>JBAGKO010000002.1:13467777-13489909 GCA_037177275.1 Acacia concinna | reverse complement strand
CATATATAAATCATTAAAATTAATTCACTGGCTTTTATTTTTAACTTTTGTTAAAATTAATTTCTCTTTTTTTATATGTCATTTTTAAATTTTATAATATATTTTTTAATATTCATGTCTATTTTAGTCATTTATCACAATAAGTTACTTTTTAATATATCAACCACAAACACATTTTACTTTTAAATAAGTGACTTATAAGTCACTTATTTTACCTTTAATCTAAACATATTTAATCTGACTTATATCTAATCTGACTTATTCATAAGTCCAACTACAAATAAGTTCGTTATCTCATCGCTATTCCAAACACACCCTTAGTCTTAGTTTTTAAGATTTGGTCAAATTTGACTCATGAGAAAAATAATTTTAGTTTTTTTAAAAAAAAATGTAGCTATTTTCTTTTTTCAAGATTTTCCTAAAATTAAAAACCGAAGAGGGGGAGAGGGGAAGACGAAGATCAAACGATCAAGTTATTCCGTGGAGGCTCGCGCGTCGTTCGTGGTTCCTGAACCTTCCTCAGATTGTGATCCTCCAACCATGGCCACGAGACCCTTGGGCGCCACCAGGCAGTTAGTTTTGTCTTCCCCTTCCGCGACCACTACAACCACCATCACCATTCATTCCAGTGACCCATCATCCTCTTCATCTCAGGACCAATCACAGCAACAAAACCAACAGCACGAAGTCCTTTTCCTTCCTCTTAATCGCAAGAAGAAGAAGGTCACCTGGAAAGAGGGCACCATAGACAACGAGTTTATGCAGAAGAAGAGTTCCAAGAAGTGCTGTATCTTTCACAAACAGAAACCCTTTGATGAAGACGATAGCGATGACGATGACGAACACGGACATCACCCGGATAAACATCCCCATGATCATGGTGATGCGGGGTGCTCTTCTTCGAATCATGATCAAGCTGGTTCCAGCGGTTAGGGTTCAAGATTTCTAACTTATGTTAACCATTTATCGAAGAATCAATTAAAGGGATTACTTTTTGTTTCTTTTGTTTTGTTTTTCGTAAGATAAGATTGGATGGCTTACAAATTGTTCAAAGTTTGAGCTGTAGAATGGATTATATCTTTAGTATGTAAGCAAGGGTTATATGCTTCTCAAATTCCTGTGCTTAAATCTGCAAGATCATTCCCTTCTTCAAGATTTTATGGAAGGCTTTTGTTAGTAAGCCTTGCCCTTAATGTTTTATTTTTTGTTATCACCTTTGTTGTTATTTGTTCGTAGGTGTATAAACATAATGACAGAGTTCAAACCTTATGTTGAGAATAAATTTGTTTGATATATTCAGGCAACATATGTCGGGCTATACTTATTTACTAATTTTGAAAAGGTTTCCTTCCATTTTTGCTCCTTTTTCTTGTTATGCAATTCTAGATACTATTGTGTATTGGAGCTCCGCTGCATTCTCTGTATTTGTTGTTTTTTCTTTTGGCCTGTCATTGCTTGTATCTGAAAGATGTGTTGTTAGCATATTTTGAGGTCTGAACGATCATGATTTTCTTCTGTTTTATTTGAAGTAGAATGGGCTCATTACATTTTACCAAGCACTGGACGTATAGAACCTAAGATGAGTCACATTTTTCATGGCTCGTGAAAAATGTGGCTTCATATACTTATCTATATCTTTTATTGGTGATTCTTTCTCATATTCCTTGTTAAATTTGTTTTAGCTATTGGTATGCCGGTATTAGGAAAAGGGAATATGAATATAAAGCAATTCCCATAGTCTTTTAATTTCTTTTTAGTTTGTTGTGATTGTGCAAGCTAGTTACAAGAACTGCAAGTAATTGTGAGGCTTTAACAATTTTATACAGGTCCAAGGTCATGAAGATGAAAATTGAGACTTGATTTCTAAGTTGGAAACATGTATGCATGGCAACAGAATACTTAAATAAACTATAAGCTCTTTCCTATTTGAGTTAACAGAGATTTACTGGAAACTTTTCTAGTTTATAACTTGCTGTGGTTACTTTTATTCTACCATTCTAGAGCAACTTGGAAGCAAGCACATTATTATAGCTCAAGTTTTCCGCTAATAGGTTGGGTTCAACTGGGTGGTTATTGGGTTTCCTTGGATTTTCATTCTCCACTATTTTTATGGACACTTAATTTAGTTGATTTAGATTATAAGGCTCTATATTTTCTGTACATTTGTGCGCTATTGTGTTTGCTTGGTGTGCTTTTACATATTATCTTGTCTGTAGATTGTAGAGTCAGGCATTTGAGCTACCTTAAAACTGAAATTTAGTATGAGTTCTTAAGCTCAATCTAAGTTGGTTGAATGAAGCTATACTCAGGTATTGTGGATGTAATTGTGTTAGATACATGGAGATTGGTGAAATGCTGTCATTGATATTGTAATTAGGTGCGAAGGTGAGATAACCAAAGATCTAACCAGCAGGAAACACAAACCAGAAGACAAGGCTGCAGAGAGCATCAACCAAAACGAAAATTCAAAGAAACTCCAGTCCTCAAAGTGATTTTTCACCCATTCCTTCCTATATATGAAATCTGTGCTGTTGAATTGAGTGCATTTTAGGGAGCTAAAAGGATAAATGAAAAATTGCAAAGTTAAAGATGTGTTTGCTCTAATTTTTATATGCTCTTATGCTTTTGTTAATAGGTGGCCTTACTGTATAAAAGGCATATTATGTGGTTAGCAAATGTGGTTTTCTCCATAGTTCCAAATTACCCCTACCTACACGATGACCCCCGAGGATCCAAGACTGTTGAAACCTAAGATCAATTAGGAACGAGGCATTTTCTATAATAAACAAAAGAAGGATGGTGGCTGTTGCTCCATAAGTAGATCTTTTACATGGTGCTTCATATTTTTTTGGAAGTGCAAATCAGAGGACCGTATATACTTAATTGGATGGTTAGGTTGGCTTGCAGTTTTAAGGTGATTTTTTTTTGTTAACTCATTTTAGGTCTTAACTCTTTTATATGTACTTCCTTGACTGTGTATTCCAAAACAACAAAAAGGAATGATAACATCATGTTCACTATAAATTATACACAATGAAAACAAAAATAGAACGCTGTCCTTGAATGAATTATTATGGATTGATTTATCTAATTGAACGCTGTCCTTGAATGAATTATTATGGATTGATTTATCTAATTTGATTAGATTAAAGAAGTTTGTTGAGCAAGTTGATATAACATTTTTTTTGGGAAAAAAAAGAGAAAATTACACTTAGGTCCCAAATAAAGAAATATACGTCAAATAAATCTCGTGAAAAAAATATATTTTTTTCAGGTCCCAAGTTAAGAAATTATTACTGTCAAGTCTCAATTAACAACATTGGGACTTGACAGTTACAAATTTTCTATACGAGACCTATTTGACGTAAAGTCTTTTATTTGAGATCTTAATACAAATTTTCGGAAAAAAAAAACTTAGTCATGTTCTTTAATTCTATCATTCCTTCTCCTATTGTTGAGGGAATATGAAGAAGTGTAAATTATGAAAATATTGACAACTATAAAAATTATATTTTATATATAAGATTAAGATCAACTCGTTAAATATGTCTTAATAAAAAAGATTTATTATATCAAGAGAAGATGATTGGATGGAATGTCACATTTGCACATGGACTTTTCCGAGGGAAAGTGACTCGCAATAAAATAATGCATGCGAAGCCCCTTTTGGGGACATTCGATCAAAATTGAAACGACATTATTACGGGGACATTCGATAAAATTGAATTGAAATGATAGAGAAGATATTGTATATTCATTGTGTAAGGTGATTCACATAAATAGAGGAAAAAAGAAGAGAAGGCATGCAACCCATCTCGCTACTTCCCTGTCCACTATTATCACCTTGTTATCGCTTCCTTCATGTATGTTTCCTCCTTCAAATCTTAATTTCCATGTTAGGACCCTTTTGGTCGCTGTAAATTGGTGTCACCAGTTTTACCAGTTTACAATGGGCATGTTAGAAATTCAGATTGGTTTTTTTTCATTATCATAACTTGCTAGCCTCATTAGGGAGGCTTTTGTGAGACTGTACAGTAATTTTTCCATTAAAATCTCAAATCGCATGGATTCACCTCTTTCCATAAAGCACATTGTCCCCAAAGCTTTTGCATCTTGAATGGGATGAGTGTCATCAATAGATAGAACGTACAGTGAGAAAATAAACATGCAAAATGGATCCATAAAGTACTCGAATTTGATCCAATGACACTGGAAACAAAGTAACTTCATTAAAAAAAAGAATATACACGCAAATTCCTGTGTATATTGTCTTGTCTCCAGAGGAACAAATTTCTCTACTATACATCTTTGTGTACATTAATCCAATAACAAATAACACCTTGAACAAATAAAAAATTAATCACAACCAATAACAGGTCATTATATGTGGAAGGAAGCAGGAGATTAAAATGCAATAACTATATGGCTGTGTCAGATAACTGTCTTCCCTCCGCTTTCTCCCATTAGTTATTTTAACATTCCAACAATCAACCTTTCACAAACTAGAATTTCTTCCCCATTATTTGGAGTTTGCTTGACCACTAAGCCATGGGTGTTCTAAACACTGTTGTGCAGTTGGCCGCTTCTCCGGTGAAAAATCCAAAAGGGGCAAAATAAATTCTGAAAACTCACGAGCATCACTTGGTGAAAATTTGTATTTGTCGATCAAAAATTTGTCAAGTGGCCAGAATTTTAGCCTCCTAATTCTTTTTAGATCCCCATGCCTGTCAAAGAAATCCTTGGATTTTGCTCCGCTAACGGCAGCCTGCATCCTACAACCATTAGGAATGCCAGAATAATTTCAAGAGCTCTGCAAAGATATGGTAGAAAAATTAATATTCACCTTCCGGGGCATCTTTCCAAGGAGTTCCATCATCAAGGCAAGGTGGTCCTGATGTCAACACAACTCACAACATTAATGCAATTGAAATCAACGTTTAATTTACCGTTTAAACTAAGAATTTGACAATAACTCCTCATTTTTCTTTTCTAACAAATCAAAGAATAATTCAAAGTCCATATGTAAAGGTGCTTGCACTCGTTGCATGCTTGATTATGTGAAATAACAATCAGGAAAAAAGAAAAGAAAAAGAAACTAAGTCTGTATAGCTTGCCTTCTTAAAATTGTTTCAAGATGACTATAGATCACAGATCAGTAGCAATTGATTAAGACTAGTATCTCATTCCCAGTAACAAGAAAACGAAGCCATAAACTGCCCAAAACACAACAATTGTTCTATTTTTCTTCCACAGGGTTGGGAAAGGATCATAAATGGAAACAAGAATGGCTTGCGAAAAAGAAATAAAATCTGAACATTTATAGTGCAAAATACAAATATCAAAGAAAAATTCAATATGACCCCAAACAACATTTCATGAAGTGTTTGAATGGAAACTAGAGTAGTCTGTGATATCTGATTCCATCATGACATTGAATCTACAAAGGAGGCCAATTGAAGGAGACCAAGGTTAATATGAGATGCATGAGTGCATGACCCCTTGTTAAATAATAGCATGGGATGCTCTTGAGGAGGATGGTTCAACCACCTCTAAAGCGAATTTCAGAGAAGGGTTCCCCACCCCACTTGGATGACTATCATGTTCTACTTAACAACATATATTAAATCATTTTAGACATGATTAAGCAATAAGACTCCACTGGTTTAAAGCCCATACATAGCTATATCTCTCAAAATTAGCAAACCCAGATGTTAAATTATTTTGATCATCTAACTACTATATTGCAGCAAGTCTAAGATACCAATCAGCCTATGCACAAACAACATCATAATTTTATACAAGCGTGAAATAGGGGGATGGGGCTAATATTTCTAATAAACCAGAAAGTGCAGACCATCATACCTCATCCTCGCTAAAACCTTGTCCTGCATTGGGAGTAAACATCATATCACCTGTGACAAGCTCAAAAGCGATGCAAGCAAAAGACCACATGTCAACAGAGAAGGAATACCCAGCCTGCAGTACAACTTCAGGAGCTCTATACTGCCTCGTCTGGATTTCTACTGCAAATGGCTTATCTGCCCAGCATGCATTTCCAAAATCTACTATCTTGCATTGCACATCAATTCCATCAATATTTCTATCAGATTTTGAAACCCCTGCAGCTTCTACCCATGGAGAATTTCTTCCTGATATTCTAGCAACTGCTCTTCTTGCTCTCCGTTTCAACTTTTTCTCAACAACACTTGAGAATCCAACATTGCTTCCCTCAGGCCTCTCCAAAATTGGGCTTTGTCCAGATCTAACAGGGTCTTTGGCAGGATCAATGGTGGATAAGAGAAGGACATTTTCTGGTTTTAGGTCTGAGTGAATTATACCACGTTCTCTATGCAAATAATCCAGACCAAACAAAATGCATTTACAAATTTCTCTAACTTTATTCATTGGAAGGCCTTTATAACGTCTGTATCTGGTCAGGCGAAGCAAGCTATCACCAAGGAATTCAAGGACCATGCAATGGTGCTGCCCATTTGGGCCTGAGTGCTTAAAGTGGTCAATCAACTGGACGACAAACTTTGAATTTGAAGGGCCACCCTCAGCAATCGATGAAAGAACATCTATCTCATGAAGGGCAGCCTCAGCAAACTGGGCTGCACTTTTCTGGATTTTGAGGGCAACATATGTCTGAAAAGTGGAAATCACAAAGTTCACATTAGAATATACTTGATGTAAGTAAAACAGGTCCACTAAATAAAATAAACTTAACAGACCCACTAACTGGGGGCAAAATCAATGAGAATACATGCAAAATGTTTGGTCATTATAGAAGTTGTTTCATTCAAACATAGATGCATGAAAAAAGAAGATGGATAAAGGACATTGCTAGGTCATAGTTCAAGCACTAGTACATAAGGGACAGACAGAGAACCATCCCACCTAGATCAATGGATCATCTGCAGCTGTCTCATAGACCATCCAGATCAGCAGCAAAGAATCAAAATTCATAAGCGTCAGCATATAAGACGCGAAAAGATGAAAACATCTGTGATGACTATTGGCCATTACTAGCATTCTAACAAGCAGATTTGTGTATTTGAAGACATGTTGACAACTACGTACACCAGTTGAAAAAAAGGTACGGTAGTCTTATCAGATGGAAACACGATTTGCCATTTAACTATATTTCCATCTCAAAAACCAATTAATTTTACATCCAATTAGTTCAATAGAATGATATAAATAGGGTAGAAAAAGAAATATAGAAACGCTTAAAAGCTACGGCAAGGGAAAATAAAAACGTAGAAGCAGAGACAAAAGCAAATGCTGGAATAAAACCTATTACAGATCAAAATACAATAACCACATAATTTGGAATATTGATCAATAGTTCAATACAGTGTTGGTGGAAGAAATGTAAGGAAGATCTTGGAACTTTCATCAGAAAAAGAACAGATCAATTTATTCCTTTCACTAAACAAGAAGAATACATATACATCAGCATCAAAATCATTCATAACTTTACTACTAAAGATGCAAAACAGATTGCATCAACAGAAAATGTTAAGTTTCACATCTGGGGGACAAATCATCCGCCAAATCAATCAAAAGATGAGGAACAAGAGACTCGAGACAATCTCCATCTCTCTGAAGAAACTTTTAGTGGGATACCAAATTCAGATAATACATAGTGGGAAGTAGAAAAGCGATGATCAAACATACAGAATTGCGAGTATCGTAAGCGAGCCAGACGGTGGAAAAATGACCCCACCCGAGCTTCCTTTGTGCTATGTACCTCCCACCGGCGAACTGATCGCCGACCCTGACGGCGTGGTAGCCTCCTTTTCTGTAGGAATCGAAGCCCTCATCCTCTTCCTCGGACCCCGATGACGACGAGCAAGACATCTCCTCTTTTTACAAGTTCGAGGACTTGTTAGTTTTTCCGTCAATAGTCTGATCTGAATCGAATTAAGAAATTATTTGACTATTGATTGAAATTGCCTGGACGTGGGATTTCTAGGACCTTACCAAATCTGAAGCTTTGATTTGGGGGAAAGGAAATAAAGAAGGGAAGAGAGAAAAGTGGCAATATTTGTGAGGCAAGACGAGACGCTCTTCAATATTTCCACTTTTTTCTCCACCTTCCTTCCTTCTTCGCGAATATGGGTCTTACACTTACCGTACAAACCTATTTTCAAATCTCATATTAAGATAGTATCCTTGAAGTTAATAGTTATAGGCTTATAGCCCTATGCACAGCAAATGTTGTGTCTTCTCTTTTTGTTTTATACTCGTTTTTTTTTTTTGGGTAATTTTTATACTCGTATTTATTTGCACGCATGAAGATAGAGAACGTTAGCCAATACTGTTCTCAAGTTAACCTTTGATGACCCACTTTATGTGGTGGATCAATTAAGATGTAGTATTTGCTTTCCCAAAGTTTTAAGATTAAGGCATTTAGTTATTGACCAAAGATCAATTATAGTTAGAAGAATTTATGATAACTCGCTTCTCCTAAACAAGTTATTTATGATGTATTATTATTCACCCCTATGGGAGAAGAAAAAGTTTCTGACCTGAATTTTCCTTTGAAATCAACACCATGAATTTTATAGGCAAAAATTAAAATGATCTTAATAAGATTTTTGGCCAAAAAAAATTCAATGAAAAAAGGAGGGTATTATAAGAGAATCAAAGACTTGCAAAAATAATGGTTGTCACTGACTTTGGCAAATCAGCAACCTTTTATTTCATGACTCGGCACTCCTAAACCTTTTTTTTTCTTTGCCACCACAGCATTACTACTTTTACAGTTTACACTTGACAACATCTGCCATCCAGCTCATATGATCCCTTTGAACTTTGAAGTGCATAGAATCTCTGACAAGTCTAAAATCCTCCCTTCGATCATATTAATGGCTCAAATTTTCATACAATACCAGATCGAAACTTGTTTGGACTCTTATAAAACAATACCGAAATCCTCCCATAAGACTGTATTAAGGGATGAGATTTTAGACTAGACAAGACTAAAATTCTCGTATGAAATCCCAACAAGACGTGAAATGAATCCTCCCTTGGACGGGATGAAACGGATTAAGCCTGAAGGCTCAATTAAGCCTTCGGCGTAAAAATCTCCACCAAAGAAGACCAAGTTCCACTGATTGCCATAATGAATCCAAAAACCACAATTGCACCATTACCGATCACGGATCTCCAACCCAGCTCTTCCTTGAATGCTAAGTAATGAAACATTGCAGGCAATACAAAGGCTAGCACAACACATACGCCGCTTCCTACTAGTGACAGAAAATCTGCAAAGTTTGGTACCAAAAGTGCCACCAAGCTTACCCCTAACACCATAAACCACCTCAGCCACAAGCAGTACCTAGAATCACACAACCTTCTTTCTACAACTTCATACACAGGGTTCATCATCAATGGAAAAGTGAAGAACAGGTTGATGCAGAGTCCCAATTGAACCAGAGTGCTCACTAGTCCTTGTCCCAGATTGGTAGTGATGATATCTTTGGTTTCATTACCAAAAGCAAAGTAACCAAGTGCACCAAATGCTCCAAACAGAAGAGAAATCACAGTCATGCCCACACCTAGAACTCTTCCAAACTTCTCTTTGTCTTTAGCTTCTGATTCCAGAGGCAAAATCATCCCAATTCCTTCGAAAGCATAGACTGCTACACCAACACCATAGGAAAAAACAGAGAAACCCCCGAATGCTTCTAAAGCCGGTCTATTCTTCATGAACACAAACACATCCTCCACCATAACTAAACTCTTCGATGCTATATCGATCCCATCAGCGATTATGCTCAGAGGAGCCAAGTGGGTCAGCGTTCGAATGGAATTCAACCCTAACTGAAACGGAAAGCAACTCCAGAGAAATAGCACTTTCGGGGATAAACCTAAAATCAGGGATGTTTGTGCGTTCCGGCTTATTAGATGGGCCAGAGTATTGGAAATGAAGATTAGATAGCTCACGCAGAACCCAGCTTGAGAAAGGACGATCATGGCGTCGACGGAGAATCTGCCGACAGGGCCACAGACGGCGAAACCGAGATCACCGAAGGCGTTGATTTTGGAGAAACCCAGGCCCGATTCAAGCTTACGGCGAGTGTAGACCAGAAGCATCATACAGTGATAGGTGAGAAAAGCGACGGTGAAGAGCATGATCAAGCCCAAGGCCCAACCCGTTCGCTTGAA
This sequence comes from Acacia concinna, assembly GCA_037177275.1. Lineage (NCBI taxonomy): Eukaryota > Viridiplantae > Streptophyta > Magnoliopsida > Fabales > Fabaceae > Acacia > Acacia concinna. Next base: position 13,479,733 of record JBAGKO010000002.1, on the reverse strand, counting down.
GCAATAGGGTAGGCCAAGGACGCCAGCACCTACAATGGCAATGAAGATGTTGGCAAAGGTCTTGAAGTTGGAGGAAAGAGGAGGCGATTTGGTAAGAAGAGGAGTGTCTTCTCGTGGATATGGTGGTAAAGAGTAGGACGATGAACTTGGTCGATTCTCAAACCCCATCGTTGGATTTCCTGTTTGTCTTGTTGCAATTCTGTGAAATGGCCGCTGCTTTTTGTGGTTCAATGTTCAGTATTCAATACAGAGAAAGTAAGTGTGGAATCGTCGGCGATAAAACAAAGGGATTGGAATTTGATACAAATTTTGAGCAGAGATAACACAGAGATGATCGGCGTCGGAGGAGCGGAAGAAGAAGATTGAGATGAGAGATGATCCCGTGTGGCGCGTGGTCTGATCACATCACACGCCAGCTAAGAAGAAGCCAATATAAAGTTGAGTAGTTTTTTTTTTTTGGCCGGCATATAAAGTTGGATAGTTGTTGGCAAAAAAGAAAACAATAATAATAACATCAACAATAATAATAAAGTCGATGAATCATTGCACCAAAGTATCAAAATGGTAAAAAGAAAACGCACGTTGTTGTAATACGTAGTACGGTATTTGATAGCCAGTGGCAAGTCGTAGGCAAGGCAAGCTATCAATTATACTATATAAACATCCCAAAAATATCATACTACTATATCAAGAATAAAAATAGGCTAAAATCTAAAAAGCTCCATTGAATTTTAGGTAAGTTGTATACGGTTCCTTTAATATTTTGAAGTTTAAATTTAACCTTTTTATGTTTGAATTTTGTATATTAAACACTTGCGGTTAGTTTTACCATTAAAGTCACTATGAAAATTGCCTCATCACATTAATGATGTCAAGCATTAAAACATAAAGAGTTGAATTTAAACCTTTTAACATTAAGGAGTCATACTGCAGTTTACCTAAAATTCATGAGAGTTTCTTATATTTTAGCTTAAAAACATGCTAAAAATGTAAAAAAATTTGTGTAGAAATAACCCCATGTAATAATTAGTTGGTGGTTGTTAATAAGTATATACTAATTTTTAATGAGTATTTTATTTTGAAACAAAAAACAAGATATCGCCGATAGTGCGATTTCCTTCCCTTTGCTAGAGTTTCCTTTCCTATAATGGATTCTTGCTCAATTAAGTTGTGGCCATGTGCTGCTCGAAGGACGAGCTTCTCTAATCGGGATAAGGTCCCCCCCCTCTCTCTCTAATGGAGGTTCTTGGTAGTGTTTCAATGTCGTGGCCAATGGATGAGATGGGTCAAAGTGCACCCTCCTATGGCGGCGGTGAGAAGGGATGTAATGGGGTTGGCTGGAAGGAGGCATTCAAAGTTCATTCATCGAAGTCACTCTTTGATACGGATCTCTGATGGGTTCCACCATGGCTTTCGCAGCTGAGATATGTGGAGGGGCAATGGCGAAAGATACATTTTATGTTAAAGATTCGAAAAGGGAGAGCCATGGAGTTTGACGACAGAAAGCAATTTGGCATTAATGGATGGAGGCTTAGAGATTTGTGTTGATGGTAGCATATGGGGTTTTGCACTTGCTCTAAGGATACTAAGGGAAACAGAGTATATGAGTTCAGAGACTCGACACGTGAAGGCTAATGGATCCCAGATCTATGGGTCAGCTTCTAATGGTAATCTGCGATGGGTACCGCCAAGGTCCTCGACTGTGATTGTTGGGAGGCAATGGGCATTCGCCTGGTATGGGGCTTCGATAGGGTATCTGCGGCGTCTAATTTGGGGTCTGACAATGGACTTAGGCAAAACGAGAGTTGAGGAGCCAAGGATTTCATTGAATCTACTGCTGAGAGCCACTGAACTCGAGGTTAGTATTTTCTTAGAATATCAATTTTTATATGCTACGGTTAGGCTGAGGCTGATTTCTGATATTGGTTCCTTATACCTGTTGGATGCGGGAGTTACAATTTTGAACCTAAGTGTTTGCTTAGAAAGGGTGCAATTGGTTGAATAGTGTGTACTCTAATTTTATTGGGTGGTATGTTGTGTTCGTGCTTGGGGTAGAGCTTCTTGCAAGCTATTTTCCTTTACACAATTTATTACTGCCTTACTTGTTCTGGTGTGGAGGTATTATAAAAGGGGAAATGGTGGAATGGATGTTAGTGGTACATATTGGACCGCTAAATTGCTTTGGTTGCATTACTATGTTTGGGTGGAGATGTCTCTTGAGATGTACTCTTTAAGGGTGGATTATGTACTTGTTGGTTGTTGCCTTAAGACATGGCTATTCGCTCTTCAGGTTAGATCTATTAACTTCCTCATGTTCAATAGAATCATACATGTTGTTCACCCTTGGCTCGAAGCTGGCTTGTTTAATGCCTCTATTAGCACTATTCACTATTTGGCTAGATCATAGCCAATTCGGTGTGTATGGGTCTATTGTACACCTTCAGTGTGGATTTGTGAATCTATTATTTATGTGCTTGTTGCTTGCTGCCTTGAGACATGGTTATTTGCTCTTCAAATTAGATTTATTAACTTATTCATGTTTAGTAGAATCATACATATTGTTCATTATTGGTTTGAAGTTGGCTTGTTAGTGCCTTTATCAGCACTGCTCACTGTTTGGCTAAACATGAGCTAGTTTAACGTGTATGGGTCTATTGTTCATTTTCAGAGTGGGGTTGTAAATCTACCATTTATTATTATGCTAACTTTGTTTTCCATGCAATGGTGATAAGTGGTGGCCTCCTTGAGATGTGGCTAGACTTAGGGAAATTGGTTTGGAAATGTCAATGTGCATGTGTTCCTTTGGAAGCAGATTTGGTAGCCGGTTGGATTGCCAAAGCTTTATGGGTAGTGTCTTTCCCCTGGTGTGGGCTTACAGACTGTCCTTTATGATGTTAATTTTGTTGGAATTTCAGCTTCTTCTTTTTTAAGTCTTAGGTTCTAGTTGGGTCTTTATGTTTAGGGTATCTAGCTTGTCTTTTTTTCCTCAGCAGTCTAGTTTATATTTGGTTGTTTAGTTTTATATTAATGTTTGGAGACAATGTATCTTATTTGTTTGCAATATAATTCGTGACCTTATTGGCAAAAAAAAAACTAATTTTTAATGAATATAAACATTAATAATTAATAAGTACTTTTAAAAATAGTTTATTGTTTTTTATAAATGGGACCCATAAAATTCTCAAAATCATTTTCTTATAAAAAGGATGGGATTGAGTATAAAATTGTACGAGGTAAATAAATTGTCTACCTATGGTATGAGATAAACTTTTCCTTGATTTGATTTGAGAGATTTTTTTGCCAGTATTTGATTGGAGAGATTTTAAAAAATGGATTTCCTTCTTTGGAAAAATTTTTTTAAAAAAAAAGAACCAAACGATGGTTAAAATATCCTTTTACTTCACCAAAAAGCAGCAGCGTCGGCGTCATCATCAATGTCAAATTCTCTGTCTAATCACCAATGAGAACCTCAATTTAAATTTCCTGTGTAGTGATTAACAAGCTAGGAATATTATTTGTGAAAGAGATTAGGGGAAAAACAGAAAAGAATTCAAAGTTTCAAACTACATGAAAAGAAGGATCCAAATTATTAAAGAAAGAGACCTTCATAAATGTGGAAGTAGTTAAAAGTTTTTTAAAAAAACATCTTATGAGATGGGCACAAAAGACAAAGATTAGGCGTATGTATTTTTTTAAAGAATAGACGTCTAAAATATGCATTTGTTTGGACAATAACAGACACTATTAATGGCATTTGTTTTGTATTAACGGGCGCCTATAATGACTTTTTGTGCAAACAACCATTTCAACCAAATAAATTCCTTCAATCAAATAAATTCCTCCTAACGTGCAGAGCAATATAGCGATCTGGAAAAAAAATTCAAGTAAAGGTGTCAAACAATACACAATTATCAATACAATATAATACATATGGATTAATAGAAGCAATATTAAATTAACACATGAGAAGGGAAAAAAATTTAAAGTCACTACCAACATAAAATTAACACAATCACAGGGAAAAAAATTTAAAGTGACCATACCAGTTGCTAAATTTCGAGATACGAGTGCTTCTAGTAATTTGATGGAACCTTTGCTCTGAGATAAGTTTGTCGAGTAACGAAGGCTACGAGATAATTTGTGTTTAAAAGAGGAGAGTCGAGTGACGGGAAGAAAGGTGACCAACAAACACACACTATAAGAAGGAGCCAACAAGAGAAAAGGGAGCGAGGTGGCTAATGATTCAAGTGAAAGAAGAGAGAAATAGTTCGCAGTTTAGTTGAAATATGATATAAATAGCTAATAAGAAGATGAGAGAATAGTTTAGAAGAAGAGAGAATATGAGGGAAATATTTTAGAAGGGAGGCGAAAAAAATGGCGTCCGTTTTTTAAAAAATAGAGGTAATAAGATATATTTGGCGTCCAATTTTTAAAACGGACGCTAAATATAATGTCCCATCAGTCTGACGCCTACACTATAAGATAGATGCTCAAAGAACAGACGCCCATGGGAGTCTGTTCTCTTTTGTGAACAGATGCCCATGAGAGTTTGTTCTCTTTTGTGAACAGACGCCCAGCTATGCGTTTGTTATGGGCTTCTGTTCTTCAAGAACAAACACTACCTTGGCATGTGTTCTTGACTTTGGCATCTATTCTTCAAGCCTGGACGTAAAAAAAATCCCCCTTCAAAAAAAAATCATCCAATTTATTACGATATTGTCACCGTATTTATTTTAACTTATGTTTTTTTTAAAAAACAGACTTACCTTAATGACGCTATATCTCTTTTTTGTAGTAGTGTTTATTAGGTGAAACTCTACATGATGAGTTGGGGATTTTGTACAATTCAAAAAACTGGTGAATCAAATGAGTTATTAGAGGTGAGAAAACTTTAGGTAGGGATTGAGCTCACCTACAAGCTAGTAGGGGTAGACGCTAAGGGACTTATAAAGTGCTTTACATGATTGTGAATATGTATATGCCCAAGCCCTACGACATTCCCAAGAATTGAACCCCTTTTAGTGAGCGTGTCTAACTCTTTAACCATTAAACCCATGGTATGATTGGTAAATCAAATGAGTTATTTGAACTACTTAATAAGGAGTGACTGGCCATCTATTTAAATCTATGACACTATCATTGTTCTTTGTCTAGGACTTGAGCAGGCTCTCAAAATAAAATATTATGACCTCTTTCGTAGCCTATAAGAAGAGAGACACGTTGACCTTGTATAAGCTTTGTAGCCTTTGGCTTTTAAGAACCAATGCATATATATGCAATGCCTCAATTGTTCTGTTAATACACACGTGGCATGCGATTTAATAATTAAATCTATTGGGTGAATCCATGCAAAGCTTTTGATTGGAACCGAGTTATTATGTGGAAAAAAAATTTTCAGTTCCCTACGAAGTATGGCTTAGAGGGGGGTTTGGTTGGGGCCTCTAATGTACCAAATGTCTGAACTTCACAAATATTTTTTTCTTTTTCTCATTAGATTCAAAACATTACTTATGAGTGTGAAATACAACAGTTTATATTATTTTTTACAATTTTCTAAAGAAAAAGTACCTTTAAATTGTGTATATATATTGATTTCTTTTTATATCATAGTAAAAAACTTTAAAATTGAACCATTTTTTACCCTTAAAATATCACTACTATAGAATTGTCTATATTTAACAGTTGTTTTTGCTCATATATAACCGCCATATGTTTTAACACCATATATATATGTATGTATATATGGCAGTTCAAAAGCCACTATATATATTTCCCTAAATATGACGATTTTTTAGTGAGAAATGTCATGTATATGCCACTTATAAATGACAGTTGTTAACTAACAACTGCTATATATATCAATATATGACGGTTGTTATTCGAACAACCTCCAAGTATTTCCTTTTATGTTTTACAAGACCAACCATCATCATTTTATCTTATAGTCCATTTATATTGAGCCCCTGAAAGAATCTTATGCCCTATACGGATTAGTGTCTAGTTGTTTATGATTTTATTTGATTAAACCATAATCTGAAACAGTATACATTTATCCTAAAAGGACAGAAGATTCATTTGGGAAGCTCAATAAATAGATTGCAAAACAAAAATGATGACGATCGATATTGCAAAACAGAATATATAAGTGTAACAAGTAAGAAAAATAGGGATCGAAATAACGTAACAAAGTCTCACTTTTATGTGATTCACCACATACACAACTCACTGCACAACAACGACCCACATGATATATATATATAGAGATGAGCGTCATACCCTAATTTATAGAGTGTGTAGATCGATTAGATATTCATAAAAAATTTCAACACTAAACAATAATAACAACACTTAAGAGTAGAAAGTTCTCACATTTATGCGATTCACTGTAAAAATAGCAAAGTTATGAAGAAATAACAAGACTTTCGTACAACGCATGCAATGGCGGAATAAGAAAGTCTGTCATCTACTACAAATCAAATTTACCAGTTAGCACGTTCACAAAGAGGTAGACATATAGACGTACATATCAAAAGAGCGCAAACAATAGGGAAATCCAGGTGGGTATGCCTGAAGTGCGTTCTGATGGAGAAGAGCACGTGACAAATGAAATTTGCTAAGTATAAATTGAAGGCATAGTGAAAATAGGGTTTTAAAGGCATTTCTATAGCAGTTGTTTCAAAACAACTGTCAAATATTATATGTATGACAGGTTTTCAAGACAAACCTATCATATATATTCCAATTAAATATGACGGTTTTTCATATATTTAGGGGGCATTTGGATTGACTTTTGCAGAATAGCTTTTGGAGCATAATAACTTTTGCATAATAGATTTTTCAGAATAGCTTTTGTGAAAATATAGGTTTGGATAAAATTGGAGTGTTTAGGTAAGAATAGCTTTTATGGATTCTGAGGTAAGTATGTGAGAGGAGTTTTGTCTTGGCTTGCGCAAACCTAGGTTTCATAATTGAAAAGCAAAAAAAAGTCACAGATTATAAACCATGGTTCAAAATTTTTTTGGGTATTTGACAATTTTATCCAAACTATGGTCTTCAACCAAGATTTTCACCAAACCATAGTTTCAAACCATGTTACCAAACAGGCCCTTACTTAATTTATATGGTGTTTCTTTATAGAACCATCATATATGTGACGAACATATGACGCTTCAAATTCCGCGTCTTTATATGTGACTTTGAAAAATCGCTATATATTTTTCTCACATTTATAGCGTTATTTTAAAAAACCGTCATATATAACTAGGCGGGGCGTCGATTTAAACCCCGCCTCTCTATATATGGAGTGTATCTTATAACCACGATATATACAGCATCATATATACCCATTTATGTGGTAGATATTAAAATTTTAATATTTCATGTAGAATCTAATAATTAAAAAGAAGAAAAGGGAAAAAACATTTGCTGAAATTAATGTTCTATAGGTTTGTTGTACAGACTTGTAACAAATCCTCAGCATGAAAAGAAGCTATTAAAGTGAAAACACACATGCGCACTATTGGATCAAAGGAAATCTGATAGTCGCATCTGAAGTCTTCATCAAAAACTAAGAATTTATATATATACACATGTATAGATATTACAAACTAAGGAGATAAGAGAAAGATGCTAATTGATAATAATAGAGTAAAAACAAGAAAGAAAGAAGGGTTTAATTCATAGTACTTAGCTGTTTCATAAAACCATCCAATTCTGCGAAGCCATGATGACCAAACAAACCTCTCAACCTCATCTCCTTATTTGATTTTGACCTTCTTCTGGATATCTCATCATCATCTTCTTCTTCTTCTGTCTTTCTTAATCTTGTTCTTCTTGCCATTTTCCAGACCCATGAAGTCTTCTTCTTCTTCTCCTTCCTCCTCCTCCTCCTCCTCTACCTTTTCCATTATTAGGTCTTTTCTGTTCGGCGAAGTTCTCTGATTATTATCTCCTGACTTTCCAGTCAACCTCTGAACAAGGTCTCTGAAATTTGCAGCATCAGTTTGTATTACTTTTGGTGCATCTACATGAATTACTCTGATCTTTGGCTTCAGTTTTGCGATCACCTGAGACCGATCGATTCCTGACTTAGACGCCGACGCTGAGGACAGTGAAGAACTTGGACAAGGCGCACGCGACTTTGTCATCGATGATCTGTTTCCTCTATGGAGAAAAAGCTCTAGCTAGCTAAGAGAAAAGGTTGATTTTGTATTCTGATGAAGGGAGTAATTACACAAGACAATTTTTTTCATATACGGAAAAATATAATAATAATATATATTAAAATTTATCCTGAAGATGTGAACACGAGGTTAACCGCTAAGCTAAGCTTATGCAATCAAGCTTTGAAAACTAGGGTGTGTGTGTGTATATATATATCTAGCAAACTTCACCGACAACGAAGTGAGTATAAAATAACAATTTGATAGTGAATACATAAGAAAGAGGGAACAAAATGAGAGGCTATTTTTTTAGGTAAGAATTTCATTTTGTAATTTAGCTGTAAATAATTTAAAAAATTATTAATAATATACCGTATCTTAGAAATCTCAATTTTTATGTGCATAGAAACAATCTAATCTACAATATTTACAATATTTAATTTTTTTTATATAGCTATTTGACTAGGTTATATTTATTGTCGGGGCACAATTAGGAGTATCTCTTTTAAAGGCTTGTTCTGCAACTTATAAATACCCCAAAAAAAAACACGCCATGATGCTGTAATCCGAGAAAATCTAATCTGACCCAACCTGTGGATACCCTTAAATGAACATGCCATGATGCCATTACAACAAAAGGCAAATGGGGGAAAAAACATGCCATGTTCTTAATCGCAGAAAGGGAAAAGGATAAACATGCCATATGAGAATTGTAATTCTTTTTGTATTATTATTACTATGATAATTGTAATTCTAACTAGGCTTTTCTCTTGGTATCTAACTGTGTCTAAATGAAAAAGAATGGTTTTATGAATCTTTAATCTAGACATCAACACATGCATGATGAATATGGACTGTATTTATTGACATTAATAAAAAGTTGGGATTCATTTCGGTCTGGTCCAAAACATGAGTTAGTTTTTTTTTAACTATTTTATTATAATCAAGAACGAGCAGTTAACTTATCATTAAATCTGTCTTAAATTGGAAAATATGTTCCAACTTTAATTCTATCAAAAGAGGTTTTGAAGAAAAGATAAAATTACAAATAGTCTCCTTTAAATATTAGTTATAGAGACAAAATTGATACGTAATTATTAATTATTTATCAAGTGACTTATAAACTAAATGATACATCTAAAAAGTGATTTATATTATGGAATAGAGGGAATACACTTGGTTAATTCATTTCTGCCATGATTTTTTTTTTTAAATTTTTGGTGAATATCAGTAACTTTGCTATGCTTATTAATGAAGCTGAAGCACCTAGTTTGTCATTAATAATAATAATAATAATAATAATAATAATAATAATAATAATAATAATAATAATAATAATAATAGCCAGCTTTTTACATATGGTTGGCAGGTCAAATAGTATTTTCTATAATGTCTGCAATTAGCGTGTATAGTCTTCCATTCTTAATTATTAAATTAATTTTGAGATATATAGGTTATCATTGACCAAGAAGAGTTAGTTCGTAGTAATTCACATTCACAATATTCAAAACTCATTAACCTAATTAAATATGGCGGCCTTTCATTTCAGTAGAAAACAAAAATTAATATACAAACAACATCAAGCAATTTTTTAACCGCTAAACCACGTTTCAGCTACTGTCCATACCTACCAATATCAGTATAATACGCCATCAATATATGGGTAAAATAACATCTAGCTAGTGCTCTAATGTTCTTTATGGTACATTCAACAATGTTTTTTTTTTGTATGTACGTCGTACAAGAAATAAGATTAGGACGCTAGATGCTATTGAAAATAACATCAGGGTATTGGATGATTACTTTACCCTATTATTAATGCTATACTCCATTTAGTTCTTTGTATAAAGTATATTTATCTAATTTGATTATATTAAGGAAGTTGTCAATTCACACTCATAGAGTTATTAATTATGATTTAAGTACAATTACAATATTTCACAGGATTGTTTGATTAATTTTTTTCTTGATTGGAACCTAATCGCAATTTAATTTCCTATAAATATTTAGTTAAAATGTTTGTTCAATAACTAGAGCATTTGTTATATTCTTTACTGGGAGTTCGAATTCACTATCTCATAATATAACCTTACGTGAGAATTTTTGGTATCAATTAGATTACAAGGCCCTTGACAAATGGTTCAACGTTAAAATAATACTCTCTTCAGTCTTTAAAAATAAAGTTTGATTGATTTTTTTAGATATTAAGTAAAATAAATAAATTATTTAATTATATTATATGTACTGTATAATTATATTATATTATACACAAACACATATCGTGTTATAAGTTAAAAAAAATAGTTTGAATAAAAACGGTAAATTCAAATATTTTGAAATAATTTAATTAATTTTTTTAATACTTTTTTAAAATTTAATTAAATATTATGTTCAAGACCATGTGGTACAAAATTTTTGAGATATTATATGACATAACTTTGTTGTCTCATTGTACAATGTATTTATCCGTGTCTTAGTATTTTTTTTAAAAAAATCATATGTATTCTTTGTGTGAGACAACTTGCATGGCACTAAAAATACAATTGTCAAGTAATACGTGTGTGTGTGTGTAATTTTTCTAAACGCATGTGTAGTGTCATCACACACATACATTTAAATGATTGCTTGTACTGATTTGAGCAGCCTACCTACCTATACTATTGAATGTCGTCAACATTTCTATTGGTAAAAAAATTATAGAAGATATGTAATTATATCTGAATTATTTAAAACAAACTTAGGTTACTTAAATTATTATTTTATTATTTCAATTTTTTACTAAAAAAAGATCGTATGACATAAATAAAATTTTCAATTAATATAAAACTTATATACTGGGAATTTCAATTAAATAATAAAATAATAAATGTAAAACATCTAATTTTCATATAAACAATGCAAATAAATGAAACATTTATACACACACTCTTTATTGGGAACTGGATCGGTGGATCCACTCCCTTGCGCCCCCTCTATCAAAACTACATCGTTTTGATGTAAATGGGAGGGGTCCCCTTCTTTTTTTAGTAAAATAATATGTAGGCCTTTAAAATATTTTTTTAGGTAACATTCAATATTCTAAAATAATTTTGTGTGATAGAATAATTTTTTATAGCACTTAATATTTGACAATATGTATATTGAACTATTTTTTACCAACAAATTTTAGCATCTAATACATAGTATTCTAAATTTATGGTGTTCATTACTACTAAAAAAAATATTTTAGAAGCTTCTCATTACAACTAGAAAAAATAATTTAAGGTGCTAAATACAATAAAAATAACTGTATGAACAAAATCTTGGTAAAAAATTGTTTAGTGCATATATCGTCAAATACTTGTGCTCCTAAAAATTATTAGCTTCTTGTTGCAACTAGAAAAATAATTTAGGGTGCTAAGCGCGATAAAATAACGATAAGATTTAAAGTCTTAGTAAAAAATAATAATGGTAAGATACAAAATCTTAGTAAAAAAAAAATAGTTCAGTAAAAATATTGTAAATAGGGAAATATTCTTATATTAATTAGGATTGATTCAGGTATTAATTAAGATTGATTCTAAACGCGTATATAATTAATTCTACGCGTCATCTTTATTGTATATAAACCTAACAATTATATCAATGAAATCAACTTTTCAATTCTCTCAAATAACATGGTATCAAAGACTTTAAAATTTTTTGGAGAGAGTACGAGAGTGTGTTTGTAGAAACAGAGAGAGAGCGATGTGGTTCCGCCGCAACTTATGGCACTATGTCCTACTTCTCTTTGCCAGTCAGATCCAGGTGGTGGT
>JBAGKO010000002.1:13421417-13438703 GCA_037177275.1 Acacia concinna | reverse complement strand
CAAGGACTTGTTAATAAAGAAGCATGAGTGCACCCATCAAAAGAATTTTCCACTTGCTCACCACTTTGTTTCACTTGTTCACATGTCGTATTCACTTGTTCATGGTTCACAAGGACTTGTTAATAAAGAAGCATGAGTGCACCCATCAAAAGAATTTTCCACTTGCTCACCACTTTGTTTCACTTGTTCACATGTCGTATTCACTTGTTCATGGTTCACAAGGACTTGTTAATAAAGAAGCATGAGTGCACCCATCAAAAGAATTTTCCACTTGCTCACCACTTTGTTTCACTTGTTCACATGTCGTATTCACTTGTTCATGGTTCACAAGGACTTGTTAATAAAGAAGCATGAGTGCACCCATCGAAAGAATTTTCCACTTGCTCATCACTTTGTTTCACTTGTTCACATGTCGTATTCACTTGTTCATGGTTCACAAGAACTTGTTAATAAAGAAGCATGAGTGCACCCGTCGTAAGAATTTTCCACTCGTTCATAAGGCCACTTTACATGTTTGTGATATGTAAATCACTTGTTCATCAGAATATAAGTAGGTGGGGATATAAGATTATTATATACATACACACACACACACACACATATATATATTGTATTGCACATATTAACTAAAGAATATGTAAGACACTTGTTCATAGGGCCACTTTACATGTCTGTGATGTGTAAATCACTTGTTCATTAGAATATATGTAGGTGGGGATATAAAATTATTATATATATATATATTGTATTGCACATATTAATTGAAGAATATGTAAGACACTTGTTTTTATTATTGTTATTATTATTATTAGCCAAATTAATTTATCATGTTAATAAAAATATTCGACTTGTTCATATGGTCATTTTACATGCTCGTGATGTGTAAGCCACTTGTTCATCAGATGTAAATGGGTAGAGACTTAAGTTTATTACAAATATATTTTAGTGCATATATATATTGAAAATGGTGCTTAGTCTAAGAGGATGCCTAGCCTAAATGGCAAGGCATCCTCTCCACAATGGGGGATTCAAACCCCACTCCCCCTTGGCTAGAAAATATTTTTTCTGGCCATCGACGGAGGTTCAGCAGAGGTAGCCAGAAAAAAATATTTTATTAAAAAAAACAAAGGCAATTTAGCCTTTTCACCATCAGAAATTAATTACAATTTGATATTTGGTCCTTAAGAGAGATTTCAGAAAGTTTTGAGGGCAATTTGAAATTTATTCTCATATGTGATCCCTCCCTTAAATTCTCCCTTTTTTCTATCCTAGTCGATCAAAATTTTACTGTTTGTAGAAATCTCTAACGTTAGAAAATGGAAGAAGTAATCAAATCATGTTCCCAGCTTAATCCATGAAATATGAATAAATATAAGTGGAGGAAATTGGATAAATAATGATATTGATGAAAAGTGGATATATTGATAAATATATAGATCCAAAACGATCAATTTTCCTATGAATTGGGAATTACAAGCTTTACACGTTCTGATCATATGCCCAAAAAAATTTGGGCACAATCGGGCTGGGCATTTTTGCGGGTAGGGTTGGGCATCGGGCAAGATATGCCGCCCAGCCCATTTGGCCATGCCTGGTATATATATAATTTATGTAATTTTTTATATAATTAGATTAATTACATTATATGCAAATATAATATATTTTTTCACCGCATATATAAAAAATTATGTAAATATATTATATGTTTATCATACAAAGAAAAAAAATACTCCTCGTCTAGACAAATTAGAAGACCAAAACCCTATTCCTTTCTTATATTTTACCTTAGCCGTAGAAAATTTCTCAGCCTCTCCTCATTTATCACTTCACTGCTGCCAACTCCTCACCACGGCGCCTCATCTCTGTTTAGCCGAAGAGGAATGGCTGCTGGAGTAGTCTCTGAAATCTGAATATTATATTTGGACCTCACAGTTTTGTAGATAATTTCTTCTAGTGGTGATCACTGACTGAAGATCAACAAGAAGCAAATATTCGTTGGCAATTTTTTTTCTTTAGCCTTGCTTTTTTACATTCTTTGAGTAATTTCTATAGATCTCTTCTTTCTTAGCATCATATTTAGGAGAACTACTTTCTTTCTTTGGTTTTAGTTGTCCAGTTTCTCATTTTGTGAGAATAAATAAGGCTTTAGTTTAAAGAAACTAAGAACCTCCACAAATAAGGATACTAGACGATCTTAGTGAGATGGCAGAACTTATTTGGCCTAAAGTGAAAATTTAGAGTCCCTGGACTGTCCTAAAATTAAGTGGATAATGTGACCTTTCTTTCAGCCTTTTATTTAAAATAATACTTTCATTAAAATAACAAGAAAAACAAAATACAAAGCCCAAAAGAAAGGTCTAAATAGAGTAGCCATAATTGACTTTTCCATATTCTTTTCTACTTGTGTGTGGCATCTCTTTGTTCAAATCAATGATTCTAATGTTGTCCTTTATGTCATGTGTCATATTTTCATACGCTGTTTAATTCCTTCTCATGGAAATGAACATTCTTTTTGGGGTATACACATGGTCTCTTACTTGTAGGTAATTTCAAATGCTTCATCCTTTTGACAATTATGGGGGCCTTGATGCAACAACTTGGAGTTTTAGACAACTACAAGGCTTTTATTACAATTTTTTGATGCATTGTATTTAATGGATTATAGATGTTATTTAATTCAACTATGAGAATTTGACTATTTGTTAAGATATATGGTAGTTTTATTTTTTAATTTTCAAGACTTTAATTTCTAGACTTTTTTTAGAATATTTCAAAGTGTAGAATTATGGATTACATTTGACATTTACAATATTATTTATCAAGTTTGATTGAAGCTTATTTTTTTCTACATAGAATGTGATAGATATTTACTACTTGGGCAGGGAAGCCCTCCTTGCCCAGCCCAAAATTATTAAGGCTTTTACTGCGCAGGGCTAGGCATAGGGCTGCATTTTGTAACCCAGTGATTCTTCGGGCAGGGCAGCGGGCATGGAGCATGCCCTGCCCTGCCCATGAACACCCCTAGCTTAGTGGGAGGCTCTATTTATAGAGACCCTTAGCCTACACTTCAAGCTGTAATCACTAGCAATAAATACTGAATGATTTTCTAATATCTTCCTGCTTGTTCATCAAATTGTAATCATTAACAATAAATTGGTAAGTGATTTACTAGTCAGGAGAAAACCTTCCATATCTATTTTAGTTAACCTTTCCTGATTAAATTGCATATCAAGTATCTTCCTTTATTCATTCAAATTTTATTCTGGAGGTCCAGCTCATCAAGAGCAAACTTAAGCAGAAATCTAACAAAAATAATATATGATCATTTTAACATCAACCCAAAAAATATTTGTAATTTGATTCTCAACATCAAGTTGAATTTCATAAAAAAATGATGGATTCTCATATTGCTTTGATTAAAAATAATGAAGTAGTGTATAAGCTTTCCCTTCTTTCATCTCTGTCATCCTCTTACTAGTCAAGTGATTACTAATATCTTTGAGTATACATCTAATGTTCTCACGTCCTTCAACTTGTCAACCCAATAATTGAAAAATTAATCTTTGTCTTATACTTGAATGGTCTGCCTGCTCAATTTGAGTTGACTAAGCATTATAAATATTTCTTTGAGATGTCAATTTATACTTGCTTTTAGGAGTAGTTAAAGAATGATTATGTTCCTTTTGTGTCATTCATTTTCTTAAAATTCCTTCTTTGAAATATACAAATTTTTAAGATAAAATTGTCTTGTGATCAGTCTTACTTCTATTTACCCACTCTTTTCTAACACTAAATTCAATAAAACCCACATATGTATTATAGAACCCATATGCATGTTTTTCACTTTCAAACTCCATCCCCACACATGGAATTAAATCTCTTTGATTCACTTTGTGTTTTGTGAGAGGGTCATAAAAGATTTAAGAAAGTATTAAAAACCAAGAAACAAAAAGACAATGGGTTGATTTTAATGAGCATAATGGACAAAATCTTTAATGTATGATATAATAGAAGAGGAGAAAAGTAGCTGGAATCATTCTGAAAAAGCAATTGAGAGGCGCAAGTAAAAACAACTATCAGCTGAAAAGGAAAAAAAATCACAGTACTCACTAGCCATGTTTGGAAGATAGAGATGAAAAGTTACGGATTCTCACTAAAATTTGTTCAACAATGAAGAGATCCTGCGTAAAAGTCAAATAGAGATGAAGAGTAATATTGTGGTAATTGTTTTGGCAGCATATAGGTTTCTTTTGGTTTAGTCTTCTAGTGTGTAGAAAAGAAGGGAACAAAGGTAGTGAGAAGGAAGACAGACGTTATAGTGACGTGTTTAAAACCATATGGCATTGTTTTATTGGAGAACTAGATATTCCATCTATAAAGTATTTGATCTAAGTTTTATCCTTTTTATTTTTCAATCAAAATTTATTTTTATTTACTAATTTATCCTTCATTATTATTAATTCCCTAATTTTAGCTAAAATTGTCTACTTAATTTTTTTGTTTCTTAATTTATTTTTAATTTTGTAATTATTTAAGTGTTAATTTTTGTCCAAATTGAGATAAATAATTAATTAATTTAATTAGTGTAGACAATGAAAATTTAATTAAAAGTATGATTAAGTCTATTGATGGTTGCATACTTAAATAAACGTATAATGTGAAAATATATATTTAAAAATTTAAATTTTAAATTAATATAAGTCATATGATATCTCAAAATTACATTACTAATAACATATAGTTAATAAAAATATCCCTATTAAGTTTCAAATATATTTTCAATTATGGTGTTATTACCAAAAAAAATAAAAGTATTTTTAGTCATTTAAAAGAATATTGAATAAATAATTTTCAATAAGTACCATAAAAAATTTAAAATAAAATAATAAAAACTAATAAATTTTATAATATAATGAAAATTGTGAACATATATATTACAAATATTAATTCATTTATTGGAAGAGGGGCTTTGGTTAAAAAAAAGTGTAGTAGTCAAACTTAACAGTCAACTAATGGAATTGAAATAAAATCTTAAATATGTAGGGGGTTTCTATAACATGCATTTTAATTTGAAGGGAGGTATATATATGTTTTCAAAATAGATGGGAGGTTTATGTAATTTAGGTAAAATAAAAGGGCAGTCATTATATTTTACTCTATTTATTATTACTCTTAACTAAGTTTAATTGTTTTTTTAATACACACAAATCTATTACTTGAAACTTAAACTCCCTCTAATTCATAATATAAGATATTTTAATCAATTCATCGAAAAAGAGAAATAGTAGTTAACTTATTAAATGTACAATAAATTATTTTTTTATTTTACCCTTGTTTAAAAATTTAATAAGTGGACAAATTGGAAGTAAGTATTAATTATACAAAAAAATTTGAAAAATCAGTATTTACTATCTTATAATTGACTTACATTGTAGCCAAATTACTCTTCTAGAAGAGCTCTATATTGTGGAGCCAAGTGGAGGGAATAATTATGGTTAGATGGTTACTTTCTCATATTGCCCACAATTTTCTTTTTGGTTAAAATCTAGTCATCTCTTGTCTTATGCTTTTTTACTAAAAGATTAAAAAGAGTAAAAATAGTTCTCATAATCATATATCGCCCATGCTTATTATAAAGTGAAAATCCCATATAAAGCTGCTTGAAATAGAGAAATTATGAATGAGGTTAGTAAATCCAATAAATTCTTAATTAAACTATTGACTCAATTTAAAATTTCAAAATATGAATGAAATGATTTTATTGTTCATTCCTCATCTTATCTCTCCTCTTAAAGGGTTTTAGTAGTTCTAACTTATATATTTTCAATAAGTATATATAGAACGTCAATATATAATAAAATAAAATATTATTACCTTAAATTAAATAATTTTTTTGTTGTAAAGGGATCATGAAGAATAATTCAAGAAAAAAAAAAGGCATGACCTCTAATATCAAATAAATAACTTTCAGTTAAATATTGAGATTAGAAAACTTTATTTTTTACTAGAATTTTTTTTATGAAAAGAAAATTAGACTATATTAATCGCAAAGAGATATGACTTTCGTGCATTTATAAAATATTTTCATTCACAAAATTTAAAATAAATGAGCTTCATTAACGTAAAAAAAAGGAAAGAATAAGTAGATATTACAATACTAAAATAAATTGGTTTCCTTTTTTCTTTTAAAAAAAATAAGTCAAGTTTTTCAAAAAAAAATATTCACAATATTCAAATAAAAACATTTTAATTGATACTGGGCTTATGCTTTTCTTTTTATTTTTTTCTTGAATTATTCCGGATTAAAGGAATCATATTTTAATTTATTATATTTGAATGTTAAAATAGATACAAACTTATTAAAAAAACTAAGTAACAAAACAATAAATCACTTTTAAGATGAGAGAAGATAAGGTAGACAAGGAAAGTGTGATAAAGTCATTTTACCGATATTTTAAAATATTAAATTGGGTCAACAACTTAATTAGGAATTTATTGAGTTTAACAACCTAATTTAGTATTTTTCTATTTTAGACAACTTTATACAAAATTTTCTCTATTATAAATCCATTTTGACCAAATCTCATATATCCAAAAAAAAAAGTTAAGACATTTAATATCTATTAAATTAACTAAAATTTCCTCATGTGCCCTTTATTTTGAATAATTTGTTGAAAAAACATGTTATCGGTACATTTTCTTTTATATATTGGATAGGGTAGAATTGGAAAATAGACAATTTTGATCTTAGTCCCTATAGTTTGTTTATTTAGGTAAATTAGTCTTTAAAATGAAAGTATGATTAGCATCCTAAACTATTTTTTGGAGGTATAATCAGCACCCTAAATTATTTACGATATAATTTTGTTCCTAAAATATTAAAAATGAGGCAATTATCACCTTCAAGATAACACCCGTCAACTTATGTTAAATTACTATTCATTATCTTCATCAAATGTACAATTCACCCAACCTCCCTATACTAAAGGAAGAGGAATTATTGAAGGTAGAGGATGTAATTAATTTTGTGGTGAAACAGTAAATTAATGAAGGTGGAGATGGCCATAGAGTAAATGGGTAATAGATGGATAATATCGATTGAAGATAAGAGAAAATAATTGCATGGAATTAAGACAATTGTTCATTTAGTAATGCATGATTTTGTTCACTCTTTACATTTCCTCAGCCATATATAATTATGTCCACCTTCATTTTTTGTTAAAGGCCTAAAGGTTTTCTTGTATATGTGCATAAAATATACTTTTGACAACCAGCTTTATTAATATGTAATTGCATTAGATTCCTTTATGACAACCTTCGAAAATTTACTGTTTTGCCACAAAATTAATTACTTCATTTGCATTTGGTAATTCCTTTTCCTATAGTCTATTTTAGCGAGGGAAGAGGGAAGAATCGTGCATTCAATTAAGATTATGAACTTTCGAAAAAAAATGAAAATGATCAACAGTAATTTAACAGAGGTTAAAGGGTTTGTTATATGGGGGTGATAAATGCCCCCATTGTTAATACTTCAAGGTCAAAATTGTACTTATAAATAGTCTAAAGTGCTGATTGCACCTTCAAAAATAGTTTGGGACACTGGAAATTTCTTAACCTTGATCTTTATAGTTTTAGTTTATTAAAAAGTTAGCCATTCCACCTGGTATGTTCACTAACACTGTTATCATATGATGAGATTGAAGAACACATGGGCAAAATAGTTTATTAGGCCTTTTTTTCTTGTTATTTCTTTTCTTTAAAAGAGAGTTAAGGGGCAAAAATGCTCATAAACTTATCTCAAAAATGCACTAATCACAATAACTTTATAGACAAAACTTAGGTCAAGTTAATTAGTTCCATTATATCTAGGCATCTAATAAGCTTTTGCTACCTATATTAATTTTCCTCACCAGCATTTAACCCCAAATGCTCAGTTAAACCACCATTAGTTTTAATTTTAAAAAAAAAAAAATAAAAGACAAAACCCTAGATCCCATTGACGTAGGCTTTTGGGAGACGAAATGCTCAAAGGCTTCCACTTCACCTTATCAACTAGAGTCCCATATTTGTTTTCTATCATGTATGAGAATTTATATCTGTTTTTTAATTTTCATTCAAATGCTAATATTTTACTATTGTGTTGAATGATTTTTCTCCTCTAATGTTACTCCTACTTTTTCCAGAACAAACTTGGAAAAGAATTGGATTTTGGGTTTCAACTTTTGTTGTTCATTCCGATGGCTTGGGCAATATTGTGAGGTCGTGAAGATGCCTTCTCCATCTCCTAGATTCTCCCCATCAAATGGAAGATAGGGTTTTGTCTTTATTTTCTTTTTTTAAAAGAAAATTTAAGAACTAATAGTGGTTTAACCAAGCATTTAAGTTTAAATACTAAAGAGGAAAATTAATACAGGTGGCAAAAGCTTATTGGATACATTAATATAGTGGACCTAATTAACTTGATCTAAGTTTGTCCAAACTTTATTTGGGTCTAAAAATGCCCATGAAATTTTGAAAATGGGGCAAAAATGTCAAACCCATTAACTTATAGTAACTTTTATTTGGTGCACCCAACTTTATAATTTTTAAGTGACTATTTTAGTATAAAAAAACTCTATCCTCTCTCTTCCCCCATTACTTTCCTCCTCCCATTATTCCAAACCCTTCTTCTCTTAATTTCTATACCAGCTAGCTTCAGCCTCAAAATCCCTTTCTACATGTTCATTTATAGATATTAAACCAAAGTCCAATCAAGATATTCTCTTCATTGACTACCTCAATGCTAACCCTCCTTTACTAATCACAATAATACTGCTACAAACTCACTCCCAAAATATAAGGGCATGTTTGGTATGAAGCATCTGAGGGTAGGGATTGAGATTGGGTCAGAGATTGGACCATTTGTATTGTTTGGTATAAGGGACAAAGAATACCCAAGGATTGGAAGTCCCATGAAAGTATGATTGATGCAAAACCACCCCACCCTGAAATTGACAAAGCAATTGATAAATTTTGGGACAAAATTGTCCATATTTATAATAATTTTTATATTAAAGTACCCTTATCCTATTCTTCACATTACTATTTGATATCTGTCACTTCTCCATACTCGTTCTCTCCCCTATCTCTAGTCACCTTCTCCATCTTCAATCACCTTCTCTTTTCTTTCCGATCTCTAATCTTTGCTAATGGCACCCACTGCCTTGTCTCTTCCCCTTTCTAATATTTTCTTCTCCATCTACATGAAATTCTTCATTGTGTATATTATAGTTTACCATCTTTATTACTAACATATTTTTTTGTTAATTCTTCTTTAAATTTGTTGAATAATTCAATTTGCACTTATGTGAAATCTCAACCTTGCTTATTAAATATTATTGATATTTTATTATTTACTCATATAGTATCTATCTTAGAAATAGAAATATAAGATATTATGATTATGTATAAATAGATATAATTAGATAATATGTATACTAAATATCGTCAAATTTAAAATATTTTTTTGTTTTCTTATGCAAAGTTATGATTTCCTGCATTTTTTTACACAATTAATCTTTGTAACTTAGATAAAAAATAAAATCTAAAAATAATATTAAACGCACAAATGTTGGAATGACTAGTTGCAAATAAGATAAGGTAGCAAAGTTTAGGTTAAATAAGGATATTATTGTCTTTCATAAATTATGGTATATTAAAAATAAAATTAATGATTGTATTCCTACTAAATATCACTTGCTACCAAATATAATTTAATAGTCCAATCTTAATCCCTATCCCAGTCTCTCTCCTTATCCCAAACCCTCTCACAATCTATCAAAATTTAAGCCCATGTGCCAAACAAGGCATAAGAATCTCAATTGCCCTAACTTCTCAAAACCCAAATCTCACATCCAAGTACATAACCATCCACTTCTTTACACCAACTTTAATCTCTCTAAAGAAGCCTGAGGAATGATGACAACAGTGACAGCGATGAAGAAGAAGACCAAACTTAGAACAATGGCCCTAAGTTCCATAAGAAAACGAAATGTTCATGCTCTCTATACTAGCTTTTTCATGCAATTCCTTGTTCTTTATCATAATAACAAGCTTGGTTTCTTGCATTGCCATTCCTGCCATCACAACAAAGCATTTGGGGCTGGTGGGTGTCATTATGGCATTAAGGGCAATTGAGTTGGAGATAGAGTTAAGAGATGGAGAATTAAGAGAGAGGGGGAGGAAGAGGGATGGATGGTGGGAACTGGGAAGAGGAATGAGATGGAGGAAGAGAGGGAGGGAGGATAGTTTTTTTTAAAATAAAATAATCATTTAAAAATTATAACATGGGCCCACTAAAAGGAAGTTAGTATAAGTTAATGGATTTAACATTTTTGCCCTATTTTTAAAAGATCATGGGCATTTTTGCACCCAAATAAAGTATGGTAATTGGTGCAATTTTAAGAAAAGTTTATGGTTAGTTTCCCCCATAACCTTTCTTTTGGAAAAAAAGAACCCATTAATCAAAACATAAATTGCAAAACTGGACTTAGCAAAACTCCTTAGTTTCTTCTCCCTCCTCCTTAACAGAAACCAATTGCACTTCATTTTAATCAAATTTATGTATATTTTATTAAGTTCTTAAAGTTTCCTTAATCTTGTGTGCATTAGTTTCTATGCTCAAGATTTGTTAATTTGCAAGAAAAACAATGCCATCTCATTTGAAGTACACTTAGATTAATTTTGTTGCATAGGTCTAAATAAAAACAAAAAATAGACCAAATTATAGACTACATATACAATGAGATGATTTTGAGCATAATAATTTTTATTACTTTTATTTTGAGAATAAATAAATTTTGTTCCATCATTTTATTTATTTTAAAAAAATCCCATAAAAGACGGTTAAATTATCCAAATTCTAATTTAAGTCATTAAACTTAAAAAATTATATATTAGGTTATGTATCATAATGAGGGATTTAAAATTTAGGTTAAATTACCTCTATATCCCTTAGTTATTTAAAAAAATTAAAATTGAAAACACAACCCTCTGGATTAGAGCACTAGCAATTCTACAATTGCCTATTTTTCTTTGGTTTCGTTTTTTTTTCCTTTGGTTGTTTGCATTTGTTTGGATGAATTTCTTCCTTCTACGCCTGGCTTGCTTTCTCTTCTTTTGTTCGTACCCTCATCATACGGTTGTCAAGGAGACAATGAGGGTTCTTGGCTTATTGAGGTTTTGTTTAATGGCAACTCTCCCTTCTCTTTAAAACTCATTGAAACTATAAGTCTGTTTCCCCTTTCACGTTGCTCCACTTTTCCTATATTTCTTCTATACATGCCATAATTGATTTCCTTGTAAATGAAGTAAGGCTATGTTTTCAATTTTTCTTTTTTTTATATATGGGGGAAATTTAACCCAAAATTTAAATATCTAATTATAACACATAATTTGATATATAAATTTGTTAAGTTCTATTTCTCAAATTAGAATTTGTGAAATTTAACCGTCTATACATGAGATTTTCCCAATTTTATTTTATATTTATCGAAAACCTATATACCACTAGACTAACATCAACATTTGCTCTAATTAATAAAGGGTTAATACCACTATTGATCCTTATAGTTTGCATTGATTTTGGTTTTAGTCCCAAAAGTTTAAAACACATAGTTTTGATCCCTTAAGTTTACCTGTATCAAACAGTTAGTCCCTACAGAGTTAAGGGTGTTAAATTTGCTTATGTGTTACTAACGCCATTAAGTTTGTGATGAATGGGCAAGCTGAGGTGGCAAAATAAATTTGTCACCCATGCTGATATGGACATGTGAAAAAAAAGAAGAAAAAAATGATAATAAGTAAAAACTAATCCATTTTTGTCCTTAACATTCAACCTGATGCGACAACCTAACCTTCAAGCATATGTTGGCGATAACCCACCTTCGATCAAGAAACCTAAGGGTGTGTTTGGCTCTACGAATGTGAGGTTCATTAAAGTTACGTTATGTGAGGTTACGAGCTTTTTTGGTTCAATAAGAGAGGAGGTTAAGTTAGGGGAGTAATTATGAATATCAAAAAATAGCCTTGGGCAATTGGTCAGGTTGAGATTTAAGTTTTCTTCCACTGAGGAAAAACTCCAAATTTGGAGGTTTAGAAAATGAGGGGAGGGGAACACTAAAAGACAAAATCTTTTTCCCACCTCTCACTTCCCTTCCTTCCAACCAAACAAGGTTTTATTATCTCCAACCCTCACCTAACTTAATAAAACCCTCAACCAAACACACCCTAAAGGAAATGGCAACCTCCTCAGCATCGATGAGCTCTTCAATGATGTCGACCAAGATGCAAAAGTCAAGCACATCGCGATTTTTGAGAAGAACCCTAAGAGTTTCCTTCTTCAGAGCCTTAATCGCAAAGGTTGTGAGTGCCCAGATATGAACTCCGGTAGGTATGAAGATGAAAGCTCAAGAGCAAAACAATTTTGGCAACCACCCATCTTCCTCATTAATTGAGACCTCTATTAAAATCCTTTTTTTCTAACTTCTAGATTTTTGGATTTTAGATATAGGAGAGTTGTTTGCTGATGGAAGTATGTAGGGGTTTTACTTTTCTGCAGCTGAGGCCTTTTTATTCTTCATTTTTATTTTTGATGGAAGCATGGCAATTTGTTGGTATGAACTTGTAGCTCAATGAATGTATTTCTGATTGTAGCTTTTGGTCATCACTCTCCAAATCTATGTTTTCCTTCCCCATACCTATTTTTTTTCCTTCTTCTACTTTTAAACTTTTGAATTAATTTAGTTGATTTGGTTCTTGTTGATTTTTTTTGTGTGTGAAGATGGGATTTTATCAATGAATAATTAGTACAAGGGGTAAAGCAAATGTAATACATGATCAACCTTTTTGTAACAAGTTCAAAAGGGAGCATTTTCCTATAGAAGTCTCTCACTTGGATGGTGTACTCACTGAGAGGAAGAACTTCATTAACTATACAGGCTAAAGCTTGTTAGTGCTGGCTTTTCACCCAAGAGGGGGGTAAATTGGGTGTAATATAAAAATTTAATAACCATGAAAATATTTTTGCATCTTTGTAAATAATAAATAGAAAGATTTTAAACCTTAAAACAACATCCAATTAACCAAATCAATTATGCTGGATATAAATAAGATAAGAGAAGAGAGATTGCAAACAGAGATTTATCTTGGTTCGATCCTCCACTGACATACGTCCAGTCCTCAGGCTTCTCCTAAGATTTTCAATCCACTAATCTTCTTGTTTAATCCAGGCACAAGAAAAGCCTCTACAATTCACAAGTTTAAGTGGGCACTTGTGTAGCCTTCAACAATTTTCTTCACCAAGAAACTCCCCCTTACAACCCGTAAGGAAATACACTTGACGAGAGATTATGATGAAACTTCTCTTTAAGAAGTGAATAATAAACACTAAAGTACAAATATAGATTCTCTCTCTAAGGTTTGTTACATAATTATTTAAGGAACAGAGAGACGGAGAAACAGAGTATATGGTAGGAGGTATATTCAAAGATTCAACATTTCGATTTTATGTGATTGAGCTCTCTTGTCTTCACATTTGAATGATCACGTATATATAACAGATGAAGAGTATTTGACCGTTTGAGCATATTCTTCTTGTTGAGCTTCATTGCAGACAACTGTTGGAAAACCAGCCGTTGGAGTTTGCTTTTTGGCCGCTGAAGCTTAATCCAAGTTTAATCACCTTTAACCTTCATATAAACTTGATTAATAGTTATTAGAAATGAGTAGAAACAATATAATCAAAGTTTATGTGAGTTTTGAGAAGATTTGAAAAATCTGAGACGGTGATCAGAATTCTGCACGACATCACTTTCACATCACTTGAGTGATTCATGAAGTGATGGAGCTGCATCACTTAAGTGATCCATGATCACTCTAGTGATCTTCATCAATCACTCGAAAGATCACTGGAATGCACTGAAAGTGATAACATTTTGCATATCACTCGAGTGTCACTTGAGTGATCATCAAGAAAATCAACTCCAAATTGAGCAAATGACCCCTCTATAGAAATATATTTAAGTCCTTTTTCCAACACAAGAACTCAAAATTCCTTGTATTTTAAGAGTTATGATAAAAAGAGTGATGATTGTTTAGGAAAAGGATTCACACTCCAGCAGTGACTTCTCTCATGCATATCTCCTTCATTGAACCTTATATAATTGTGATTCTTGGCTCTAGAAATCACCCAATGAATGTAGATTCATATTCAAGAAGTTTCATCTCAATTGAATCTATGTTGTGGTAGATATCTTCAAAACACTGAACCTATCTTGGATTTGCATGTATAATTCCAGCATTAGATTCAAAGATGAATATCTCCTTGATCTGACATGATTTTTGCTTGATTCTTGTTTCATTGCACTTCCTTGGATGTCTAATTTCATATGAAATAACTTACATCTCCATTGGATCTGTTGTGAAAGAGAAACCATCAAAATATTGAAGCTATCTTGAAAATAAATGTAGAATTTTAGCATCAACTTCAACATAGCATATCTCCTTGATCCGATATGATATTTGCATGTAACTAGTGTTATTGCGTTTAGTTTTAAGTCTAGTTTCATATTCAAGAAGTTTCAGCCCAATAAAATGAGTATTGAGGAAGTTATTATCAAAATATCAAAGCTCTATTTTACTAGATGAAAACAGAGTAGAACATAGACAACATCACTCGAGTGATCTTGGGTCACTCGAGTGGTCTAGTCATTCTTCACTTTGATTTATCCATCTAACCTTCACTTGATCATGTAAACCTCCGACATCACATCCAATGACTTGAATCTTGATCTCCCATGAAATCTTGCATGTTTTCCTTTCTTTTAATCTCCTTTCCTTCTTCTTGATCATTTTCCACATATTCTTCCTTGCTTTTCTTTGACAAGTATCTTCAATTTGATAACTTCTTCACTTGAATTATTCTCCCATATTTGAGAACTTCATTGATTAACATCTTGAAATTCATTTAGATCAATCTCTATACTCCATCTCCATATATTCTCTTTTTCTTGGATAACCTCTGTTCATCATTCTCTCTTCTTTCATCAAGTTGATCTTCTAAGCATACTCCATAATCATACTTCTCTTATTACTTGACTAATCTACAAAACATTTTACAATAAATATAGTAGTTAGTCAATGTAATAGACAATGTATAAGATAAATACATTATACAAACTTTTTTATCTTTAATATTTGGCAAACATATTTGACATCATCAAAACTAATCTTTTATCTAACAGAGAGGTTATTTATTAATGAATCTAGTAAGAGCTAGTAGAGGTTTAAGTGGTAGCCCTGTCTGTGCTTTTTGTGATGTTGGGATAAAAGATATCATGCATGCAATTAGAGATTGTAATATTGCTAGAAATGGGTGGGAATTACTTTTGCCACCTCCTTTGCTAAATAAATTTTTCTCCATCAGTTAACTGTTTATGTGGTTGGATTGGAATTTATCTCAAAAAGTGAGGTTATGGGTGTTAAGTGGCCAATTTGGTTTGTTGTATTAGCACGTCAAACATGGCTTAACCGTAATATGGGTGTTTTTTATGGACATCAATTAAGTCATCTACAAGTGCTTGCTAAGGTCTGTGCAATAGTTTCATGTTCTCAAACTTTTGCAGTATTTCCAACTATTAGGTCAAATTCAAATACTCGTTGGTGTCCACTGTTTGTAGATACAATGAAATATAATGTTGATGGATCAGCTTATGGCGGACGAACAGCTTGTAGTGGTGTAGCTCAGGATCATGCAAGAGTTGTGTTGGAGGGGTTCATGTTTAGAATTGGTTGGGGGACAGTTTTACATACGGAACTATGGGCTGTAATTTAAGGGTTTAAAAGGGCTTGGGAGAGGAATTGGTGAAAGGTGGTGGTCGAGATTGACTGTTGGGAGGTGGTGGAGCTAATTACAATAGGTTAGGGAAATATCACCAAGAAGGAAGACTATTAACTGAGATTAAGAATTTTCTAGTAAGGGATTGGCAGGCTTCTTTGGTTTGGTGTTATCAAGAGAAAAATATGGTTGCTGACATATTGGCTAAGGAGGCTCATAAGCTTACAGAGGGTTTTCATAGATTTAGTATTGCTCTGGTTTTTTTGATTGATATTATGTGTTCTGACGTTGTGTGGTAGTTTTTTATTTTTGCCTTGTCATAAAAAAAATTTAAAGTTTTGAATTCTCCAAAGGATCGCCTATTGGGTCACATGTAGTTCTTAAATGACTAAACAACAATTATAATTAACCTAGGTAATGTATTACAATGTACATCATGGGCTGAACCCGAGAACCATCACAACCATACAATCTAATCAAGCAAAACGACTCATGAATGATATTTTTTACATGTTTGAGTGCCTCTCTGACCTTCATCAATGAAGGTCCCTTATCTCAACCATCATACATCTCCACCACTTATAAGCTATAAGATCTTTTGAATCAAAGGTTCTTTGTAAGGGTTGTATTGTTGCAAAGGCCATAGAATAGAATGTAATGAAATGGTCAATAAAACGTTGCACATGTATTATATTAAAGAGAAAATTGAAACTAAGTCCCAAATAGCAAAATCAATTACAATTTGGTTCCTTTAAATTGTCAAATTGAAGTGAATTCCTCAAAGGACCTAGGTGATATCAAGTCTAAATGTAAAAATATAATTTTGCCCTTTTTAATTTGAAATAAAAGCTGAAATTTAGGGTTTATTTGTTCAAAAAATTCAAATGTTTAACCCTTTTTAATTTGAAATGAAAATTGGTACATTCTCTGTCTTTTAATGGACAAATTACAGGAGTGAAATAGGCTTTACATTCCCTTCTATTCATTTTTCTATTTTGGATTAAGAGTCATTTTTGCCTCAAAAATTTTCACAGAGGAGCTATTATCCTATGGAAGTTTTTCGAAGGGGCAATTTTGCCTCAGAAGTTAAAAAACAAGAGCAAATTTGCCCTAACCGTTAACTCCGTTAATTTTGACCATTAGTTGACAAAATATGCTAAGCTGACAGTCCACGTGTCATCTACCAATTTTTTGTTAACATGCAAATTCATCGCAAAAGTTTAAAATATAACTTTGAAAAAAAATGAAATAGATTATACATGGACTTTTGGGGTAAATTTGTACCTTAACAAAAAGTAATTGGGATGACACGTGGACTATTAGCTAGTATATTTGGTCAACTAATGATAAAAATTAATGAAGTTAACGGTCAGAACAAATTGCTCTATTTTTAAACTTATAGGCAAGATTGC
>JBAGKO010000002.1:13401566-13414899 GCA_037177275.1 Acacia concinna | reverse complement strand
TGAAGTTTTTCTATAAATAGAAGCCTCCCCTCTCCATTGTAATATACAACTTGAATGAGAAAATTGCTCTACTTTCTTTCCTCTCTTCTATAATCTCTTACTCTCTTGTCTTAGAAATCCTTTATTTTCATAACATGGTAGACAATGTGGCAATACATGATAGACTACACACGAAAATGTGTGTACACGTGGAACCAAATTAATTAATGAAAGAATGGAACAAATTGGTTGGTTGGGCCAATATGACACACAGTATTTCTTAAAATATAATAATAGCGCACCAACGTTAGTGGGAAAACCTCAGGTTGCATACTTTGTTGTCTGCCCCTATCATTCATTCATTCATTCTTTCCTACAATTAACCCTCACCATACCCTCCCACACGTCACTTCCCATGCAACTATTCCATTCCCCCACATTTCATTTCATTTCGATCACTTCTTCCCAATTAACAAAAACACTCTCTTTCGTTTTTCACATTAAATTAATGTTGTGTACGTGTTTGTCCCGATTTTGTAGTTTAATGACATCAAACTCCTCCTTATAAATTTTCACAAGTGTCAGGTTTGTGAGTTTAAATTCTCTCTGTAGTATGTAAGTATATAATGGATGCATGAATTATGATAAGAACAAATTATTGTGTGTTTTCTTACCCTAGCCATTATACACACCCAAGTTCTACTATTCTTTAACTCTAACTTTGGATACTATTTGGAGTTATGTTTTTACTACAAGTTATTTATATATTCCTAAAAAATACTTACAATACAAAATGGAAAGAAAAATACTTTGTGTTATATGTTCACTTCATGTCATTTACCACCTCAAGCTTAATCCATATGTATTTTCATCATCTCAACTTTCCAATATTCATCATCGATCTGATTAACATTAGCTTTTAACACACAACTAGACTTTTTGTCCATCTAAGTAAAATTTTAGCTGCTTAAAGGACCTAGCTAGGATCCTTCATATTATTGTAATTTTTAATTATGGTCCTTAGTTGGAATCAGTTCCTTTCTGAGGTCCTTAACCATTCTAAAGTATTTAATTTATCACCAAAATAAGGAAAAGAAAAAAAAAACTTAACTAGACATGTTTGTCATGTTACATGTATCCGTGTGTCATAATTAATACCAAATTTATATTTTTTTCTCTAAGTGTCTTTATTAATTATACACATTAGGGAGTTTTTATTCAAAGATGGTCATGATGAAGTAAGGTATTTTAGAAAAATCAGCCTATATATATATATATATATATATATATAAGTAATAACTAATATAACTATATTTCTTAATCTACCTAAATTAGTCAATTAACTCTTATATTAACTGAACGGAAAAGGTAGTAGTAGTTTTAAGGAAAAATCCTATTTAAATACCATTTGAATTTTTAAAACTCAAAAAGGTCTGTTAGAATATCTAAAACTCAAAAAGGGCAAAAGGAGGAATCTGGATTTTCAAATTTCGGATGTGAATAGTAACAGAATTTTCGCTATAAGAGTAATTGGATTACCCATAAAAGTAACGGAATTCGCTATAAATTTATAATCTCTGTTTTTCTTTCTCCCTCTGACAACACTATTTATCTTACACTGACATTGACTGACGCATAGTGACAGAAGAGAGAGAAATATGCCCATGACAGAAGAGGGGGGATTTTTGCAAGTTGAGTAATGGGATTACCCATGAGAGTAATGGAATTCGCTAGTTTGTGTATCACTTTTCACTTCAACAAATTTGAAAAACAAAGGAGAGAGGAGATTTTTCGTTATAAGAGTAATGTAATTACCCATAAGAGTAATGGAATTCGCTAGTTTCCATACCACTTTTCACCGCAAAAAAATTAAAAAACCCAATTTGGTCCATAGTACCTTGGTATCTTTTTGAAATGTTAACAGACCTTTTTGAGTTTTGCAAATTCAAGTGGTATTTAAGTAAAATTCTCCCTAATTTTAAAGAACCTCTGTATCTTTCTTTCTTTCTTTTTTTCCAAATTGAAGAAAAAGAAGCTCTACTTATTAATCGAACAAAAAGAAACGGAGAGAGATAGAAGGATATATATATATATATATATATATATAAGCCGTTGTACATAGCTAGCTAGCTGCTAGGTTCATTCCGTAAGTACAAGGAAGAGAGAGAGAGAGAGAGATGGGCGATGATGAAAGTGGAGGGAACTCTGTTTCTGTAGCAACATCTTCAGTGACGCCATTAATAAACTGGTGGGATGTTCATGCAACTTCATCACTTTCTTCCTGGAACACTACTCATGACTCTAATTCTTCAGACAATAATCACCTTTGGACTCACGTCTTACTGTAAGTCTCCACGATGATCTCTATCATATATACATACCTACCCTTTTTCTGTTAATGTGTGCGCGTGTGGGGCACTTAATTAGATTAGGGTAGGGTGATTAATCAATTACCTAGCCACTTGTTTTCCGTCTTCTTTGAGGGAATAACTTTGTTTTAAGGCTTCTTCCAGTATCATGTACAGATCATATCAGCATCTCTTTTAGGCAAAGCTAGGGCGAACTCTCATATATATATATATATATATATAATATATCCATACATGCATGCCTATCATTCTCCAGATCTGTACCTCCACCTTCGAAAAGTTTAAACGATTATAGCCAACTCATCCTGGTTTAATATTCACAGTTTGCAAGATTGAAAAAGGAATCGATTTTTGCTCAAGTAACATACAAGCTTATACATATTAGTCCTTCTTGTTATTAATACAAGTAATGATGCGATTGATTATAGTAGTGTTCTATTTCTATTATATTATTTTCATTCTTTTGCTTTTGATCATGCCTATATATAGCAAGCTAGTTCGTTGTTGGCATATATATGTGTGTGTGTGTGTGTGTGTGTGTGTGTATTAATTGAAGTAAAATTGATATAGAGGTGTGGGAAGCAACGAGGAGCTACAAAATAGCGAAGGTGTTGGAGGAGAGAACTTGATGGAAGAACTGTCATCTAAAAGCATCATGTACGAACAACCTGCCTGCAACTACTTGAAACAACTCGATACCACCTGGGATTACAATCATTCTTCTTCTTCTTCATCAATCAACAGTGCTTCTTTTGATCAAAAACACTTTCATACTAATAATAATAATAACAATAGTAATGGTTTCAACGATGAAGCCGCCGTGCTTGAAAGTGATCAAAGATTCAGCAAGCTGGTCACCACTTGGTCCATTGCACCCCCACACCAAACTACTACTAATCATAACAATAATACTCACTTTGATCCTTCTCCTCATCATCATCATCATCAAACACACAACCATAATAATGATGATGATGTAACTTTGAATTCTTGTTTGGATCATTCTGGGCTGTTTTATTCCTACGCTGGTCTTGACATGAAGGTTAAGCAGCAGCAACATCATCCTCATGCGAGTGATGGTTTATTCGGATATCACAACAATAATAATGGATTTAGTAACACTCAGTACGGGATGATGCCCACCGGTTTGTCCAGAAATTTGACTGATGTTATATCTTTTACGGGAAGGATTGGCCGGCCGATTGTCGGATTTCATGCACTCAAACCCAGTTTCAAACCACCGTCGTCGTCGTCCTTGATGACTACTACTGTATCTGATCACTCCAAGAAGCAGCTTTTTCAGACATCATTGCCGGTAATTAATTGATTTCTAAACCAAACTACTACGTGCAGTTTAATTAATTCCAATATTTCCTATCATCATTATTATCATTATTTTATAAGACACTGCCTGATATATGATTGAATGCAATAATAATATGCAGACAAGGACAAGAAATGGAAGAGGACAAGGGAGCTCAACTACTGAAGTAAAGAAGAAAAGAACAGATGACTCATCGTCACAAGCAATCTCAAAGAAGCCAAAGCAAGACACTACATCTACAGCATCTTCTACAAAGGTAATTCAATTATATAGATATACGCTATAGTAAAAGTTAATCTATATATATATAAGCAAAAAGAAGTGCTTTTATTACATATAATAATGTAAGGAAACTTCTATTCATTGTGTTGTTGATAGGTGCAAGCCCCAAAAGTCAAGCTAGGAGACAGGATTACAACTCTTCAGCAAATTGTGTCGCCATTTGGAAAGGTCACTACATATTGCACTCACACCATTCTTTTCTCTTTTATATTTATATATTTGATTAAAAAAATTCTTAATTAGTGCTCTTCTTTTGTTTTCTTTTCAACAACTATACTATTTATAAACTGGATACTTTGGAATCATTAATTAGGGTTTTTCTATAAAGTTTCCTTAATCAACTATCCCTATATATCCTATAGATTTAATAGGACGGTTTACCTATATTTATCCGGTCTAAAATACTTTTTCCCTTCTGGTATAGATTATATTGTGTCATATATATATATATATATATATATGACTGTGGCAATGAATAGAATGTAGATGCTAGAAATATATCAGTTATCAAGCGACGCTATTTTTACCGTTAATTAAATAAACCTAATGATACAAAAAATCAATTAATTCTGGTAATTCGATTTTGTATGATATGATTATTATGAATGATGAAATTTTGTTTTGTTGTTGCTGACTTTCAGACAGACACCGCATCGGTGCTTTTTGAAGCAATTGGGTACATAAAGTTTTTACAAGAACAAGTTCAGGTGGTAATTATTAATTACCATATATATATATTGAAAAGTTGATTGGTTGTTGATTATTCCAAGTGCTGCTAATTATAACTAAACTGTAATGAAACTATTGAATATTGATACGCATGTTCTTACATGCACGTATTTACATCTTACAGCTTCTGAGCAACTCATACATGAAGACCAACTCACACAGGGTACGTATGAATTAAACTTATGCAGTTCTTCAAAATTTAAGAATTTGTACATCTAAGTTAGTCCTAGAAGAAAGAATTGATTAGTAAAGAAAAATAATAATATAATAATGCAGCATGAAACAACATGGGGAAGCGTGGACAGAAAAGAGGAGGAGGGAGACTTAAAGAGCAGAGGTCTTTGTTTGGTTCCAATTTCATGGACTCCTCAGTCTTACAGAGACAATTCTGCCCCTGACTATTGGACTCCTGCTTACAGAGGTTGCTTATTTAGATAACTTCCTTATATTAATTAATTTAACTCAGATTATTCAAGAGGCTCACGTCGAAGAGGGTCTCACAAATGAAGTATGGTTTATATATAAATTCAAAGGCTTTCTTACCTAATGGGCTAGTCTTTTGTGAACTAGCAACTATTATGTGTATACATATTGTTAGTCAATAAAATCTATATGATCGTATGCTTTGTGTCGATGAACATTGCATCTTCTGTTGATATATATACTAGCTAATCAATAATTTATTCTCTTTATTTTCAATACTAGCTAATAGCTAATTATTCCATTTTAATACGGATTACTCTTGTAAAAAAAGATGGCCTGGTTTGGTATAGCACAAGGAATATTATTCTGTTTTCGTAATATATATACTGATCAACACAATATCTATAATATGATATTCCAGTTATGGTTAGTCAACAGTATTTTTTTTGTATCTTTTTATTTTTTCTTAATTTAGAAACATAAAAGATTAAAAGATATTTCTACTTAATGTAATTATTTTCGTTCCAACCTTTATATCGAATGAGCTCAAAAGAATCTAGAATTAAAGAGGATGACCTCCAGTTCGAGAGAACATTTTTCCGGTTAATATTTGAAAGATAAAGAGAGGAGAGACTTGTTAAAATTTACTTCTCCCTTATAATTATAAGAGCCAGTTGACATTTTTTAGATAATCCTAAAAAAAGTTAATTACATGATTTAATCATATCATAGATTGTGTTTTATTATATATGTTAGTTCATATCTGTTCAACAACATAATTTGAAGGAAACGATAAATTTTAATATCTTAAAGTAATATAATTAGCTTTTTTAAGATTTTTTAAAAAAAAAGTCAATTAGCCCTTATAATTAAAATCGAAGGAGATATTATTTTTTAACACGTGTGAGTGCATGTTAATTGTATATTGACAGAATAAATAAGCCAATAAGGTATAATTTAGAATCCATGCAAGGTGATTATAATGATATCAGGTTATGGGAAATAATATTTTGCCATGTTTATAATATAAGTCCCTTTTAAAAGAATATTATTTGATTCACAATATAAGTCACATATAAAACAATTAATG
Organism: Acacia concinna; assembly: GCA_037177275.1. NCBI lineage: Eukaryota > Viridiplantae > Streptophyta > Magnoliopsida > Fabales > Fabaceae > Acacia > Acacia concinna. The sequence goes on along the minus strand of JBAGKO010000002.1, from coordinate 13,408,703 downwards.
ACTTTTTAATTAATTTTCTCCTAATATTAATATTTAAATATGACTCATTGTATTTCTCTCTCTCATTCAAAACCTCATTTAAATAGGTAAAATTGTAAAGTTTCTTTACTTTATAACAAATTTAATGAGTTTACTACCGTTTTTGTTTATAATGAATTGGTTAAAGCGATTTATATTATGAATTAAAGAGATTATATGATATCAAACTACCAACCGAGGAATATTAATGAAGACCGGGAATAAAATGAACGGTGTTTAGAATATCTAATTTAACTTACTCACAATTTCAAGCATAATTTATAATGCTTCAAATTAAAATCACATGTACATTTGTATGAATACTTTGAAGCCAAGTTGATGATCGTCCAAAAAAAGAGTCAAGCTGATGAGTGACAATAATTGAGATTTGACTAATTACTTGTGAGAATTTTATTATAGTTCTCACTTCTTGACATAGTTTCTAATGTAATTAATTAAAATGGTATTAAGAAAAATCAACACATATAGTTTACAAACAACGGGTTCAATCAATTTTTTTAAATCTTTGTAAATTAGTGTTATCAAAAAGAAAATATTTGTATCTATCCAAAAATAAAAAAGAAAGAAAATATTTGTAAATTAGTTATAATCTGGCTTATATATTTAAAATGGGGGAGAATAATACTGGATAAGTATATACTAGTGCTTCTTTAATCATGAGAATCATCCTAACTCTAATAAGTTCTCAAAATATGAACCATTTATAAAATACAAAATAAAAATGAAGTGAGTGCAAAAAAAATGGGTCAAAGGAAAGATGAGTGAGCATAAAGTGGTAGACTTGATCATGAGAAGGTAGACACAATATAATGTCTATCGGCCACTTCCATTCGAAAGATCCATTTCATGGGTACCATTTTTATGCTTATTTTAAACGTTAGTATAAGATGGTCAACTTCTCCTTTACAAAAAAAATATATATATTTAAATTTATATTTATATTCTTTGCATTTTGAATGGGAAATAACTATCATATAACCAATTTCAACTATTTTTTATATGGTCACATGACCGAGTCCTATTTAAAGTTTTAAATATTATTAGATCTAATTAAGGACGTGTTACACCCTAAAAATTAAGGGGCGACTGGCACATAATATGAGAAAATCTTACATTTTATAAGCCTTAAAGCATGAAGATAAATACTTAACATACTCCCTACGATCTTAATTATAAGGTCTAATTAACTTTTTTTAAGAGAAGTTAAGGAAGTGAAATAAGTTACTTAATAATATTATATGTTATATTTTATTATATTATATATTAATTCAAAAGTCAAACAAAATAGTTTAAAAAAATAATAAATTTTAATGTTTTAAAGCAATATAATTAATTCTATTAGAATTCTCTAAAAAAGTCAACTGCTCCTTAAAATTAGAATTGGAGAGAGTATTAAATATAACAGCTTTTACAACACTATAGTTAATATAATAATTCTTTCGTATGCACATACCATTTATAATTCTTATATAAACATATTCCTTATAGTTGACAAAAAAAAACATATTTCTATAGACAATAAAGTTATTCGTAGATATTTCAACATTGTCCCAATCTGTAGAAATTTTGTGAAGTCCAAATTACCGCGGGGACAATGCAATTTTGGGAAGTCCAACTGACGATTGTGGGAACTATGCCAAAATCTCTATAAAAAGCTTTAATTTGTCTATAAGAAATATGTTTACATATGAATTATAAAATGTGTATGCTTATGCAGGGTTATCATACTAATTACGATACTGTCAAAGCTGTTATATTTTTTTTTTTGGTAATTTGTTATATTTAATATATCAGGAATTATCTTTGTATTTTAAGGCTTAATGTGAGATTTTCTCATATTTTGTTTCGGTCACCACCTCTGACAGGACAGCTCTCCAAGAAACATCAAATTCAGCTGATCCAAGAATGAGGGGACAGGGTGTTAAGTTAATGGGCCATGGGTTTGGACTTTGGATGAAGTCTTGGGCGTACCGTCCATTGGGCTTTTGTGGCCTTCACGAATTTTTGGGTTAATGTTAAGGTTTAAGGTGCGCCACTAGCTGAAGTATTATTATTTTAGGACACTCAGTATCTAAATATTTTGTGGTATTCCTAACACCTTAAAGTAACATCCTAAAGTATTTTTTTATTATATGGTTTTGGATATATACATACAAAAATTTTATGGTGTGAGATGCACTTTAAACAATACTTGAAGGTGTTGGGGGTGCTGAACGCACATAAAAAAACAAATAATTCAAGGTGCTATTGTCCATGAGAAAATATTTTAGAATGCTGGATATACCTTAACCCTAATGTTAATTTTAGTAGTTCTCTATTTTTTTAATTCATTTTTTAATACAGAGTATACAGTAACAGTACACACACACACGTAAGTATATGAAAGAAAATATTCGTGTTGGCAAAAAAAGAAAGAAAAACAGAAAATATTCGTACCAAAATAACCCGTAATGGGTAAGTGGTTAAATAAAGTCGTAAGCTTTTACAGTTTACACGTATCTTTCTGCTGTAAAAGCATCACGTGAATGTGAGTTTTGACTTTTGACTGCCGCTTTTGTCAGAAGCTGCCAGCCACGAACGAAAGCTGTGAACTGTGATAGCCTGCGTGGATGCAAGATTCTGTGAACCAAAGCAACTTCTGGACTCATTCGTCTAGTAAAAACCAGACAAGACTCTCTCTCTCCCTCTCTAGAGTCTAGCCACACACAATAACAAAGGAGGAGGAAATTCAAATGTAAAAACAAGGTTGTGTGACCTTTTTTCCTTTCTAATGGAAATTTTAATGGCACAGTTGAAACTGAAGAGGAGTAAATACGACCTTTTTGTTAACTTTATAAAGTTCTTCCAGGCCTTAACTCTGCATAACACTTGTATGCGCAGAGTAATACAGCAAAATGCCCCCCAACTACACCATATGAAATTCTTCATTCAATCAGATATGCAAATACAGTAAAGGGATAATTGATATAAAAAAAACAAATATAAATATCCCCCAATTCTACAAACAAATTTTATGCAGAAATACAGCACAGTTAGACACCTACATAACCCTTCTGGAGGTCCACTGTAACAAGCTCATGAGAGAGCCAATGTTCATGTTGCACCTTCACTTTTAGTGTAATCATGTGAGCATGACACCAATCTTCTTGGCAAAGTCATCGCCATCCTCCTCATCATCCATGTATTCTTCCTGCTCTGCATTTTCACCTTCATCAAAATTGTAGTCTCCCTCCTCAACTTGCTCATAGTAATAATCACCATCCTTCTGATCATCACCTTCATACTCCTGGTCTTCTATTACTTCGTTGTCCATCATTCCTTCTTCAAATGATTGGCCATGAGTTACATCTGTCTTGGCTGAACAACTTTCAACCGTGTTCTCTGTTGCATGAAACTTGGATTCCTGCTTCTTCACATCTTCCTTATGTGCAAGCAAAGTGCCATTTTGGGCGTCTGTGACAGATGTGTATTCCGATCCATTAGTAAATTCTGTGCCTTCATTGTCTTCTTTATTCTCAGTCGATTTGCCAGTTGCCGCTCTCTTCTCCTTCAAAATCTCACTAAGAGGTTTCGGACCTTCAAACATGAAATCTTCTTCAGATTGTTGTTGGTCCTTAAAACTTTTCCTCTTCCCAAGCAAATGATGCTCCTTATTCTTACCATTGTTTCCATATCGCAGTTCAGCAAGACTTTTTGGTCCATCAAAATCAGCATCTTGGTCTCCAGTTATTTCTCCCCTCATAGGTCGATCCCTGAAGTTTTTCCTCTCAAAATCTTCTTGCACCTTTCCTCTCAATCTATCTCGGAACCTGCCAGGGTGAGGAGCCTGCACAACTCCAGGGGACAACGCCCTTCTATTTCTTCCCCTGTCTGATTCCCTCTCCACATATTGTTCACCGCCATTTGCTGGAAGCTTTATTCTGCCTCGGAAGCGATTACTGACAGCGCTTTCATTCAGGGGTAACTGGTGAGCATCCTTTTGAGAAGAGAATCGGTGACTTTGCTCATCATCATGGCTCTGACGCACATAATCATGACTCACAACAGATTTCAGACCATTGACCCTCCTGCGCTTAGATAAACGATGTCGAAGATCTGAAACTCCAACATTTTCAGGACTGCCAGATCTGCGATGAGTCATCCTATCTAAATGGGTTGTTGCCCGGAATAATCTTTCAGCTGAATTCCTGCGATGATCCCATTCATATGTCTCCTGCATGTGATCGTACGAGTCATAACCTTGTGGCCCACAATATCTTTCTTGGTCAATATCAGCTACAGATTTATAATCTACAGTGTGTCCTAAATCATATTCATTCACAGAGTCCAAGTTCATGCCATCATGACCTCTTGCTTTTCCATATTGGTCTTCTCTATCGTAATAATCTGAATTCCTCAGTTCATCTTCTACAAGTACATCAAAGCCAGGTGAGGATTCTCTCAAGAATTCATCACTTTCCTTGCCATTGTGGAGACTATGATCATCTGATACATGAGATTGATACACCCGGTTTGGCCTGGCAACCATGGTTCCATTGGTGATAGGTGGAGTATTTACTACCTTGAATCTAGACGCCTCATTATCAAATCCCATTGATGGTGGTCCATGCCTCTCTACGGCAGCTACATTTCTATGCAAAGCAGTTTCAGCGTTTTGGGCAGGCTTAGCTTCAGCTACTGCAACTGGCTTTGCAATGTTCGCTTGGGACATTTTCCTTTCTTGAGTCAACTTTTCTGGGCCACTAAAAACCTTCTTAAAACTCGGAGGCTCTGTAACCTGATTAGCCACCTGAACCTGAGGAACTTTATTACTGGTGTTAGGATTTGGTCCATGCAAAAAAGCACATCGGTCACCTTTTAAGCAAAGCCCTTTCTGAAAGAAAATGCAAGGGACGGCTTGCTTTGTCGAATTATAAGGTGCATGTGGTACAGAAGTTGGTGGAGTCTGTGTTGGGGGTGCAGATGATCCACCAGGGGTGGCTGCCTGTGGCGATAACAAGCCATCAAGGGGCTGCAAGGGAAACAATAGGCAGTTAGCGTAAGTTCTAAGAAGAAATAAAGGCTTAACAAGAGAATGTGGGGAAATAAATTTTATTGTGGCAAGAAAAATAGAGACTCACCGGATGACGGAAGGAACATTTGGGATTCAAGCAATTACCATTCAACCAATACCAACAATCTCGGGGATTGACCCTAGCATACTCACTATGGCGATACTCACATTCACTTCCCTGTTTCAATAAAGAGAATCAGATCAAAACAATAGTCATAAAAATTATGGTTTACAGTTCCAAATTTCATACTAGCATTTCAAACATATGCAACTAGACATTCATAATAATCAGCTGACCTTTTTTTCACTGATATAGTTAATGAGCGAGTGCTCGAAAATAATATCAAAGTAATAAATATCTATACAACAGGTACTTCTTTCATATGAAATGCTAAACATATTACAGATTAAAAATTAAAAAGTTCATAGAAAGGAAGCTGCTTGAACCGCATTAAAGCAGCATTCCTTGCTAACATATAGTATGCATACTAATCCTGTTGTTGCACAAATATAGCTTGTTTCTGGGATGTATTCAATATATGGTTCATGTTTCAGGCGTTCAACAGTAGCCCATACATCAACTCCTTCGTCAAGTCATAATAACAACACACGGCACCAAATAGTTAAAAGAATAAAACATGTAAAAAGGGGGCTGACACGAACTAGCTCATAAATTCTGACAGTAAAAATTATCGTATCATCCAATCCAAGATTGGTGTGTTCCTAGCTGAATCCAGACATGTAGCCCAATATTAGGTCAATCAAAGAAAAGATAGTGTCCCGCCAAAAGGGGTGCAATTTCTCTCTAATTCCCACTTACTCCGATACGTAAAACGATAAGATGCTAAATGAAACAATAAGCAGATCAGATTGCCAAAATAATAAATTAAATGCATATCTAGGCCCCGATAACTGTCTCAAGAGAGTTCGTTGTCGATATGATCAAATAACTTCAGCGGTGGTTAATTGTCTTATGAATATAGATACTCGATATCCATAAATTCCCCAACAAAATCCAAAACCAATTCCCCAGAGAGACCGAGAGATAGCACCAAATCTCCAAAAGTTAAAATCTTTCACTCAAAACGAATTTACTCCTAAAATTAATCTCGGCAACAAACGATCAGCCCCAGGCCGCGAATCTGGAACCCTAAGAAGAAATCGCGGAACGAGATCCCAAAGATCTTAGGTATAAAAATGTAATTCAAAGATAAAACCAGAAAAGCATTAAAAAGAAAAAAGAAAATTCATGGGAAGAAGCATCAGATTATAGGAAAAGGAGAATCAAGTGTGACCTTTTTGCATGTTAAGGGGGAAGCAAGAAAGTAGACGCAATCCGTGTTCCTTTTTAAGGCCTCATCTTGCGCAGAGGTGGTGGTTTGCTGAGTCTGCTGCTGCGATTGAGGTTGAGGCTGATGTTGCTGCTGCTGCTGCGCGCCAACTACCATGGCGGTTCTTGGAAGACCACCGATTAAAGATCCCGAAGAAGAAGATCGAATCAAAGAAACTGAGAGGAATAAGAAGTACGAATAATTAGCTGGCAAGAGGTGGATCCAAATCTGAGAGAGAGCCGCCACAGAAATTGGGAGTCAGAGAGGAAGGTGGGGGGAGAGATAGAGGGACAGAGGGAGACAACGGAGAAGCTGTGTGATGGGCTTTAAGCTAAGCCTAGGTTCTGTTGTATTTCCTTTTTCGGATAATTCTTCTCTATTTTTTGGGGTTTTTTTTTTTGGAAAATTATGATTCAGACATGACGATGTCGTTTCTAATTGATGATAACTTAAAGTTGTGTAAAAAAATCTCGGTCCAATACTCTCAACCCAGTCTTAGAATTTTAATTTTGGAAAATTTTTGGTCCCGGCCGGGATCGGGACCAATTTTCTTAATCTTGACAGGGACTAGGACAGAGATCACCCCAAGTGATCCCGGGATGATCCCAATCCTGATTTTTTTTTTAAAAATTAAATTATCATTTTAGTTATGTATTATTTCCTCTATTAATTAAGTTATCTTTTCAAAATGTGTGTATAATATATTTAGTTTGA
>JBAGKO010000002.1:13374380-13388125 GCA_037177275.1 Acacia concinna | reverse complement strand
AAAGGGACGTTTTTTTTTTTGTTCTTCCAAAAAAAAAAAAAAAAAAAAAAAAAGCCTGTAACTCTTCTTCAATATCAGTTAGATTTTTGGACTCAAGGGGGACTGTTTGCTCTGAAAAAATCTGAGCCAAATGAGAAAGTGTTAATGCTAATAGAATCGCAATAAAGTGTGATTAATCAACCAAATTAGCATTTATAATTTAGGCTGATTTAGAAGCGAATCCTCTTAGTTGACTAGAGAATTCTCCTAATTACAAAATCAATTAGCAATTATTACTAATTGATTACATTTTGGTAGGCAAATCGTCCTTCAATATCATTATTATATCACAATCTAATAAATAATATTTTCTTAACTGAAGCTCTGCGGGAGCCTCAACAAGATGTAAATCAATTTTATGCTATACCTCCTACATTTTATTAATTTTCCCATTTGAAGATTATTCAAAAGAAAATTTTGGACCATCTAAATTCTATCCACATACGGTATCAACTATTTTTAAAACATGATAAATAAATAAAATACACATTTTTCATCATAATTAATTCACTCATCAAGCTTTAATTCAAAAGAAACACAAACAAATTCTAGGAAATCAGTTTTAGTTTCATCTTGTCCATATATAACAATCATTTTCCTTAACGTTGGTTTCATACTGACCATGAAAAATAGAGGAAATAATCTATATTCGAATATATGTGTATGTTAGTTGGAGAATAATTTGGAAACCAAAATTCAAACCTACCATTCAATAAGAGTGAACGAAGTAACAAAACCTAACATTCAGACACAGACCAGCTGGTTCGTATAGTTTAATTTACAACTAGTTGACCATCAAAATCTTAAACACAAACTCTCTTCATTCTTTTCTTCGATAACATTCATCCATGGCAAGATCCAGAAACTGATCTTCAGATCTGCACCCATCAGGTTCGTACGTAAGACTTGTTCTTTGTCCTTTTTAGGCTTTTGATTTTGCATGCTGCTCTTTTCTTTATCGTTTTGGTTTGAATCATTATGTTCGAACGAAGATTTGAAAGAGATATATGTATATATATAAGATTTGATTCATGAGCATAACTAAAGGAAAATCAACTTCAAGCTTTACATGTGTAATTAAGAAGTGGATGTGATATATAACTCTGCAGAAAACCCTAAACTCTATTATTATTATTAACCTTTGAATGACCGATTCATTAGATAGCACAACCAACAGACCATAACATGAGATTGTCTCTGGAAACATAGGAAAGGTCGACTTCCGATCTTTAGTTATCGTCCATGATACTGTCGAAAACCTAGCTAGCATCTTGGCCTCAGAAGAATAAAGAAAAATATATGAACATATATATATATATATATCTTGAGTTATGTATATATGGGTTTAACAACAGTAATAAAACGCCCTCACAATAATCAACCTTAACAAATCTGCCATATGTAAATCTCGTTTTTTTTTTCCTTTTGGGCAGGACGACAAGGCATTTACAATCTAATAGGCAGCTTTCACAATTAGATCTGCCCATCTTTGGTGGAAGGTATGCAATTAATAATGCTGCGCTGCAAAGGGATAAGACAATGCTTAATTAGTAATATAAATGTTAACACAGTAGTATAATTTTTATATGTAGCATTATACATCATTACAATACTTCAGAAACATTATGATACAGTGTATAATGCATAATGTTTCTGAAGTATTGTAACAAAACTACAAATGAAATATAATGCTGCGTCTAAAAATTCATGCTGTGGACCGAATTGATCTTTATCGTTTTGGATTACTACGTTAATTATAATATAATGTTTACCATTTTTTTTAATTGAAGAAACACCTGACTTCACTTTGGCTTAATATATCAACAACCCCAACAAGTAGGAATCAGGATGGCAGAGAGAGAGAGAGAGAGAGAGAGTAGAAAGTAGCGTTGAAATGAAAAATAAAATGTTCACAAATGTTTGAAGAGGTGGCATATAAGTACAAAAAGATATATTATTATATGTTTCAACAGAATTTTCTAAAAATAAGTTGTAAATATCGTTTCAGATCACTGTAATATGTTTTGAAACCTTACAATTATTCGATCAACACAATATACAATCCAATCTAATATTGAACCCTAAAAGCTTGATTAAAATCACAGGTCATACTGCTAAAGATAATTGTTGATCATTATGTGCAATCTCCTATTATTTATTCTTTCCTTTCTAAAATAATTACACTAAGATTCAACTGAAAATATTCTTGCCTTTACCTATTTCTTCATCTTAATCATCATCGTGTAATAGTAAGTTGAATTAGGTTGCTGTTCCCTGAATTATAATAGTCTGTGTTGATTATATAAGTATGACTTGTGATTTTGATGTAAACAGAAAAAAAAGCTTGTTTCTGCAAGATTTAAGATGCTTCAGAAACCAAATCGAAAAAAGAAAACATGGAATATGAAAACAAACTTTTTTTCAACCCATTAGATTAGAAGACAAAAACGTAAATGTTGAAAGTATCGATATGAAAATAAGGGAATATGTTGTGTTGTGCAGTATCCTTTTTATTTGTCTGAGGGCAATTTTTAGAGCCTTATTGATGGGAAATGAATGACTCAATTTTCTCTCCATTTATGTCTTGCCCTTGCCATGTGAAAGATTTAACATTTTAAGTTTTAACTTTGCTTCCTCCTCCTGTCCTTAATACAAAAGAATTAGATAACTAATTTGTGAATATTAAAAAAAATTAGTTCAGTTACTTAATTGTAACTCTTAGAATAACATTTTTTATCATGCACATTCTATTTTGTTTTGTTGATTCAATTAGAACATTAAATTTTAGATTATATTTAAATATTAGATTGTCTAGATTATTATAATTAGATTTAGATTAGATTATATAAAAATTAATATAATAAATTAGAAAATATTAATATAAAAATTATTATTAAAAAATATTAATTAAAAAATATCAATTATAATTATATATATAATAACAAAATTTAAATGTGTATATATATAAATATAAAATTATTAATATTATAAATATAAAATTGATAATATTAGTATTAGTTACAAGATATATAAGTATTAGGATCCAGAATTTGAAAATATTTGAGTAATAATTTGTATGGTGTCTCTGTTTGCGTTAATGGAACCCCTTACCGTCGTCACTCAATATGGATATTTTAAAAGAAATTATAAAGTTAAGGGCAAATTAAATTGATGTCTTATATTTGAAACCCTATTTATTGGTATTCTTAAGTTTTATGCTTGTGATCCATTTTTTCACCTTTTGAGATATATTTTATATAATAATTCCAATTGCCTATACCATGCAGCATGAAATATATATACTTGCTCCGATTTTCAATATAAGATGTGTTTATCACATTTGATTCAATTAAGAAAATTAGTTAATGTAATTAATATGACTTTTTTTTCTTCTAAAATACCTCAATAATCTTCCTGAATTCTCTCCATCTCTATATTGCTTGATTTGATTATGATTAGGAGAGCATCAATACGTTAGATTAGGAAACTATTGACAAATAGAAAGAATAGATATTATATTTAAAATAAAAAATATCTCCACAATTAAGTCCTATATTTTCTTCCGACGATAGAATAACACTCTAACGTTTGAGTATAATGGCTTTTGCATATTCTTAATTCCCCGCACTCCCTTGTTGAGTGGAATTTTAGCTCACATGTGACAGACTTTGTAGAGATCTAGCTTATCTCGTTATTGCTATATTGATATCTGATTGATTAATTAAATTTCTAGGTGGTGCCATGTTTCCAACCTTTTGAATGAAGATTCAACTACCATTCTCGGATGCAGCTAAGGAAAACCTAACGTTCAAATGCCTAACAAGTTGCCCGTTAGTACTAATCCCAGAAGACGATGAGTTCATAGGCTTCACCACCACCAGATTCACAAACCAGTAAGACTACGATCTCGCAAGATCCACCAAGACCCGCAAAACCAGCAACAAGGTAAGACTTCTTTTATCTTTGAATTTTCCTGATCTTCCTTAGTTTCGTCTAAATCATTCCACTGAAAAATAAATGTACTCTGGTGCTTCTGTTCATCTAGAAACATATTGAAGAATTCATCAGGGTTGCCACATACAAACTAAGGATTACAAATGCTGTCAAATTTAAAATTCAAGTCACAGAAGGTTACACTTTATGCTTCACAAAATACATAAATGTAGTTGGTATCTATGAACTGGATGTGATCAATAGGAAAAAGACGACTTATAGACTATGAGACACCATCCCACTTGTTCTCTTCAATAATGGTTGCTTCGGTCATGGGTCTTAATTGCTGAACCAGAGGAGCGGCCACTATCCCAGAGAACATCAAAGCAAAAACACAGCACATAGACCACCAATTCATTAAATCACAAATCGTGTTTCAAAATCTACAGACCACGACATTTAAATGTCCCTGGAAACATTAGTAAAGGTCGGCTTCTCTTATCTTCTAAAACTATTCTTGGGGTGTGTGAGAAGCATCCAAGACATAAGAGAAGCATTTAATGACACCCCTTCCTTTAGGCGGTTTCCGTATGATTCAACCTTTTCAGCGTATTGGATGATACTGTGTGATACCTCGCTTCGGAGGCAGCTTCCTCAGAATGAAAAGCACCAATGAAGAAGGCACTATCTCCACTAACTGCACCAAGGATAAGAAAAGGTGAGGCCAGAAGAGAAGATCTTTCAACAAGTAGAAGTCATGCCATACAAACACAATTTCCCATTATACCCAACGAAAAATGCAACTATGATACTTTACACTAGTAGCATAAATCCTTTACGTAAGATTCAGGACAAAACCTAAGGACAGAAATTGATTTGGAAGGCTTGTGCACAGGCAAACTCAAGTCCTACAGATAATGGCATGACTTCCACTAAGAATTCCATCTAGACATGTTTATCAACAGTACAACTGCTACAAACTGAAGATAATAGAAGTACAGCTAATTAAAATAAAAACCATCTAACGAGGAAAACAACCACCCCAAATAAAAATTCAAAAATAGAAACTAACAATTACAAAAAGTCAGCATTTTACCACCTTTGAAGGCTAGGGTTCTACAGTAGCATGTGATCTTAAACGTCAAATAACCATTACCACGTTTCCCACTCTACGAGAACCAATTGGGGAATGTTATATCTGTCAGTGGATAGGGAGGACAAATATTTTGCAATCCCTTATTAATATTGCCATCGTTCTTACTCAATACCTATAATAGCAATTACTCAACCTTTATTCTACAGCATGAAGCAAAGTGTTTTTGATTATGTCCTGTTCATTCCTGTCACTTGTTTTATTTAGTTTTATTCTACTGATATATTTGTTACATTATGCCTTTTATTATCCTTCATCTTCATAATTAAATTGTAGTTCGAATTTACTTGCTAATAGCTGAAGACATGCTGGCAGTTTTGTTTGGCCAATTCCACTATTTATATATTTATTCATATTTCATAAATGCACGGTTTAGAGAGCATACTTGACGTTTTAGCATAATCTTATAACGATCATAAATGATAATTGTACGACTTACTCTAAACTCTTGGACAAAATTAAACTTCTAACCAAACACGTTATACTCTTATCCATTTCAAGACCATAAAATGGATAGAAAATCAAAAGGCCAGTTTTCACAAGCAATGGTTTCCCAATAATTGAGAAATTGTTAGGGACATCGTCGCAAAAGCCCATAATCATAATGGCATTATCCAATGTAGCAACTCTACAACTAGTTAGGTGGAAGTTAACATATTAACAGTCATATTCCATGCCAGAAAGAAATCATAACTTGATGAACTAATAAAAATGGTTCATACGAAATTGGTGGAGGCTTCAACCTGGGGATCAGTCAAAATAATACATGGAGAAGAAAAGTTCAGTAGTTCAATAATCAGCAACAATATGGAGGAAACGAGAAGCATAGAAAGAACTGCAACTAAGCTCACCAGATAATATATGAAGTTAAGAATGGGATGATCCAAGACATCAAGATCGGCAGCTTTATCAAATGCATTAAAGCACATCTGCCACACAGCAAAATTATGATAGAACTCAATTTGCAGTCAGGCAACAATAATCACAGTGTAGGAATTTAAGGAACTCACCATAATACACCTGACAAGAAAACATGTAAAACATATTGTAGTCACATAGCCAACCTGCATTAAAGAGTAAAGTTAAAGAGGGAAATTCAATTCTACTCAGGCAATATATTCTACGTAAACCTGCATACCTCTTGTAGCTTCTTACGCCGACCTTTGGACTCAACAGGGAAGCGTTGCAACATTAGGAAAAGTCTGCCAAAAACAACTCAGGAAAGTCATACTATGGTCAGATTGTACAAGACAGTACTATAGACAGGAGGTATGATGCAGGAACATACTTCATAACATTAAAAACTTGAAAAATACTTCTTACAGGTGCATTTATGTTTAGCAAATTATCATTTAACTTTCATATTAGTTTAACTAGACATGATACAAAACCAGCCACCAACAATCAAAAAATACAAATTCTGGAAGACTGAACCACCAAAACATAGCTGGCCCTATCAATGCCATGGAACTCGACATAGGCTAGATCAATATGGTTCAAGAGATGATGACATATGGAGATAAGGGAATCGGCATGATAAGGCTTCTCCACTCGGACACTCAAGCAAAAGTGCGCAACTGAAGATTTGATTGAGTTCCCAGTATACGCAAGTCGAACCAAGATGACATGCCTGTCAACCAGTACTTCAATGGACTCTCAATATAAGCAACTCAATTGACTAGATAGCAACACCTGGAAGTGCATCACAGATGCAGATCATCACAATTAGGTTGTGTAAAAGGCAAATCTACATATTCCTAATGGGCCTCCACAACAATCTTGTTGAAGGAAAAGTAGGAATTCATACCACAAATCTTTAGTTGGCACCTAGAAATGACCAAACTCACCCGAATATAGAAAACCATGACTAACCTCGTCTATTAAAAAGGAAAACCCATGACGTCATAGTCAGTCATTCTCCTGAGTGGCACCAGAAATCTTGTGTCCAAGTCCAAGAGCTAAAAGAAAATTAAATTGGTCTACAGCCTTTTAGGAAGAGTATCAAATCTCATACTCAACACCAAGTCGAATGATGTTCCAAAAATATTGTCTTAGGTAGAAGAAGCATCCCAAAATAGAGGGAGAATCCAAATAAACCTCATAGCAACAAGAGGATTCATACAAGTTAGCTTGATAGCACATCTTGCCGCAAAACCTTAAGCCATAAGTTTATCGATCCTCTCACATATATACATCTTTTTAGCATAACTCAATTTGATGTTGCTTTTTTACATCGAGTCAAGTGCATACACACCTGACATCACAATGATTTCCACCTAAAAGAGACAGTCCACCATATGACCACACAAACATTATCTTTCTATTCGTCCATTTGTTGAAGGCATTAGCCCACTTTCAAAACAATAAAATTTTCAAATTAGGAGTCGTGCAAACTTGGTTTTTTCCACATCTTCATACATGACCCCGCCAAACCAAGGCTTTGAAAACCAGGAAAATACAATTGGGGCCAGCCATACGCTTGACCAAACTTGCTAACTCGGTTTGGACCCAAAAACCATTTCTAAGGTTAAGTCCGGGTTAGATCAGAGTTGATCCACAATTGGAACAGTTTTCAGAATGTAGAACAGTTTTTTGGCTTGACAGGAAAAAATTGCTGAAAGAAGTAAAAACCTATAAAAAGTTCCCAAAAAAAAATTGTCCCTACCAAAGAGTTCAATATATTTTCAGACCTTATGTAACCATATGGTGTTATTTCTTTGAAAACTTCATATATTGTGGGGTTATTATGGTTACAATTAGACTTATCAAGCTCTGAATAGCCAACTCATGCAATTCAAACTGCAACTACTTGTTCATTTCTGATTCTTTCACCAACCAATATTATTAGAAGACCAAATCATATCAATTCATGCAATTAAATCATAGATTGCACTCTTTCAATAACACTTTTAATCATGAGCTATCATTTAGTTTCTATTGAGAATTATAACAAAAAAAAATGTCATCAACGGAATATGTATACACAAAAAATACTAATGTTTTTGTGTTCAAAAAAATACTATAACGTGCATATATATATATATCTAACTACAATGCCCTATTTCAATTTCTATTTTTTTTCCTTTTTGGCCAAAACTATTTCAGTTTCATGGGTCCAAAAAGGCAGAAAAGATTTGAAAAACCAACAGGGGGCTGCTTTACAGCGTTTCCCTTTCACAATTCACAGTTCCTAAATTAAGGATTTACCCTGTAATTGGAATGAAAAATGGAAACTTAAAAATCATGCTTGAATACTGAAACAAACAGATACCTTCCACCATAGAGAAGAAACCCAAGTGCAGCAAACAAAGAGACGCCTGTTACAACATAAATGAGCAACAATTCATGACAATCATAATCAATAAATAATTTGACTAAAATAATGCCACGAGCTGAGTCTAAAGTAGACCAACCTGCGAAGAACATCTTAGACAGGACAACCAATAAATGGATGGGCTTCCACCATAATATCAGCCACAAAGCAATCTGGGATACATTTTTTTTTAAAAAAAAAACATCAAACAAATTTGAAATTGTTGAACTTAAAGGTACCAGCAACATTAAAACTCATTGTATTCATAATTTCCAAGTTTTACACTATTGCCACGAGACGCTAAGACACATTTTGTATCAATTAATTACTCCTAACATGTTTTGGGGCATAGTCTAATTAGTCCTACACAATATAATCCTAGTCATACACTACAACCAAAGTTTCTAGCCTGCCAATTTGTTTTTTTTAATCAAGATGTGAGGAGATGACGGGAATAGAGTATTTGATACGACCCTCCAACTTTCTTCTTAAGGGGACATTATCAAGGAACTAAGGTCAGCCAAGTATGAAATTGTTGTGCTAAAGTCATTTAAAAACGAATTACATTTAGCAGGGCAAAACAAACAGATATCAGTATGGTGCTTTTAGGTCTTAACATCGTCAAAGGTAAAACCGTTTACACAGAAATCCATCAATGCTTCAGCACGGGATCCAGCAAACACTAATTTATCCCTAAATGACCAAGTAAATTATAAAGGATAAAGGGAAAAAACACAAAATAATAGAATACTAAACTCTTAAAACATAAGTAGACTTAAAATAGTCCTACTAGGACCCATAGCTGGGTCATCCAAACAAAGTACACGCAGGAAGCTTCACCTGAACAGCATAAACCACAACATTGATTACATAGAAGCTTGGCCTCAGTCTATCAGTAGACACAGCACGTGCCTGAAAGATATCAACATTAACATGGTAGCCTGATCACCAACTTGCAAAATATGCTAGATTGCTATAATTGAAGGAAAAAACAGATTTAAACCATGGGAATGTTCAGCAAATTAAATTGAACTTGCCTGGTAGTATATCTCTGCCCAGAATAGGACCAATAGCGCATACGTTGTGAAGAAAGCAAGACTTGGCATGTCAAGTATGATATGTTGGACAATCTACACACAGGTAACCTGAATATTATATCCTTAGACAAATACAGCAGTATGGAATACAAAGGGAAGAGCATGTTCCAACCTCTGGCTTTAACTTCTCCACATCCCGGCGGAATATAAATAGAAAACATCGAACTACAAAGGCAGAAGGGCATATATATTATTGCAGATAATATTCCCATATTTACAGCAGAATTCACAATTAAATCAAATGGGGAAAAAAATTAATACAAACCCCCGTTCACCAAAAAATTGAGAAAGTGGAAGACTTTTTGGGTGGTCCAACCATATTCTGGTACTCTCAATTGAATACGAACTAGTTGAACCTAAAAACATATGGAGAGGAAACAAAAATACAAGTGAATAGGCGTAAAATCATCATGGCTTCTACAGTTATACACAGTCGCATGTCTCATTCTCTTCAAGCATTCAATGATACACAAAAACCCTAGACATCCTTGTGCAATAAAGAATTCCAATTCCAAATGTGGCCAAAAAGCGATTAACGCGAACACTAACCCAACAAATCAACTCAGCAATGCCATTACAAACGTAGAAACGCGGAAAAAGGGTTTGCGGGTTACCAGAGCAACAACAGCGACGATCCCATAAAGAGCAGCGAGAACGTGGAAGACACGATCCTGCCAGAGCGGAGACTCATTGATATCATGCCACCAAGTGGAGGATTCTGTGAGCTCGATGGCCGCTACAGCCAACCCCACGGCGGAAGACGTCGACACCGGCAAGCCGTTGCGACCCATTCAAATTAGATTCGATTGTAAGCAGGCGCCAGCGAATCTGGTGAGCAAAATCAGAAGCGACCTAGAATAATTCGTGAAGCCGAAGGAGGAGAAAGGACACAATCAGATTATGGATTATTCCAATTTTTTACAGTTTCTTCTGTTTCTTCCTCGAACCTCAAAACGGCCGGCATAAATCCAAAAAAACGTAAGATGAGGTGCAACCGGCTAGAGAGGCAATGGACGTCCCTGGAAGATGACCGATGATAGCCGGTCTTGCCTGTTGTTTCAATCCAGGCCTTATGAATCATGCACCAACGTGTCCAGGGGGAATTTCTGTTTTTTATATACCTAAATTGTTATTATCAAATCAATTTTTAAATTTATTTCTCTTCAATTTTTTACCTGAATTAACTACTAATGTGTGTTCAGGATATTGTACAATCAGGTCAATAAAAGGATATTGTATAAATAAAAAATAGTCACGTTTAAGTCGCTTTTTTTTATATTACATAGAATTTTGTATTATCATGTAATTTAAACAATTCTATGCAATTAGTTGTGATAAAGTTGAGAAAAAGACTTTAAATTTTCTTAACGCAGAAGATTTGATGCGTTATTTTTAATTGAACTTGATAGCATTTAAATTTAACTTGTTGATATCAGATTTCATATAAATAAATTTATTTAAAAAATTCATTCATGGAATTTAAAAAAAAATTGAAATTGGTTAAAAAAAATAAAGTTAGAAAGAGCTAGAAAAATCATGAATTATTGGTGGTGTGATGGGGGAAATTAATTTTAGCTATTCTTCTAAAGCAATTTAGAATTTTTTGATGTTGCTTTTAAAAATAATTTTGTTGTTTTTAAAAACATTAAAAAGAAAAAGTCAAAAAATTTATTTAAAAAGTTGTTTTCATCACATTGTTTTTTTAAAAAAAATAAAAGATTGTTTTTAAAAACTAAAAAAAACAGTTTTTAGTTATTTTCTCATTTTTTTATTCTCCATTTTTTAAGGTTTTCACTTATGTACTATTGACTTCACATTACGACCACCAGTGCTACTACATCACTTCAAAACAATTTTTTTAAAAAACAACTATTCAATTTTTTTATAATCAAAACTTATTTGTAAAAACTATTTTATAAAGTTGTTTTAAAAAAACAAATAAAGAATAAAATCAAACAAGTTCTAAATATTTTGTTAGCTTGTTGTTGAATTTTGATTTAATTTGATTGGATGGAGAAAGTAAAAAGGGTATAAAAAACTCACGGGGAATTAATGTTTGATTTTATGGGAACACTTCATGAATCATTAATCTATAGAATCTTGTTAAGCTGATCAATTCCATTCCATGCAAAGAGGAAGAAGGAATGACGTACCACTCATGAGATTCCACGTCAAAAGGTCAATCTCAATTCTCAGGGTCGCTTATAAAACCAGGCACTTCCCATTATTTATAATTTCTGTTCTTTTTTTTTTATACAAGGTACAAAAAACCAGATCGGTTAAAGAACCGGTCACGGTATGGGTTCAGGGTTTAAAGGATTCAACCGGGTCGGACTGAGGGTTGAACCGGCCATATTAAAATATTATAATTTAATTAAGAATGATAAAATAGCAAAATTAACTCATATAGTGTGTTCAAAATAACTAAAGGTAGTTAAATACCATTAAATTAAAACAAAGTTATTAAAATATCAAGGTACAAAACATATCAAAGTTCAATAATATAAGTATCACAATCACTGAATCACATGAGGCAATAATCCTTCTAGCTAATAATCATCTAAACCAATATCCAAATCAGCTGGAGATAGATCATCAGAAGCTTGATTGGGCAAAGCAGAAGAAGTGGTAAGATGATCATATTCATTCAATGCAGGGGGCTCAGGAATATCCATATCTTCGTCACCTAACCATATGAATGAGAAAAATTAATACAAGTAGCTGAGTTCAAAGAAAATAATGTGAACGGATTAGATAATAAATTAGTGAGAAAATATGAACATAATAAATAATAATAGCATGTAGAAACCTTCAATCGCCTGATCAAGAGGTGGTGCACTTGCAATTCCTTCACTGGCAGTGGCGACGAGACCTTGAAGATCCTCCACATCTTCACCACTAAACTCTGGAGTGGGATCTTCATCAGTGACCCAAAAATCTATTTCATCAATAGACTCAAAGTCAATAGGGTCAGAGCTGGCCGCCGCCTTCTTCAATGTACTCCTTCAAATGATAAACAAAATTTTAGTTAAAACTTAAAAATATCTATGTTAAATTTAAGTATTTTTCATGATATATAAAATCACCTATGCTTCAATCGCAAGTTATAGTTCGTGAAGACCAAATCATTCAGCATTTGGTGCTTCAATCTGTTTCTCCTTTTCGTGTGGATGCGCTCAAACAGGCTCCAATTTCTCTCACAACCGGAGGAAGAAGATGTTTGGCTAAGAATGCGTTTTGCAACGCGTTGCAATTCAGGAACTGAATAGCCATAGTACATCCACCATTCATCTATATATTAAAAAGAACACGTAGATAACATTAATGTCTAATAAAGGAAGAAAAATGAATAAGGTACTAAACAATAAGTGAATAAATCATAATACTTACAAGGATCTAGTTTTTGAGAAGCTAATTTGAATGTTTCTCTGCTGAAAGATTCCTTGCCTTCAATGTATAAGGTCACTTGCTTCATAACCTTGAGGAAGTCAAGTGTTTTTTCATAGTTTGCCTCCATCACATCAAGCAACACTTGCATTAACCTCCCCTTATTGACAAAAGCAAGGCCATAAGCAAATGCCGGGTTCAACAAATATAAAGATGCATGAAGATTGGTCTTCAAATGTTTATCCTACAGGGCTTTGATAATGATTGTGTAAGGCTGATATTTGTCTTGATTCCCCTTAAACATCTCTTTAATGCTATTCTTTGCCCTTTGCATGCCGTCATAAATATATGGCAAAGAAGGCTTCACATTTGAATCGACAATTCTCAACAATTTCACAAGAGGAGCAACAATCTTCATAATTTGATAACACTCATTCCAAAGCCGACTATCTAGAATGATTGCACTAAACATTTTTCAGGCATCAGTCCTAGATAACCTATGGTCCACGAAGTATGTATCAACAACGAGGGCTTGCAAGTCTTGCTTGTTAATGTATATGCTGTGAAGTGTGATGAAGGTTGAGGCAAACCTCATAGCGTTATGACGAACAATTTCTTTCCAATTAGGCCTCTTCCTCAACCAAGACAAGAGCACCATGTGGTTGTAAGCAAACACTGTGATTTTTGATGTCTTTGATGTAATGATTAGCCGGCATTCATCTTTTCACTCTCTTAGCAAGTTAGTTTTGAAATCATAGGCGCTTGGGGTTTTAAACCCAGGCCCAATAGAACATATTCCATTGATGACCCTTTGAAATAAAGG
>JBAGKO010000002.1:13362183-13374264 GCA_037177275.1 Acacia concinna | reverse complement strand
TTGATTTGGCTTGAAGAGGAAGCCTTTGTTGAATTGGCTTGCTGGGGAAGTCAGTTAACTTGGCTTGGAGGGGAAGCCTCTTATGAGTCAATGGACATCCACATAATTAATATTCATAACAGTGTTAACTTTTTTCAACTTAATCGTGCGCAATAGCTTTATTATGAATATTATATAACTTTCTTTTTTTTATATATAGACAATATAAGTTTCTCTGCTAAATATGATAAATGACGGGTGTTGATTTATTTAATTTCAATTATTTAGATTTAAAATATATGTAAACAAAGTTCTTGTCATTTTTTATATTTTAATTATCAAGATACAAAAAACTAGACCAGGCAACGAACCAGTCACAGCATGGGTTTAGGATTCAAAGGGTTCAACTAGGCCAACCGGGGGTTGAACTGGCCATATTAAAATATTATAATTTAATTGACAATGATAAAATAACACTATATATATGCATAAAATTAAAGAAACATATAAGTATAATTTATAATAATTAAATATGTGACAATACATTGATATATTTTTAAATTTTCATAAATAAATGGATAATATTATTTTTTTTCTATTTTTCTGTTTTTTTAATACAGACTAGGCCAACTGGTTCGACAGGCCGATTTTTCCAGTCGAACCGGTTGGTTTAACCGGTCGTTGACTAAATCGAATCATTTAAACAGTTTTTTATCAGTCCGGACCAGACCAGGGGCTGGTTCCTGGCTCAACCGATAGAATCGGCTGGTCTGGTCCCTTTTTTGGTACTGTGTTAATTATTTAATTATATATTATAAATACATATTTAACGATAAAAGTAAATTCTAATGAGTTTACTATTCGAATTATTGTTTGAACTTGGGAGTTTGACGGCCTTACTTTGGGTAAGTAGTATATTAATTAAGGATAAAATTAGAAAGTTATCAAGTTTAAAGGTAGAATTAACCAAATCTAAGATAAACATCTATATTAAATTGACCGTGGATCATGAGTTAAATATCCTTTGCGACCCTAAATGAAATTAATAACTAGAGGGTATTTGGAATTTAAATCCACAAAGTTTATATTTATAATTAGCATGCATATTGAGGAGTGACCACACCATTCTCTAAAGCATATGTGTATAATCACCCGTTTTAAAATATCAACTGCAGTTAATGGGAAGTATTAATTTGATCAAAGTGAGAGGATTGGATTTAGTTTAGTCATTTATGTTGATTAAATTAATTAAGTCTTCCATTAAGTTGTACATATTCATAATCTAAGTGCAAGTAATTGATATTTATGATTAACCTGTGTGTTAGAGTGGTAGCTACAGCGTCCTCTTACAACATGCATAAGTAATGTCAATCTTATGAAGGTAAGTGAATATTATTTTATTCACATAAATGATTTATTTGATTAACTTAATTAGTTAAGAACCATATTGACATTGTATGTGTGAAATTTAAATCATATACATTTAATATTGGTGATTAACATATATATTTTGTTTAACGAATAGTTACCAGTATCTTTATACAAATAATGTATGCATATGTAATCAAATAAAGTTATATGATATCAATTATGGTTAAACATACAATTATTATACACAATAATACGATGTCCTTATGACAAGCATGTAGAATAAATAAGTTGCTATAGCATCCATACTAGGTACATGCACTTTATTATATTCTAACAAATAAAATACATCACATAAAGATTTAAATGCATCATAGATTAAATATATAGCTATAAATTATCTTTTCCACAGCTGATATTATAATTGTGTATTTAATTAGGGTGAAATAGAATGTCTTTATATGTTCTAAGCAGCCCACAAGGATTAGGCGATACAATTGCCTTCTAGTTTTCATCAATTCGAGATAAATTCACGCTATGCTAAAGTATATGCCCATGGGTAGAATTCAGTGATACGAATTTATAATGATGAACATACGCCTATATATATGATGGTTGCTTCATCTTAAGATAATTTTATAAGGAGATAACGGTTGAGCCTATGAGGAAATAAACACAACTCCTTCAATTAGGGTAAAACTGACATTAAGAAAAGTTTTAGTATTTATGATACTAACACAAGAAATGAGATAACATCAATGTCTCAATAAAGTAATCTCAATTAAAAATCGGTTATTATAAGTACATAAGGAACATAACAAAATTAATAGTTGTTTATAAGCTGGAGAACAATTTTAGAAATGATCATAAATGTTATTTCATTGTTTTGCTAATCGTTAAGTGAATTTTCCATGTGCCATTAATTTTGGTAGAAAAGATTCTTGATTTATTATATCATGGGTTATCACTCATTTTCATGAATACGTGCATGAAAGTTAAATATTCATTGAAAAAAATGTGTATGTATAAGTTTTAGCCATATTTTGAAAAGATGAGATTTTAAATTAGGCTTGTCAAACTACCAATTTCAAAGCCATAAAAGTGTATAGTTAAGGCTTGATTAGTGGATACACTTACCATTAGTTATGTTCTAACAGATGAAATTGTTCATCCCATTGCAACTGACTCATTTCATTGCCTGAACACCTTTTGCTTTATAATTAAGTAGCATCATGTGAGACTTTTAAAGTATACAAAACAGAAGTGGATAATTTGATATGGTAAATAGATTAATACAGTGAAGCCAATTGTAAGAAGTGGATAACATGGGTACTAGTTTGAGTAGTATTTAAGATGTTAAATTATAAATTAATATCATGATTAGTGAGAGTGATCAAACTCATTAATGTTGATCATATATGACAGTATCTTACCTCTAATCATGATGAAATATGAGTTTTACATGGCAATCTCCTTCTTGAGGTAAGCGTAGCATATAATGATGTTATAAAATTATCAATTGGGCATGCTTGAAATAAAAAGTATCAACATTAAAGACCCTATTAATTTTTAGGATAAGTACCTTGAAACAAATAAGGGATGTCTCAAATTGTTTTAGGTGGTGCTCTTATTATGTAACTTCATTCTACCAGCAAATTAAGTTAAGACCAATAACAATTCAACTTTGGCAATTACTATCAACCACATCATGTATTTTAAGAAATTTGTCTAGAACATAAACATTAACGGTGACTCTAAATTCTAAATGAATGCATTAATTCATAATATATGTGTGAGATCTTAAGGCAAATTACATATAGATGTTTGTAAAGTTGTCATTGTGCAACATTGAGTAATATAAATAAAGTTGTTTGTTAAAAATTTTCTATCAAGAAGGAACTAATATAGTTACTATGTTAATATATAGTTCCTTCTATATCTTTATAATGATTAATGCCTATTTTATGTTAGAATATTATTGACATATCTCCATTATGGACACAAGAAAAGGTATTTGTCAATTAAAAGAAATGGTCAAATAAGTAATATGGAGAATATAGTTAAAAAACTGAGAAATCATCCTCATAAGCATAACTCACAATGGTGATAAAGAAGATGTTATGATCCATCACATTTAAGATAATGTAGAGGGCATATAACATTATTTATATCAATAGATTAGCGAGGGTTGAGTCATATATATTATACCAAATGACGACACACTCATTCCTTGTGATTTTTTATTTTAGTTGTTACACATGAAAGGTCATTGTTCATAATTGTGATATGACTAAGTTAGGTGAGGTATTCTTTTGGAATACATTAACTACTTGTTTGGTTCACGAAATCGAAGGTAATGTCATTAAATGTAATGTAATATAATGTAATGATGATTTTATGAATTTGTTTGGTTCTCATTAGGGAAAGATGATACATATATATAAAAACGTTTGGTTGAATTACATCTCATATGATAATATATGAGAATAATATAGTTAGAAATAAAATTACGCATATCTACACATATATATATATATAATGTACTTACACATTGGGTTTATAGTAACTTTTTCAATTTGTGCTGGTCACACGTCATGTTTATAATAATTTTTTAATATTTAATGGTGGAAATATTATGTCCGATACATGTTGGATTCATGGTAATTTTTTTAAAATTTAATAGTGAGAATATTATGTAATAGGATATTTTAATATTTTTAGTGGTGGAATATACATTTTAAAATTTTGTATTTGAGAATATTTTAAAAAATATTATGTAATTACTTAATATTTGTAATATTTAATGGTAGTAATTATTTAATATTTAAAAATATTTATGGATGGGCACTTTGGTCAAATTTAAAAATCATAATGGCAACTAGGTCTTTTTCACTTTATTACAAGATGCATGCATCCCCATTAATCACTCATAGCAATGTAATCATCATTACATTAAATGATGTAATCAGGATTACATTTTATAATCTGGTTTACATTACGTAAATTCAACCAACACTGTAATCAATATATTGCATTGGAATTTCATGTAATCATCTTACATGTAATTAAACCAAATGGGCTATAAGAGATTATTCTCAAACTACTTGAAAATATCATAAGTGACCTACTGTTACAAGGATTTGAAAATTCAATGATCAATGGTAGTTGTTGTTAGTAGCTTCTATTATGAGAATATAATCAGATTGTCCATATGTCTCTAATATAATTATGTTCCTTCTAATTTAATTTTTACAATGTAGACTTGCTCAAATATGAGAAAAACAAGCAATGTCATTGAAGAAAACTTTAGGAGGATTGTCAAGTATATTTATACTTGAATAATAATTAAAAAGTTGCAAATCACAGAATACATTACAAAGTATACATTATCCTTTTCCATTGGTTTGTAACAATACCAGATTCTAATGGAAAGTAAATTATTAATTAAGTATCAAAGAATTAGCATATTTTATTTTAGATAAATTACAAAACGTTGATTTGCAGTGAAATTTAGCTAAAACAAACCGTAAGTCTGTTATTGTACATGTTTAAATTAGCATTCAAAAAGTTCATATACGCAACCCTATCTCATACTTCATACATGATAAATCACATTAGAATACCAGCTTGTGTTGCTAATTCAAAGCACATTACCAATTCGTACGAAATAAATTAATTGGGTTGGTTCTTAACAAAGAAAAAAAGGGTTAACTGCTTATTCTATTCAACCAAACTGCTACACTCAGTACGTTGACGAACACCAACTGTTCACATAATCTATTGGTGGGCCATCTTAATCCCTAATCTTCCACATATAGTTCCAATTTTATCATCAGATGTCCCCAAAAGGGGCCATCCTAAATCCTAATCTTCTATATATAGTTCTAATTTTATCGGATGTCACGAAAGGACTCATCCTACGTGTCTTAACAAGTCATCATGGACCGTTAGTGCTCGGCAAAGGGTCCATTTGGATTGGTTTTTTATAATAGTTTTTACAGATTTCGAAGTAAGTATGTGAGAGGAGTTTTGTCTCGGCTTATGCAAACCTAGATTTAAAAAGTGAAAACAAACACACCTATAGTAGAGCCACATATAACACCTTATACTGTAATGGGTCAGAAGTGCAATGGATGAAAATGCTCCAAAATTCAATTTCAAACTCACAAATCTTTGTCCCCAGAATTCTACGCCAATCAAGTCAACAATGCCGTTTATGAGCATCATTGCAGTTCAGAGTAGTTTACAAAGGCAGCTATTCTAGCTCATCAATGAAAGAACCATCAATTTAAACAACACATAACAACAAAGCAACGAAAAACTTTGTGATCTAATCATGCTCTTTCATATCAAAGTAACATTCGATGTGTAGTGCGGAAAAGAAAAAAGAGAAACTGCCAAACCTTCAACCAAACAGCCACATATGCCTAGGGATTCTTCTCAGTGCCCAAAAATAAAGGAACTCACAGATAGGCCACACGGTACCAAGTCTCCAAAACTTCATCGAATGAACCTTTGGCCAAAAAATTTTACCGGAGCACTGAGAGAAGTTATTGGCAGAAAACTATTCAATGTCAAATATACTTCTGATTTGGACGAAGTTCATCAGATCTTCTGTTTGAGCGTCACATCAAGTATTCCAATAGAAATTTTAGGTTGGAAGTGTTCATCTGTGTCCACTTCTTCAATTTCCTGGCACAAGATTTGTTATAACACAACTTTTATTCATAGAAACACAAAAATGTAATGGGCTGTGCATTTAAACCGAACAAAAATGTTTTTCTTCAAACACGTGTCCAAATCTCAGTGCACTGAAATAAATCTATCCAAACGTAGGCTCAAAATGGTAACTAGTGGGATAGCAATGACATTCAGCAACACATTCAGACAGAATATATTATGTCCAAAACTATTTTTAAAAAAAAAAAAAAAGATTGATAAGCATCAAAGGGTGACAATATATAAAGTAAGTGAAAAGCTTTTCCAAACTCAATCATATGAAAAGGGCAACAGACACTACGCCAAACAAAAACAACCGCTTCTGATGAAAACAAAGCATATTCAGTTACCTGAACAACATCCTCGCCCTTGATGACTCGGCCAAATATAATAAGCTTCTCATTTAGATCTGGTATTGGTGCAGTTGTAATGAAAAGATCAAATTTTTTGTTCAAGTGTTTGCCCTTAGAAGTCCCAAGCATGAATGCTTCATGCTTCATACTGGTAAACATCAAAGAATTTGTTAATAAAAAAGGAATTATATTCAACATACACCAACTGTTGTCTTCAGAATTCAGAAACATCAAAGTACAAACCAAAAGAATAATAAAAACCTTGTATAATGTTTTCCTTTCATGTTCCAATATTCTGTAGCTCCAGTGCCTTGGTTATCCCCTGCCTGAATCACATAGTGCTTAATTACATTGTGGAAAAGCATTCCCTTGAATTGCCCTTTTTGACTGCAAAAGCAATGCAGTTTAGAACAAGATTGAAACAAGAGACCATTTCTTCATAACGCAGAGCCTTTATTTTTTAAGAAAAAATATTTCTTGGACGAGTATGTGCAATTTTAAGAACTGACAGTGCACAAATATTTCACAAACTAAATTAACTTTTCCAAGATAATATCAAGAACTACGTAAATGTGGTGGCAACATTTGCAAAAATGTTAAACAATTGCTATCACAAGCAAAAATGCCAATGTTTTGCATAAGTTATTATCATATTAACCAAGTTATGTACATGTTCTATAAAAGTTAGTCCATATTCATGAATTATACTTTATTTATACTAGACTTCTTCACTGATCCATCAATTTGTTTCACTATATGATGGACTTGTAAACCTTAAAAAACACTAAAGCCTCTAGCCGTTTGCATATATTGTGCCATCATTGGCAGGGAAAATAACTTAAATATTAGCAAAACCATGGCATGACATGCTACGTCATTGCAATTTTCCTCAAACTCAAGAGTTATCCAGACACCTTAATGATATACAGATCAGACTTTGTGATGGCAGTCAACTTAATCCTTAATAAGCCCCTAACTATGTATCAGCCACACTCACCATAAGTCAATAAATTCATCAACAACTTCAGGAGCACTTTCTTTGTAAAGTTCAATTACTATGGAGCCTTTAGATGTATTTAAAACCTATTTCAGGAAACAAAAAATCAATTAGATTAAAAATCAGTAAAGATGATTAAAATATTTGCTAAACAAAATAAGTAATAAAGCCAAGTGAATGAAACATACAGCAAATCCAGGCAGCTCAGACTTTTTTGAGTCTCCAAAAGAATTTTCAGCCTAAAGAGGAAAAAGGAAATAAGAATATCAATGGAACTATATATAAGTCAAGAGTCTACAGAACAAGTACTAGTAATTTAAAATGCAAAAATACATTGGCCTCCTAGCAACTATACCATGGTCAGCAAAACACGAAGCACAAACCACTTAGTTTCATTTTTAACCCTTTAAGATTTATTAGTTCCAACTTAGGCCCATAGTTCTCCAAACATCAATATTTTCCTCCCAGCACATTCTGTAAAACACACCAACATAGAATCCGACATAATATTATACATGTTGAAAAAATTGGACCCACAAAATCTGTAATTCATACAAGACAAATGTCCTTGCCAAAATCAACCTGGATTTGAAATCCATAGTATTTCAGGTGCTAGCGATGCAGCATTTGACACTTTCATACATTCCTTAAAAATGGAGATTGACTCTCAATCCTTGCCAATGGCAGTAATTAGAAGAAGCTATCTGCTATTGTGATGAATTGGTTTTCAAAAAAAGGCTCAAATTAAGATTCTTCTATCTTGGCCGCTTTAGTGTAATCGCAGTATCTTAACATCATTCTACCACCGCTTTTAACAACACAGGAAGTCAATGACCACTTTTGAACAATCTATGAGAATTTAAATGCAGCAGCTATAGTGCCCCAAAACTCTACAAGCTCCAACTATAATTTAGTGGAAATGAAAAGGTGCGTTAGTTGAAATAGACCATAATTTAAGAGGTTACCCAGGCTTGAGTTATGCAAGGTCAGTTCTTTGGCAGATAGAATGCCATGTCAGATAAGCCATCTTGGTTTCTACCAGAGGGAGGCAAGAGGTGAGGTAAACATTGATCAATTTTCAAGAGTTATGAGATGAAATTGGAACCAAGACATCATGACGGACAAAAATGAAGCCTGCTTAAAACTTATTGGATGAAAAGTAGATTTTGACCACCATACACATCAAACTTACCTTTAGATTTCTAATGAAGTAGGGGGAGACGAAAAACATTGATGAAGTTTGGGGAGCTAAAGAAGAAAATTAACACAAAATCTACGAGAAAAATGAGCAAAAAAGAATGTCTCATTGACCAAAAGAAAATGATGAAGTATAATATATAACAAGAAGATACAAAGAGGACCAAAGAATCATGAAACCGAGCTAAAAGAACTTCACGTTGTACCTGAGAGAATGTAATGTGATTCTCCAATGCAAACCTTGACCTGAGTAATTACATAGTTGGGAAAAATAAGATGTTCTTCCAAAGTTGTAAATGTGTAAAAGAAAATAGCCACACTTCTCAGCCATGTCAAGGTATTGAAGACATGATAGCCACATAAGTTGCCACCACAAAGTGATGAAATATCTTTGACTGGCTTACTCACATGTTGGAAAAAATGCTATTGATAAGTTGCTAGTTAAAATAAAAAGAAAGAAGGAAAGGTAAGTAAGATGGGATTAAGTCTAAATTTTATCACATTCTTTATTATACCTGTTTATAGCTATAAAAGTATATCACACATCATTGCACACATTATACATTGGCTCTCATCATCAAAACACCAAACCATTTACTAACCTGTGGGACCAATGTTTGTACGCACTGAACAGGAAAAACACAACCAAGACAAGAATCAAGCCGTAAAATATAATAGTAGTGGCATTTATTCGAGAAGGCCCTTTTTTCCTCTTGCTTTGCTGTAGTAGAGCTTGAGGTTTAATCCTCGCCATTTAGCCTAATAATCATCAATTTGAGATACTATCAATTCCCAGTCAATGGAAGAGAGAAGGGCAGAAAACCGGCAGCTAAAAAATTATCTTTTTTTTAAAAAAAAAGGACGATAGAAGTGATTAAAAAAATTTATGCAAGCTGCATAAAGTTCACCTTATTGTTAAATATGCATAGGAGAAAAAAGGCAAACAGCAGACACATCAAACACAATAACTCAGTTTTCAAATTTCAAAACAGTCGAATTAATTCCTAGTTAGGAATTCGGGACTCTGTCGAACCTCGATCACCAGATTCAGCATCAAGGAAGCCATATGATCGAACAGGCATTGAGATCCAGTAAATTATGCTTATAAAGAGAAAGTAGCATTCATCATGATTTGGAACCGGAGAAAATAAATTACGGGAAAAAAAACTGGCAAAGAGAAATGAAAGAACGTTACGAAGAAAGTTTGAGAAGATAAAATCAAAACCAGAGTAGAAACAAGTTTAAGTGAAGAAAGAAAAGAACCTGACTGAAGAGCGAAGGCGTCAGAACTATTACGGTCAGCAGCGTGGATCTCAGGAGCGAAAACAGCCAGTGAACGAAACGAAGATGGTGGTAATGTTGATTTCCAGCCGAAATTTAATGGATGAGCAAAGCACAGAACAGCGAGAAAAGGATGTTCCGTTCCGTCGAGTGGAAGAGAGAAAGCTTTCCGACCGAAATTCGAACCAGCTCTGCAGCTGGTGAAATGAATGACAAGCGAGATTTGCCGTGTCATCTTCCTACCTGAATAATAATAATAATATTATTATTATTAGTTTGATTTTTTAAAGGGAAAAAAAATGATTTTTTGATAACGATGTACCAATTTAATGAAGCAAAGATTTTTTTTTTTTTGAAAAAACAGTTATATTAAATCTTCATATTAAATTAATTTTTGCTCAGAAACTTCATAATAAGTTAATAACTCCAAACCTTTTTATAAGTTGTATATTAGTACTGTATTTGTTTGACGCAGTGACTGTGTATTTAATGATCTAACCCAATGAAGATTTTTTAAAAAAAAAAAATCAATAAATACATAATATAATTATAGTTGCTTCTTATCAAAATACTTTCTTTCTTTTTTTATATAAACTTATTAAAATACTTTTAAATGTTTCTTATGAATGAATTTTAAAATACACACACATAACTCATAATAACCAAAAAATCATGCCTATTTGTCACTAGTCCATTTCTTTTCTTTTCTTTTTTTTGCCAACGAAGGAAATTGCATTTCAATAACAACAAGTCTACATAGATAACAATAGCACTCTAATAACAGTAATACAACTGAGAATATCTACTAAAAAGTACCTTATTTCCAATCGCCATATCTCTAATCAAATATTCTTGAAGTTGCTCAGGGGGTTTTATCATATAATTTGCTGGACATGACCCATTTAGGGAGGCCTTGGCAATCCAGTCAGCTACCAAATTCGCCTCTCTTGGAATCCATTCAAAATAATGGTTCCTTCCAAATTTCTTCATCTCGGGGATATTTTCCAAAAAAACTTCACACCTCCAGTCAGGTGCAGAACAACAATCCACAAGGCAAATAACTAGCACATGATTATCAGACTCAAAACATACATCATCTAATTGGTTCAGCGCTACATACCGGACAACATCATACATAGCAATGCACTCACCCATAAAGATCGAATCAATCATAATATGCCTTGTTCTCCCATCCACTAGACAATCGTTGGAGTCTTTGATAACAAAGGAAGTTGTAGCCTTTCCTGAACCAGTCATAAAAGCACAATCTACACTGATCTTCAGATTATTTCCCTCAGGTTTCCTCTATCTTGGAATTGTTCCACGATGGCTAATCGGTTCAGCTGCACCCTGATCCGGTTTCTTTGTCCAACCCTTTACCTCCCAAAATTCCTGTAACAAAGCTCCTGCATGAGAGAATGTGAAGATAGGATCAGGTTTTTGGTCTTCATAAAGGAATTTATTTCTTCCTTTCCAGATTTGCCACAATGTCATAGCAATAAGGGCTTTCTGCCATTCATTTAGGTTCAGGATAGTAAAACAATTCAGCAACCAATCTTGAAAATCAAACCTATCTTCCCTTTCAAATGTGAGAGTTAAATTACTACCAAACCAAGTTCTTTTTACCCACGGGCAGAAACAGAATAAATGAGATATTGACTCAGTCTTTGATTTACAAATTAAACACACATCAGCAGTACATATGCATCTTCTCCTCAGATTTTCAAACGTAGGAAGGGCCTTGGCCAGAATTCTCCATACAAATAACCTAACCTTATGAGGTGTTTTCAGTTTCTAGATTTCTTTCCAGCCATTTGTCACGGACCTGTCTCTTATAAGCACCCGTGCGGCACTCAGCTTCTCGTCGCCCCTCTCGAACTAGCTAAGTCAGCCTCTCCGACACTCAAACACTCACGAAAGAGTATTAGAGAACTCAAGAACTTGCAAAGGAAGAACTTTGTATTGAACTCAACGAACTTTACAAAGGAAGAATACAAGGAGAGCTCAAGAGAGAACTCAACTCTTGAATGCCTAAATGAGCAAATGGCACCACCTATTTATACTACTCAACCCTCCCCTTGAGTTTGTAAGATTGCGCCACGTGTCCTTAGATGGACGGTTGAGATCAATGCTCTAGAGAGTTCCACCACCTACTCCCACCTACTACCACCTACTACACTTTTCCAT
>JBAGKO010000002.1:13333622-13351244 GCA_037177275.1 Acacia concinna | reverse complement strand
TCTCTTATTAAATAATCCATATAGGATTTTTCCTAATCAACGTCATTTGTGTTTTCCCCATTATTTTTCAAACAAATCGCCAAATCTGAATTTGTAATATAATTTAAACTTGTTGTACTTTAATTAAAAATGTTAATATTAATAACCTTTCATTTTTCATTTTGAAAAAAAAGCAACAAAAAGTTGCTTCTCATCCATTGTAGCTTCTCATATAAAAGTGCAGTGGGTGTACTGCTAACCTAAACCCTCCTTTTTTTCATTGCCAAATCGGAAGTTTTGGAGCCCAAACGAACGTCTAACCAAACAACCTAAATCACTTTAGAAAAACAATTTCTACTGATAGGCGCTTTTGTTAGGCATCTTGGTGAATTATCATTCACTATTGATTCCAAGACCAAAAATTTACACAGTATAAGAAATAAGCCATAAGCCGCATTGTTCACATATTGTAAAAAATATGGTCATACAATATTTAATTCACAAAGCAGCATCCCAACAGCGTTTGAAGAACAAATACATTGGAGAACTATATTTAACTATATGCGAAAATGACAACAATCAGGGTTTTGATGAATCGATATGTTTCAGCATCACCTTGGTAGATTCATGAGCAAAATATTTTTGCCTCAGCAAAACATAGGGGTAGCCAATAAATGACAACACATTGGCAGGCTTTGAGAATGTAAGTACTTCATACCACACCTGCCCTTTCTCAT
Organism: Acacia concinna; assembly: GCA_037177275.1. Taxonomy (NCBI): domain Eukaryota; kingdom Viridiplantae; phylum Streptophyta; class Magnoliopsida; order Fabales; family Fabaceae; genus Acacia; species Acacia concinna. The sequence continues at coordinate 13,350,528 of JBAGKO010000002.1, read as the reverse complement.
CCATCTCGATTGAAAATCGATCTTCTCCAGCCTGCTTCCACAGAAATTAATATTTCAAACATGGCTAACTAGCCAACAATAATCATTACACATATGATAACAAAGATGGATACAATGAAATATCAAAGTTTTAAGATACAGATATAGATGTGTGTGGACTGGATTCAACAAATCAAAGCACAATTGGGGCGCATTAGCTAAAAAGTGAAGACCAGTTGACACAGAGGAATGCTATCACAGGCCAACACCTAAGCTAATAGCTTGAAACAAAGCTGATACCCAATACACATTCAAATTTTTGAGGGGCATACCAACCGAATTTACTTCTACTACCCATTTACATCCAGTAATGCATTTGTCACCGCCAATCAATATTTTAATACTACAGATCCACGCCAACAATTGTCGACTTTTCTCATCAAAGATATGAAGGCGATGGTCCCATGAAAGGCAGTCAAGGCTGAGAGACAAATTCTTAATGGAAATCTTTAAGTTCTTATTCAGTGACAAGACTTAGCAGAGTCCAAAACGGTGGGGGCGTTAATATATCCTCAATTATAAAAGCATAGTAAATGCAGGTTAGAGGGAAGGGGGAGTAATGCTCAAGTGATTTTGTTTTGCTCGGAGGGCAGGGAGGTTTGGAGGAGAAACATGAAAGACTTGGAGATTATGGTAGGAGATGTTACCCCTTGAAGAGTGAGTTTCTTCCCCACCCCAACCCCCAAGAAAAGCCTCAGGTACTAATTACACAATTAGATATGAGAACAGAAGTGTTTTGAGGCAATTACAGAGAGCCAGATTTCCACTAAATAAACCTCAAAGACATGTTGGCATTTTCAGGTCACATCTGCAACTCCAAGGTAAAAGCACTTAATCCCTTGAAAATTTTAAGACTCCACTCACTATCCCAAACCCCAGAGACAGAGAAAAGCAGAAAGAAGAAAGACTCACCAGCAAGTGACCACCCAGAGTGCCACTTCCAAAACCAAAGGAGGCATTTCGGTTGTTTTTAGTTCTACTTTCATTCACATATACGACCTGAAGAGGCATCATGAGCCATGGGACGAACTCCTTTACACAAGCACAAAACTTCACTCCTTGTTGAACTGGGGTTTTTGGATCAACAAATGCCCAATTCAATCCAAAATGCCTGAAAGTGATATCAGTCATGGTTCAGCAATTTCACTCTATATATGTAAATATGCATCATCAGAAAACACAAGTGACATAAGCAAACCTCCAACTTCTGAGAGCACTCTTGCCCTTTTCAAAAGTGTCAATACCAGAACCTACCAAAACTCGAGCATGGTTGAGTAAAAATCCATCTTTGGAGAATCCTTCATCTTCTTTAAGGGAAGACAACGATTTAGCAGTAGCTCCTCTATATTTAACATCATAATTGAAAGTACCAGACCTGGTTCACAAGCAAGAGGAGAAAGTTTAAACGTTATAATGCCCCAAGAGGCAAAATATCCATTAAAGAAATAAGCCAAACATCATTCGATTACTTATCAATGCATGCTTTCTGGTCTTGGAGAGAGGGCCGATGCCAGCACAAGAAAACCATCTGTGTTCAATATTTTCACGTATATCAGAATTTTAGCAGTAGATCGATTTGGATATTATCAAAAATACTATCCACAAGCCACTGGAGAGTAATTTAAGTGACTGGGGATTTGGGTTGTTGATGATGGGTCTTAAATGCACACACCAAAAAATGTACACATAAACACTCTCACAGAGTCATTAGCGTCTCTCAGCTGTCTAGCTTTGAATTTACAAGTTCACACACCAATCGAAATTGTTGTGGATAGACGCCTGAAAACTTTTGAAGCAGTAATTTTAGTGGATTCCGAGACATGATCAAGTTAAGAAAATCATGGGATTTGGAAATCGCGTAAAGAGGGATATGAAATTCAGAAGCCGTGAGGAATAGCAGAAGTTAACAATGACAAATTCTAAAAGTGATGGAAACGAGGGAGAGGGAAAGACCGTACCGCTGCACGGTGTGGATGACGACGCCGGAGGAGGCCTGAGGGCCAGTGGTGAGGATTAGACCACGTCTAGACAAGATGAAAGATATTAATGGACAGGACACAAAATAATGAACAGGTTACAGGATGGTAATTATTATTATTATTAGCAGTTTTAAATAAATACAATGTTATGAATATTATTTATATAAATGTCTTATTTATATCCTAGTCAATATCTAACATTTTTATATACTCTCTTCACATATTTACCTATTAACATTGACTCTACAAATCATCCTTCTTGACCGCAAATTCAATCTTCTTTGCCATCAAAATTGATCAAGTGAGTTTGATCTTCAAGACCAAATTTACTTATAAATAGAGAGATAGGAAAGCATTATAAACACACACAAGTGAATGAGAAAAATTCTCTACTCATTTCTCTCTTCTATTCTCTAATTTTTTGCTTGTTATTTCATATTTCCTTTACTTTTATAACACTTTATAGTACGATAGTTTTAAAGTATACTTCGATAGTTTTAAAGTATACTTCTTTAAGAGTTACCTTCACATTTTCTTTTATATCTTTTACTTGACCTTGATCAATTTGAGATTGTCTGAGCTGGTATATAGAATTAAAAAAACTCTTTTATGAATTGTTTTAAACATAGGGTTCCATAACTAAAATTTGAGATTATTATTGTTTTCATCTTATTTTAATTTCCTTTACAAGTTCTTTATTAATATATTGCTATACTCTCTAAATTTATATTATGAAGTAATATGGCTAGAAGCGATATAATAATTTTTTATTATAAAAATATATGACCTGAAGTCACATTAATCTTGTTTTTAATTATATGGTCAGAAGTCATTCTATTATTCTGATATTGAGATTATATGACCAAAAATTATATCATTTTGATAACTTATTTTGATATAATATGGCCAGAAGCCATATAAATTTGTACCTTCTATCTTATTGTATGCAATTTTTATTTATTTTGAAGATAAATGGCCTGAAGTCATATAATTCTAATTTCCCTTCATTGGCATAACGCCATGAGAACTAAATGGCAAGCCATTCAGTTTTAATTTTATTTTAGTATTTTACTTTATAAATTATTTTCTATCTTTATGAATTTTTTGTTATTATCGTTAATATTACTATATTATATTTCATATTTTAATAATTTCCGTTTATTTCTTTAATTAGCCTAAGCCATGTCAAACCTAGCAAAATTTGAATTTGTGACTCATGACAGTATCGAAAAGAACTATTTATTTTAGATGTTGTATGCGGAAATCCATCTAAATGCCTTTGCTCTGGAAGACACGATTAAATAATGGAATCAAGCATCCAATTGAGAGAAAGCCAAATCCATGATCTTTCTACTTCACCATTTGCATGAAGGTCTAAAAATCAAATATTTGACCGTAAAAGACTCATTTGTCCTTTGGAACAATTTAAAAAAAAAGGTATGACCACAAGAAGATGGTTATTCTCCCAAAAGCTCATTATGACTGGATACATTTGCGATTGTAAGATTTTAAATTTATGAGCTAGTATAACTCTGCCATGTTTAAAATTTCTTCTCAATTAAAATTATGTGTAAAGAATGTTACTAATGAAAATATGTTAGAAAAAACATTTTCCACATTTCATGCATCCAATTTGCTTTTGTAGTAGCAATACAGTGAGAAAACTTTTAAGAAATATGTTGAATTAATTTCTTGTCTCCGTGTGGCTAAATAAAATAATGAGCTTCTGTTAAAAAATCATGAATCCTGTCCAACAGGTTCAACTCCATTTCTAGAAGTGAATACAGTAATAAATAAATTTGTTTGTAGCTGTGGACGTGGATGTGGGCGTAAAGGTAGTTATAGTTGTGGCCGTGGTGGTTCAAATTCCCACCTCAAAGTGAGGAAAAATTGTTAAAAACTACAAAAGGGAAAATAATGGGCATAATAAATATGCTGGAAATTTCTGTTATCATTGTTGAGAAAAGGGTCATTAGTCTCGTACCTGCTATACACCAAAACACCTTGTTGACCTTTATTAAGAATCGCTTAAATATAATAGTAAAGGATCAAAGGTTGAAGTAAATCATGTTGATAAGGATGAAAATCTTGAGTATAGAGGTATAGATATTACCCATTTGGATGTTGCTGATTTATTAGTTTAAATTATCTTTGTCTATTTGAACTTCTATGTTTTAATATATTTAAAGTCGCTCTTATCATTTGTATTTTCTTTTAATTATGTCTCTATTTATTTTCATGTATCTTTTAAAGAAGAATGAATCTTATTGGCATCAATCCTGAAGACTTGTGTTTTATTGATAGTGCAACAACTCATACCATACTAAAAAATCATAACTATTTTTCTTCTTTGGTAATGCAAGAAGCCAATGTTCAAACTATATTTGGTAGCATAAATCTGATTGAAGGCTCCCAAAGAGCTAATATTTTATTACCTAAAGGAACAAAATTGTGTATTGATAGTATATTTTATTCTATCAAGTCTAAAAGAAACTTATTGAGTTGCAAAGATATCCATGAAAATGGATATCATATAGAAACAACAACCGGAAATAATTAGAAATATCTTGATATCATGAATTTAGTTTATAGTAGAAAATGTATATTAGAAAGGTTTCCCACCTTTTCTTCTAGCTAGCACTATACATTTATAAGCACAATTGAAACACGTGTTATTATAAATCAGGAGTTTATAAATAATAATGCAAGCCATAAATCTGTCAATGTAAATAAGATATTTGTCGATGAGTTTAATATTTGGAATGACCAGTTAGGCCATCTCGGTTCAAGTATGATGCGAAAAATAATTGGGATTCATGTGGACATACCTTGAAGTGTAAACAAATACCACGATCCCATGATTTCTCATATGCTACATGTTTTAAGGGAAAGTTGATTATAAGGTCCTCACTAAACAAAATCGAAAATTAATCTCACATTTTTAGAATGGATATAAGGAGATATTTATGAGTCAATCCACCCACCATGTGGATCATTTAAGTACTATATGGTTTAAATTGATGCATAAACTAAATGATCGCATGTCTGCTTATTATCTTCTCCCAACCTGGTGTTTGCGAGATTATTTGCTCAATTGATTCGATTAAGAGCATATTACCTTGATTACTATATCAAGAAAATATGTCTTGATAATGCTGGTGAATTTACTTCACAAAGTTTTAATGAATATTGTATATCCTTTGAAATTGATGTTGAACATCCTGTGGCTCATGTTCACACGCAAAATGGATTTGCAGAATCATTGATTAAATGGTTGCAATTAATTGTAAGACCTTTAGTTATGAGATCTAATCTCTTAGTTTCTGCTTTGGGCCATGCCATTTTGCATTCAACCATGTTAGTTTGCATTAGGCCTATAAGTTATTTAAATGTTTCCCTCTTACAAATGATTTTTGATCAAGAACCTAATATTTTTCATTTAAGAGTTTTTGGGTGTGCAGTATATGTGCCAGTAGCATTACCACAACGCACCAAAATAGGTCCTCAAAGTAGGATAATAATATATGTTGGGTATGAATTTCCTTCAATTTTAAAATATTTAGAATCATCTACAGAAGATTTCTTTACTGCACGATTTGCTGATTGTCATTTTGATTAATAATTTTTCCCAACAATATGGGAAGAAAATAGGCAGTTGGGTAAAGTGATTAGTTATAATGAATTATCAATGGCTCGTTTTGATCCTCATACAAAACAATGTAAACTGAAAGTTCTAAAGATAATTCATTTGCATAATTTAGCTAATCAATTTTCAGAAGCATTCACTAATCCAAAAAAAGTAACAGTCACATATTCTAACAGCTAATGCTCTTATAAGAATTGATGTTTTTGAAGGACAACCAGTTATGAATAAAGCTAAAGCACGCGGCACGCCTGAAGCGTGGCAGGCCCCTCAGTTCTAAAGATACAAATCCTTGAAAGAGAAAAAGAGCTAAGAATATATATAGTCAATTCCAATATAATCGAGAAAAAATAACAACTCCAAAAGAGCCAACTCCTGAAAAGTTGTTATCTCCAAAAGAAAATGTAATAGTCCTAGAAGAGACTCAAGAACTTGAATTGTGTGAAAACAATGAGACCTCAATAAATTATGTAATAAATGGAATTTGATGGGATCGAAATGAAGTCAACGTTGACGATATTTTTACTTATAATATAACATATGATGTAATGAATGATAATGAAAACCATGAGCCAAAATCCATCAATGAGTGCCAACAAAGAAAGGATTGACCCCTATGGAAAGATGCCATTAATGTAGAATTAAAATCATTGGCCAAACGAAAAGTTTTTGAACCTGCAGTTCTTACACCTGAAGATGTAAGGTCAATTGGATACAAATGGGTCTTTGTACGAAAGAGAAATGAAAATGGTGAAATTACAAAATATAAGGCACGTCTTGTAGCCCAAGGCTTTACAGAAAGGCCCAGTATTGATTTTGAAGAAACATATTCACCAGTAGTGGATGCGACTACTTTTCGTTATTTGATTAGCCTAATAGTAAAAGAAGGCTTGATGCTTGTCTAATAGATGTTGTGATCATATATTTATATGGCTCACTTGATAATGATATTTATATGAAAGTCCCATAAGGACTCAAGGTGCCAAAATAATCTAATTCAAATTTTTGAGAATGGTACTCAATTAAGTTAAATAAGTCTCTATATGGCTTGAAGCAATCAGGGTGCATGTGGTACACTCATCTAAATGAATATCTTTTGAAAGAAGGATGCAAAAATGATCCAATTTTCTCATGCATTTTTATGAAAAGATTTGGAAGTGAGTTTGCTATAATTGCTGTCTATGTTGATGATATCAATATTATTGGAACTCCTGGAGAGCTTCAAAAGGCATTTAATTATTTAAAGAAAGAATTTGAAATGAAGGATCTGGGAAGAACAAAATTTTGCCTAGGATTACATATTGAATACCTTAAAATTAGGATATTTGTATATCAAGAAGTTTAAGGTCCTAAAGCGTTTTTATATGGATAAGTCACATCCATTATATACTCTAATGGTTGCAAGGTCTTTGCAAGTTGATAAAGACCTGTTCAGACCTCCAGTTATTAAGTGAAGAATGTGATGAAAAACTACTTGATCCAGAAGTACCATACTTTAGTGCTATTGGAGCATTAATATATCTTGCTAATCATACACGTCTTGATATATCATTTGCTGTTAATTCATTTGCAAGATATAGTTCTTAACCAACATGAAGACATTGGAATGGAGTGAAGCACATTCTTTTATATCTCAAAGGCACTATGAACATGGGGTTATTCTACTCAAATGTATCAAAGCATGGACAAATTGGTTAAGAAAATGTTGGATTTTTTCTTGATCCTCATGATGGTAAATCACCAATTGGCTATTTGTTCATATGAAGGTGCAACTATTTCATGGAGATTTATAAAACAAACTATATCAGCACATCATATAATCATGCATAAATTCTAATAATGCATGAGGTAAGTCGAGAATGTGTGTGGCTGAGATCAGTGAGGCCAATACTGTATGTATTGCCCAACTAAAAGAAGCTTATATCAAGAGTGATAGAATGAAGTATATTTCACCAAAATTCTTCTTCACTCACGACCTTCAAAAGGATGGTGAAATAGATATTCAACAAATTTGTTCAAGTGAAAATCTAACATATTTATTCACTGAGTCACTTCCAGACATAATCTTTGAAAATCTTGTTAATGACATCAGTATTCGGAGACTCAAAATCTTAACTAAAGTCGTCAAGAGGGGGAGTAAATGTAAGTTGTACTCATTTTCCCTTATCTAGGTTTTGTCCCACTAGATTTTCCTAGAAATGTTTTTAATGAGACAATACAGAACAGTGTATTAATAAATGATGTACTATTTTCTTTGATTAGGTTTTTATCCTACTAAGTTTTTACTAGTTAAAGCTTTTAATGAGGGACATTCATAATAAACATTCAAGAGGGAGCGTTATGCATATTATTTATGTGGATGTCCATTAACTTATATCCTAGTCAACATCTAATGCTCTCTTATACTCCCTCCATATATTTACCTATGAAGATTAACTCCACAAGTCATCATTCTTGGCCATCAAAATTAACTAAGTGAGCTTAATCTTTAAGACCATATTTGCCTATAAATAAAGAGATATGGAAGCATTGTAAACACACACTGGTGAATGAGAAAAATTCTCTACTCATTTCTCTCTTTGATTCTCTAATTTCTTACTTGTCATCTCATGTTTCCTTTACTTTTATAACATATTAGAAGTTTTCAAAGCTATTGTGACGGATGAGAAGCATAACCTCTTATGCAACTTGCTGAATCTTATGTCTAAGCATGTACCAATTATTCATGAATGTTTGAGCCATTATTAATTTGATTTCTGAAGATTGACTATCCACTATGAAAAATGAAAATAACTTCATCTTTGTGTGCCAGATATCGTAGGGTTACAATCATCCATTTTTAACTTGGACTAACATGCGAATCCGGTAATCCCCTTGAATGCTTTATAGAAAAAAAGAAAGGGAGAAAGAATAGGGGAATGAAATATTTATTAACAAGGATCTTAAGAATTGTAACAATTTTATTGGATAAAAAATTGAAATTTGAATTTCCAATTACAAAATTAACTTTCCCTAACCCCATCTCAACTATTTGACATAGATAAACAACCAATATTTCTATAACATGCTGTTGTATACGTCAGATCATCTTAAAAGTTACATAAATTAAGATATCCTTTGAAATCTCTGAATAATTATGAGAAGAAATTGAGATTATGAAAAAGGAAAGGCCATCTCGTAGCAGTTCTTTTACAAGTTAAATCTTCCCCTGGATCTTACGAGGAAGGCCATGGCCTGTGCAAGGGCATTTGTTATGCGTACAAGAAAGAAATCAATATGCGACTATGGATGAATTTGACTTTCAGAGGTGTCCGTTTTGGATCCAGATACACGATGTACCTTTAGAAGTGATGAACTTAGAGAACATTCGTCAGTTTGGATTGAGGTTAGGACATGTGGTGTTGATGGAAGATCCAAAGAGCAAGGAGTCTATGGTGCGAAGCTTTCTGAGATTCAGAGCTATCATTGATGTACGAAAAGCTTTGGTAGAAGGATTCTGGACCAATCAACCTGATGGTAAGAAGTCTTGGGCTAAGGTGAGGTATGAGAAACTACCTAACTACTGTTTTAAATGTGGTCATTTGGATCATGAATCTAGACGGTGTACTATCAAACGTAAGAGATATAATTTTATTGCTAGTTCTTTTCGATATGGTCCATGGATGGGAGTCGGATAAGTGAAGGGGCTTGAGGAGCCATACATTGTAGATGATTTTGAATGGTTTGAAACTAAAGGAGGATATAGGAAAGGGAGAGAACATGAGGGAGATAAAAGTGAGGAAATCTAGGAAAAGTCAGACAAGTGAAGGGGCTTGAGGAGACATACATTGTAGATGATTTTGATTGGTTTGAAGCTGAAGGAGGATATAGGAAAGGGAGAGAACATGAGGGAGATAAAAGTGGGGAAATCTAGGAAATGATTCAGGAGTTAGACAAGAATGAGGGATATGTTGTGATTGATACTAAAGCTGATGATGATTTAAATAATAAATGGAATAATAGGGAGGAGGGTAATTGTGTTTTAAATGTGAATTTTGTGGTTAAGACACAAGCTGGTAATACTAATGCAGTAAGCTTAGATCAAATCAAATTGGGACTGAGAAGTGTTTTGGAGGACTTAGAAGTTGAAGAGATTAGAAAAATGGAGAAACCTTTTGACTGTAAAGGGAAGGAAAGACAAGAAAGTTACAAGGGTGACAATAGTAGTGTTAAGGAGAATATAGGGGAATGTAAACTGAATTCCGTTGAAATAGAGGAGTTGAATGAAAGAGCTATTGCTCCTTATGTCAAAAAGGAAATAATAGTTGCAGTTATGGAGAGATTTCAGAGTATTCAACTTAAGTGCAGTGCTAAAGATGAACTTGGAATTGAACAAATAAAGTGAAGGAAAATTGGAGCATGGAAAGAAGATGAGGAGTTTGCTATCTCTGCTTACTCAAAATAGATGAGGAACGAAGAGTAAAAGAAAAAAAGGATGTAAAGGAAATCAGGTCTAAGTGAAGGAAAAAAGTACAGAAGTATAGAAGACGAGGAGCTTTGAAGGAAGTAAATACCAACATTATGCATGAAGAGATGGAGTTAAGTGGTTTTTTGGAAGAGGCTAGGAGATTGATGATTGAGGGTAGTGGTGGCTGGCCTTTAACAGCCACCAAGTCGCCATGAAAACCTTATCTTGGAACTGTCAAGGTCTAGGGGGAACCTTGACAGTGAAAAACCTAAGAGATGCAAATAGAAAGTATAATCCCTTAGTTTTGTTTTTTATGGAAACAAAAATGAAGGAGAAAAAAAATAAAAAAGATCGGTAGGAGGTGTGGGTTTGAGAAGAATTGGTATGTAGAGCCAAAGGGTTTGTCGGGAGGATTGACTTTATGGTGGAAAAAGGATATTATAGTAAAAATATTATACAGCTCTAAAAACATTATTCATGTGAGAATGAGATCATTAATTCTGAATGTTCCTCAGTTTGCCACATTTATATATGGTCATTCGAGAGAGAGGGAAATAAGACTGGTTTGGGATAAATTGAGAAGGTTAGCAAGTGAAGTAGTAGGTTCTTGGTTTTGTATTGGAGATTTCAATAATCTAGGATCCATAACAGAAAAGTAAGGAAGAAATCTAGCAGCGGTTAGGAGGGTATTGAATTTTCAAAAGGTTATGTCTAATTGTCAGCTTTTAGATCTTAAATTTAAAGAACCCAGATTTACCTGGAATAATGGAAGGTTAGGGGGGATGATTATATACGAGAACGGCTGGATAGGGGAATGGCAAACATTCAGTTCATAGAAGAATTTGACAAGGCGGTAGTATTTCATATTGAACCTTTTGGGTTAGACCATCATCTGCTCTTATTAGATTGTTGTTATAATGCAGTGAAAACAGTCAAGAAATTTAAATTTGAAGCCATGTGGGTAAAGCATAGAGACTATAAAGAGGTGGTTAAGAGAGGATGGAATGGAGAAAATCTTCAAGAAGATTGGGGTGCTTAGAAGGTAACTAAAAAATTGAATTTTTGCAGACGAGAGTTGCCGAAGTAAAGTAGACAGGAATTTCCTAACAACAAGAAGGCAATTGATGAGTTGTTAGAGGAGTTGGGTAAATGCAGAGAAGGGAGGCTCACATAAGAAAGTAGAGTGAGGGTTGATAAGATCTTGATTAAAATAGAAGAATTATAGGATAGGGAGGAAACCTATTGGTGGCAAAGGGCTAGACTGAACTGGATTAAATTTGGAGATAGAAATGCAAGTTTTTTCCACAATATGGTAATCCAAAGAAGAATCAGAAATAAATTGTTGAGATTAAAATCAAGTGCAGGAGTGTGGTTGGAAGATGCAATAGAGATTGATGAAGAATTTTCCAAGTATTATAGAAATTTGTTCATAGCTTCAGCAACTAAAAGTGAAAAGGAAGTGCTGAAATATGTTAGAAAGGTTATAACAGAAGTAGATGATCATAAATTGTTGTTGCCGATGGAAGAGGAAGAAATCAGAAAGGCGGCATTTCAGTTTGGTGCATAAAAAACTCTAGGGCTAGATGGTTTTTCAGGTTTGTTCTATCACTCATCTTGATTAGAAATTAACGATGATGTTTGTCAAATGGTGAAGGAATTTTTTAGAACTGGATGTACTCTAAGTGGCATCAATACTACAAATATAATTCTAGTTCTTAAGATAGACAAGCCTAAGAATGTTAATCATTTTGGACCTATTGGATTATGAAATGTACCTTATAAGATAATTGCAAAGATCGTGATGAGTAGGATGAAAGATCTAATGCAAAGATGTATATCACCTCAACAAAGAGGGTTTATCTTAGATAGGATGGCTCCTGATAATATAGTGGTGGTTCAAGAGGCCTTTCATTATTTGAAGGGGAGGAAAAAGGCGCTAGAGTGGAAGTAGCCTTGAAAGCAAACATGAGCAAAGCATATGATCTAGTGGAGTGGAATTTTTTGAGACAAGTACTGTTGAGAATGGGATTTGATGCGACATGGGTTCAATGGATTATGGAATGTGTCTCTTAGTACATTTTGAGCTGACCATTGGTGACAAAACAGTTTTTGAAATTAGCCCTGGAAGAGGAGTAAGGCAAGGTGATCCTCTCTCACCTTATTTGTTCATAATTGTGGTTGATGTCCTTTCTCAGATGATTCAGTATCATGTAGAAAAGAAAGAACTGAGAGGTGTCAAGTTGGCTCGAAGTTGCCTGGTTTTATCTCATTGTCTATTTGCTAATGATTCTCTATTTTTTTGTTAATGCTGAGACAAATAACTGCTTGGTACTAAAGAGAATTTTGCAAATGTATTGTGAAGCATCAAGACAAGAGATTAATTTTGATAAATCATGTTTGTTCTTCTCGAGTAATGACACTCTAGAAAAGAAGGAGGAAGTGGTTAAGATACTTCAATTAAAAGAGACTGATGAACCAGGAAAATACCTCGGACTCCCTATGATATGGCAAAGATTAAAGACTGCTGCTCTAGCTTTTGTGAGAAACAAAGTTGGGTTGAAGATACAAGGTTGGAAACAAAGGTTGTTGAATTTTGCTGGTAGAGAGGTGCTAATAAAAGCAGTGGTAAATGCTATCCCAATTTATCCGATATCTTGTTTTGCTTTTCCCAAGAAAAATTGTAAGGAGCTGGACATGATGATAGCTGATTTCTGGTAGGGAAGTAACAATGAAGAGGGTAATAAGATACATTGGAAGAGATGTGACTATCTCACCACTTCTAAAGGGGATGGAGGGTTAGGTTTTAGAGATTTTAAAGACTTGAACAAGGCAATGTTTGCTAAAACAACATGGAGGCTTTTGCAGAATCCAAAGGACTTTTGGTGTCAGATTTTGAAAGGCAAACATTTCCCAACAGAAAGCTTCCTAGATGCAAAGAAAGGAAATCAAGCTTTATGGTGTTGGAGTAGCATACTCAAAGGAAGAAATTTCTTGGCGAAACATTTATGTTAGAAGATTGGAGATGGTTCTGCAATGAGGGTTTGGAGAGATAGGTGGATTCCGGGGTTACCAGATGCAAAGCTGAATGATAGGCATGGACATGGGGTGAATGAAGGTATGAAGGTTCACAAATTGATAGTAAATAATAAATGGAACCTAAGTAGTTTGGTAGGACTCATCTCAGAGGCAGAAAAGAAAGATATTTTAAAGGTTCAACTCTGTATTAATCGAATTGAGGATTGTCTTTTCTGGCTTTCTTGTAGGTTTGGAGATTACTCAGTCAAATCGAGTTACCGAATAGCCAAGGAAAAATTTGAAAGAAAAATGAAGAGAGGTCCAGAATGCTCCTATCAAGTACTAACATCACTATGGAATCAGGTATGGAAGTTAAATGTTCCAGCAAAAATTAAGTATTTCCTATGGAGAGTCATAATGGGAATTCTCCCAACTAAGGAAGCATTATTTTGAAAGAAGTGTATAATATTTTCTCTATCTGTCCTGTGTGTCTTGTAAAAATTGCCAATTATAAAAATTGCCTTTCCATAAACCATAATTTAACCAAACGTTTTGCCAAATTACCATTAAACTACTATTATAATTAAAATGTAATAAATAATTTAGTTGCGTTAACCATGATAGAAAAGTATAAAACCAAATTTTAAAAGAACTATCATGGTTAAAAAATAAAGCCCGATAATATGAATAACAGAACAAAACCCCTTAATGGACGTTCATTCTCAAGTTCAACACTTAAACTAAATAATTCACCATTAATGCTAATATATATATATAACTAAGTGTAGATCCATTAGTTCATATCACAATCTTTGGGCTTCTGAGCCACCAAAAAATCATAAAAGTTAATTAGTCATAAAGAAATTAAAAGTATCTAATTCATGCATCGAATCATTTTAAAAAAATTAAAGTATGCAAGCTGAGCCCTATTGTGGCAATATAAAATATCCCGCATAACAAAAAAGATGGAAACACTACTCTTAACAGGAATAGCCTAGGCTTATGGAGTCTTCCTTGACAAACCCTTACGAGAACTACCACCTAGAAAAATTTATAAAGCGACGGGGTGAGACAAAAGCCTCAGTAACCAACAGTCCATCTCATCAGGCATACAAGTAAGTGCCCGTGAGGTATCAAGTGAGAATAGTTATAGATACATAGCATTATAAAAAATGTCACATTTAACAGATATATCAATTTACAATAAAATAGTCTCATTATCATATTTATCACATAAGTGCACAATTATCAATATATAAAAATTTACTCTCTGACCTTCCTTATTTCCTCCTACCTTATTTCCTCTGACTGAACCCATGGTCTAGAACTCACCCATATGACTAGTAATCCAACTCAACAAGCTCACCGATCAAGTGATATGGACTAGCTAAATTTTCACAGAGCACAAGACCAGACCATGGGTTTCCCCTCTAATATATTAGTAGGGTGTCAAGGCCCTAATAAAATATAATTGGGCCAAAAGGCTTACCAATGTACATTTAGAAGGCCACTACCTTATTTCCTCTTTTTGAACAAAGAATTCACCCCCTTATTTCCTCTAGAGTAACCTCCCATAAGATCAACATCCACCACCCCCTCTCATATCAATACTCATGAAATATAATTATACTCAATAAATAAAATCATCATAAATCATCACACTCCATTGTAAATTCACAAACTATCAAGAGAAATCTCCAATAACATAAATCTACATTAGATTCATATAATAACGTATTACTATTCATTACTTAATAAAATAAGTCCCACAAAACAATTTCAGTAATAAAATGAATTCATAGTACATATCACAAATCACTTGTAAATTCATGTAATATATATTTAAAATCACCCACAAGCATATCACATAAATGTACAACAAGAGGAAAGTGGTTACCTCTCGCTAAAGCAAAATTTACTACAAAGCTCATAATCCAAGAGCTCAATCACAAGTCACAATCAATCTACAACAATCAATTTATCATACATTAATAACTCTTTGAGTTATTGAGCAATCCACATAATTGACTTAATTCAATAATTTAAAATTTAGATATTACTTACCCAAAAATCCTAATTTCACACAAGAATTAAATTACTTGTTTTAATATAAATTTCAATATTTTTGTTAACCCAATAACTCATTTAGGAAAATTAATTATCGTCCCTTAAATAAAATCCTCAATTTAATATTTAGGCTTTTAAGCTTGAAAATTGTTAAATTACAAATCTTCACCTTATCCAATAATCTATACTGATTTAAACTCTAACAATACCTCCATTAACATAAATAAATCATTTTTACCCAAAATTACGTGATAAAAAATATCAGTTATGGATAGATTTTAAAGAAAAATAATTATAAAATCACACAATAACCAAATGATAAAATTAAACCAATTAAAACTAATAGCTAACTATCATTTACAATTTTATGGACATCTATTTACAAAACTCAAAACTTGTTTAGAACTCTAATATCAAAATATTCTCTAATATGCAGAAAATTACTATGAAATGAAAGAGAAAATTATTTAGAACAATTTTTATAAAGGAAGTTTTGTGATTTGAATGTGTTTTACCTGTCAAAATGATCCAAAAAGTATGAAACTAGATTGATACAAAAAATGGCAGACTACTACAGAGGAAGAGATGAAGTTGTGCTCTTTGTGTGCTCTCTCTTTCTCTCTCAGAAAAATTGAAGAGGAAAAGAGTATATGCTACATGTATATATAGAGTTCAAAGTCCACCATCCTTCACGTGACCAATTATAAAAGAGGTGTCGTTTTTTTTAAAAAAAATTTCTCCCACACGAAATTCATAGCACAAAGAACAAAGTATTAATATTCTCTCACATCACGCAAATGAGCCAATGTACAAAAAATCGAACTGGGTAATGAACTGGTCACTGCATGGGTTCAGGGTTTAAAGGGTTTAACCGGGTCGGACCGAGGGTTGAACCGATGACGTAATAATTAAATAAAAATAATATTATATACACATAATGGTAATATAAATATCTTGCGCAAAAAAATGGTAATATAAACATAAAAAAATAAATATTTAGACATAAGACTATACCATTTTTTTTATAGACATGGTAATACTAGTGATAAGGATAGACCAATCAAAAAAACCGGTAATATAAACATAAAAAACTTTTAAGAATTATATCTGTGGTAATTGATTGGTGGTGTAACGTGTACTGGTCTCTTTGGTTTTAATGGCAGAAATCTTTGGCAACTTAACCTTTCACACTCTCCGAAGCACTTTTTCCATTTTCATGGTTTTATCTTTTCGATGGATCTGTACTTGACACCATTACTCTCAGAATTTAAATCAACTTAATTTTTTTCCCTTCCCCAGTAACTCTATCGCTTCATCGTTCTTGCTATTCTATCGATCTGTGACTGCCAAAACAAAGGGTTCTTCATCTTCGTCACCTCAGCCTTCCCTTTCCTGCACAACATCAAAACTCCAAGAGAAAATAAGCTTTTGGTGGTGGATACAAATGTAGATCTAAAGCATAAGTTTTTGGCTGAAAAGATGCAGATTTGAAGCAAGAGTTTTCGACGGATGAAAATCTAGAGGCAGATTTGAAGCATAAGTTTTTAATTTGATGAATTGATCTTTGTAGGTTCTCATCTTCCTTAATTTTCTTCTTTCATTTTTGGTCATCTCTATTCTTCTCCATGTCTATGTTGGACTTTTCCTCCAACTCCAGAGCTGGCCTGTTTTCTTTTCTTTTTTTTTATGTTTTTTTTTCTTTTTTTATGAACCGAT
>JBAGKO010000002.1:13304261-13333522 GCA_037177275.1 Acacia concinna | reverse complement strand
CCTCTCGGTTCAACCGGTTTGACCCCCTGTTCGACCGGTCGAACCCTCCAGCCTGTTCGACCCCTATTCCGATTTTAAGACATTTTGAACCGGACCAGGGTCCGACTCCCGGCTGAACCGATCGGATCGGCCGATTTAGTCCGATTTTTTGAACATTACAAATGACACATACTCTTATCATTTCAT
The DNA here is from genome assembly GCA_037177275.1 of Acacia concinna. Lineage (NCBI taxonomy): Eukaryota > Viridiplantae > Streptophyta > Magnoliopsida > Fabales > Fabaceae > Acacia > Acacia concinna. Next base: position 13,333,336 of record JBAGKO010000002.1, on the reverse strand, counting down.
TCATTTTTTATTTTTTTTAATAATATACCCATCCCCATAATTACGCACCACACACAATATTATACATTTTTTTAAATAGTACTCTCTCCCTCAAGTCACAGACACCACATGCACTATATTTCTATGTATATATATCTATATCTATAGATATAATTATATCTCTACACTATTTTCATTATTTTCTTCTTTTTAAATTTATATATATATTTACATTAATCTTTTTCCCTTTTCTTTTTCTTTTATCGCCATTCTATATATTTATTCTTCTAATTCATTTTACTTTCATGAATTATATTTTAAGTGAATTATTTTGTCATAAAATTATTTTTTAATTATAATTAAATTTTAATAAAAATTTTAGGATGTTACATGTGTTGAAGAAGAAGAAAATGTTGATCATCTCATATTCTTTTGCCCATGGGCTCAAGCATGCTGGTTTGGGTGCCGGTTGAATTTAAGGATTTACAGAGATAATTTCAAAAGCACGATGCAGTGGTTCTTAGAAATGTACGTTTAGCAAAGATAGTGGGCTAGAAGATAGAGGGAAAGCCACTGTTACTGTAATTGGTTGGGCATTGTGAAAAGGGCGGTGTAGTTGGGTTTTTCATGGGGAAGAAGTGGATGTTGATAGGGCTATTACCACTGCCCAGATGTTCAAAAGTGAAGATAATTAATTACCAAGGAATATAATTAATTAAATAATTTAGAAGAGGAAAAATAATGATGACTTATTGTTCATGATATCCATATCTCTAGATCCATATTTATGTTAAAGAAATATTTTAGTTCCTATTCTACAGAACTTATTCGGATCATCTTTCACCGGGAACTTATTCCGTTCTGATTTCGCGCCACCGAAGCAAGTCGGCGTTATCCTTCTTGGCCCCCTCAGTTCCACGCGAGCATCCTCTGTGCCCTTATTAAAATAATACACTAATAATAATATATTTAAAAACTCATCTAATTTAATTTAAATATTTTTTTAATGGTGAAGGAGAAGAAAACAAAAATTTGGAGGAGTTTGACGGATCGGCACTCTACTGACCGAAATCTGCACCTCTTATTCTTTCTGCTTGTTTAACTGTACAGATCCTTCAGTTCAGTGCTTGGTCATCTAAATATTCATCTCTTTTCCCTCTTCAAAATTATCGGTCATGGCATCCGAACCAAAGAAGATCATAATTGATACCGACCCTGGCATTGGTAGGTCTTTTCATTTCTGGATCCTTTTAATTAAGTGTTCCTTCGCGCTAAAATGAAAAGGCGCGAGTTTTCTCATCAGCAGATGCTAAAAGGCAAAAGATGATACACGTTTATCATGTAATAGACTGCTAATGAGTCGTGGATGTGTTATTTTTAGAATTCTTGCTTTCCAGTTATAGAAAGAAAAGATTCTTGTGTTTCATTTTGGGTAGTTGATATAAAGTGCTAAATTTCATTAAGATTGTTGACCTGAGGAAGAAAGTCATGGCTATTGTTTGGTGTAGATGATGCCATGGCAATATTTCTGGCATTACGATCGCCTGAGGTGGAGGTCATTGGACTTACAACTATTTACGGAAATGTTTACACCACCCTGGCCACCAGAAATGCCTTGCATTTGGTAAAGTTATTATTATGGTGTTTGCTTCCCTATTTTAGGAGGCCTATTGTGATACATTTATTAGATGTGATTGTTTGTTGATCATATTTATGAATAATCGAGTAAACTTGAATTTCATCATTCTATCAGAAATATCCTTACTTGTGTAAAATGTCGAATGCAGTTGGAGGTTGCTGGGAGAACTGATATACCAGTGGCTGAAGGGTCCCATGTGACATTAACTGTGAGGCCTTCCTCTCTGCCAAATTGATTTTGTTCTATGGTCACTGATTTATATGCAATAAAATATAACTACCATCACCATTGGATTCATTTGATTCGCCAGTATCTTAAATGACTGAACTCTGAAGAATATATGCAGACTTAGTTACCGTTTAGATCAATTATAGGAACTAGATATTTACCACTTGTTTGTTCCTTGCAAATTCAATGTAGTTGGACCCCTCAATAGACAGAACGAAGGAAGGAAAGAAGGGAGTGTAATAGTATTTACAGGATTCAATAACACTATCTGTTACATTTGCGTGTTACTGTACTTATGATTATTCTAATTGTCTTAATGTTCATTTTTTTTAAGAAAGGAACAAAGCTTCGTATTGCTGATTTTGTCCATGGCGCGGATGGACTTGGCAACCAAAATTTCCCTCCACCTAAAGGAAAGCAAATTGAAGAATCAGCTGTTGATTTTCTGATTCGGCAAGCGAAGACTAACCCTGGCAAAGTCACTGTGGTGGCTTTGGGTCCACTTACAAATATTGCATTGGTACGGTATATGGGTGATTTTGTGTTTTCTTGTTACCCTCTAGTCATTTCATTATTTAATGACAAAATGTCTATTTTTTCAGGCTATCCAGCAGGATCCCGACTTTTCCAAAAACATTGGCCAGATTGTTCTTCTAGGTGGTGCTTTCGCAGTGAATGGCAATGTAAATCCAGCTGCTGAGGCCAATGTGAGTTCTCTTTCATGTGTTGAAAGTCTAAATATAACTTCTCGAATGTATAAATTATTCTTGGCTTCTCTTTGCGGGCTTATTATTATTCTGAAGTTTTTTATTCATTGGCCTTGTATGGTTTCAGATATTTGGCGACCCAGATGCTGCAGATGTTGTATTCACAAGTGGGGCAGACATCGTGGCAATAGGGATAAATGTTACGCACCAAGTTGTCCTGACAGGTGCACCCTTTGGCAAATTCCAATTCATTCTCTTATGTTATAATTATATTAAATTTTATCTGTATTTGTATCGATAATTCTGTTGATAAAAATCCAATGTGGTTTGGAAAAGAATTTCGTCAACAATTTTAATTTTGCCTTTTGGGCCTGTTCTTTCGGGATTTACCCAGTGTCATTAATCAAATTACACTTCATATGGATATTTCTGATAGGCAGATAGTAATCTGAATCTTGGTATTTAGGAATTTAGGGTTAGAAAAGAGAAGAAGAGAGATTAGAAATCAGAGGATTAGAGAGAAGAGAGAAGAGAGAAGAGGGAGACTGAAAATGCACCTCGGCTGTTAGTTCTCAATGTGTGTCAAATCTGAATTAACATGAGACATCCTCTCTTATTTATAGAGGTAGTGATCAGCCGCTATTAGGGACAGGGGAATAACGGTCATAACAGAAATAACAAACAATAACAGAAAGGGCGCTGCTATCCTATGGCTTAATAGCTATGGACTAATGCATTGTTTGGCTAATGCTGCTCCTAAACAGCTACTGCCGCTCAGCTATTAAGCTCTCTAAATCCCTAATAGCACCAATTAACAAACTAATAAAATCCCTAATTATACAGTCATATTACAAAAGCATATCAATTTCTAAAGCCACTCTTTCTTCAAGAGATTGTCAACTAATATCTCAATCCAATTGAACTTGTAAATGTCTTCTTTAATTAATTAGTCCTAGTGTTCTGTCATTGTCAAAAATCTTCATTATTTAATGGATAAACTGACTGAAGTGTGTCCATCATTGTTCTAATGCAACAAGCTATGTTTGTCCTGAATGCATAAGTATTCTAATTTCTATTATTCCAAAAATTTGTCCAAAACAGTTTTGGGAACAGGTTGGATATGGTTTCAATGATGGAAAAGGGTGACCCAATGCACAAGGCTTCTACCAAGTGGGGTCTTGGAAGGGATACATGTACACAGTCTTACCCTCTCAAGAGAAGAGGCCATTTTCAGGATTGAGATGGGAGTGAACAAAAATAGAGGATTGATATTTTTGCCCGGAGTTTTCATTATTTCTCTCTCTTGTAAATTTGTGTTATTGGTGGATTTATTAGGACTATTTTTAGCTTTCTAGTGAAGGTCAGTCCCTGCTGTCTACAGGTGCTTGATAATGTGTGCCAAGTTAGAAGATAATAGATGTCACTTTGGGAAGTGGCGACCCTATGGATTGGTGTCTACGAAAAGGGATATGCAGCTTTTAAGGAAGTAGGGTTGGCCATAAGATTTTTGGTAGAGATCCATGAAGAGACATGCATGTGTCCAGTGCTTAGAAGGTTGCTGTAAGCTCACCATTAGTTTGTTGTATGCTTAGTTTTATGGGTTGGAGTGGTCAAGAGAGATTGTTCTGCAGTGAAGATGCCTTATTTCCCTCTCTCTAGTTCTTTATAGTTCCCATGGCACACTTGTTGAATGTCTCCTTCCTAAAGCGCTAAAATATGTTTTCTTTCCCCATCAAGGCTGAACTTTTACTCACCTTAAATAAATGAGGCTAGGAGCTTGGAGTCAATCTACATCTATGTCTCAGTGAAACTATGTCATGTACGATTAGTTTTAGTATTAGGGGAGTATGCTCACTGTTCAACTTTTCTCAAGGCAACTTGGGGATTTTAAGTTGGATGGCCCAAATATGATTTATGAGTTCAAGGCAATTAAGTAATTTCTATTCTTGATGGACATGGCGTCTTTGTCCACATAGGACTTGTAGGATATTAATTGGCTTGTCTCTTAGGCCGGGCAGTCTCATGAGGGTTTTTTTCTCTTTTGTTAAGTATGTGCTTCAATGAGAATTATTTACCAATGCTGTGCTTTGCGGCAGTAGCACCTTTAGTCATGGTGTTGAAGGAAAATTAAAAGAATCTCCTAGAACTCAACTCATGCTCGACTGAGAGACTGGCAAAATGTTTGAGGTACTGATATTCACATGGGAATATATGCTCTCTGGGGAGACCTTGCACAAAGTTTAATTGGATCTCCCTCCCTCTAGGTCATACAACAAAAAATGATTCACCCAGGTGCCTATTGTATATTTTGGCTGCTAGTTCTAGAGCAGTGGGCTAAATAAACCTATTTTCCAGTTAATTGGGTTTGGAGAGCATACTTTTTTGTCCCAAAGACCTTATTTATGATATTATTGATAAACATATATTGAGATTGATGAAATCAATTTAGTAATCCCATTCACTTTTTTATTCTTCCTCCTCTCGTCCCCCTCTTTTTTTCTCTTTTCTGCTTGCAATTGATGTAGAGATCACTTGATTGTTTAGTTTGATTTTGCATCTACACATGGGTGGTGTAGGGGATGCTCGTCTGTTGATTGTGCTGGATGAGCTTGCTTTCATAATGTTTTGCTAGCATGATATTTCAGCTTATAATCAATGCCATAGCAAACATCATGTAATCTATTTTTTTGTCAACAATGTCTATACAGCTGCAGATAGAGAGAATCTGGCAAGTTCAAAAGGGAAATTTGCGCAATACTTGACAAAAATCTTGGGCGTGTACTTCTCTTATCATTTGGAGGCATATGGCACGACAGGTTTGCCTTGTTTGATTGGCTGAAGAACTAAAAGAGATCCCATGATCTGTTCTTAATTATTATTCTTGATTTTATATGCAGGTGTTTACCTACATGACCCAACGACCCTTCTTGCAGCTGTTGATCCTTCACTTCTAACTTACATTGAGGGTGCCGTTAGAGTTCAAACTTCTGGCATCACAAGGGGACTTACGGTTCTGTATGATAAACAAAAGAGGTAAGCATCAGTATGAGGTTGTGTCCCTGAGAATTCAGGGAAAAGCCATTTATCTAATTTAATTTTGACATATGTTGGCCTATCCAGTGATAAGTATTAGCCAATACTAATATATAAATTCAACAAAAAGGGTGATTAGGGAGGATTTCATATGTAAAATAAGATGTCCATAACAAAACATGGATAAATTTATTCAGCTGAAATTCTACCACTAAAAACCTTTTGTGAGTCATTGAGCTATATATCGATGTGTCTGGACATTTTTGAATTGTACAAATGTCTGTCAAAACATTCTGAAATGTCATACAGAAAAGTTCGACAATCCCAATGCATAGATGCAGAATAGGTACTGATATAAGCCTCCTTTTTTAATAATGTATCGGTGCTTCTTGTATATCATACATGGATTGTGTTATTATCTTCTCCATTACATGACACCTTAAATGATTTAGTAGCTGTTTGTTTGGTATTACATCAGGTTTGTTGAAGTTACTGAATGGTCGGATAAACCATCTGTCAAGGTAGCTGTGACAGTTGATGCTCCTGCGGTTGTTAAACTGGTAATGGATCGGCTTATGGACTCATGATGAACCAACCGTGAAGCTGTTGGACGATAATTGAAGACGACGTTTGGGATAGGGGTGCTCAGAAAATAAGGCGTTAAATTTGAAGGCCCAAAAGGGTTTGTTTCTGATTTATCTGACTTGTTTTAAATCCTATAGTTTTACTCTTTGAAAGAGTTTTAAACTGTGTGAAAGCTAATAGTGTTACTTTCGGTCAAATTTATTTCGTGACTCAGTGCTGCTGACAGGTGAAAAAAGTAGATTATTTTGTTTAAAATATTTTGGTAATTTTGTTTTTATAAGAAGACAAAATGATATTACTTGAAAAGATGAAGTCTATAAAGCACCAATGCAAATGCTACAAACAAACTGAAGAAAATAAGTAAAATAGATTGAAAGAGGAATGACATGAATAGGCTGTATATGAAACTTCTTTATAAGAGCGATAATTTTATGCCATGTGATGCTATTATCTTAAGACCGGTTTGGTGGAAGCACTAAGAATGCTTTGTTAACACATATAATAATCAAATAAGGACGTCTAGATGTTTCATGAGGTTGAGAGTTAATGATCTAAAGTAAAGCCACTTTCAAACATTTAGCATGAAAAGGAGGATCTAAGCTCTATATATTCTTTCATAAAAATTGAATCAGATTAAAACTTTGATAACGTATATAACATTCACAACAGTGACCCTTCATTTTCTTTAAGTGGTGCACAATGATGTTCTATTGAGCTGAAATAATAGTATTCACATGATTAATTGAGAAAGACGGTGTCTTGATGACTATAGTGTTCATCGTAACCTAATCTGCCAGTTTTGACATTGATTGAAGACCCTTGACTTCCTAAATGATCATTTCTGGAGTTGGTCTTTTTCCATGATGCTACACTGCATTTTTATTTGACCATATAGCATGAATTGTCAAAATCATCACATGCAAAAGACCTAATTCATTAGATTGGCAAAGATGAAGGAACGCTTCCTTAAACCAAGACAACAAGGCAGAAGAATCCGACGAAAGAATTCTTATACCTAACAAACCAAACCAAATGGATTTTGCTAAAGGACATTGAAAGAAAATATGAGCCAAAGATTCTTCCATATCACAGCCAAATTGATAGAAACCATAGACATTCATATAATGTTTCTAAAGAGTGTCTACAATAGGAAGGGTTTCTTGAAATAATTTCCAAGTCAGCTGAAGAAATTTTGGCTTAAAAGGAAGCTTTCTAAATCATTTTCCAAAATGCACTATCAATAAATTGAGGCATAGAGTGTTGATTTAACAAAAGATGAAAACCATCATTAACTTTGTACAAACCAGCACTATTACCTTTTCATACTATTTTATCCTGGGTATTTAGGAAAGATAGAAAAATGCAAATAATCTTTTGTGCAATATCAGGGGTAGAGAAATATTTTGGTAACATTATTAATTTTTCTTATAACTTGTCATAAAATGTAATATTTAAAAAATGTTTGGCATTGTAGGGTTGATTTAATAAATGGATGACTACTTTGACTTTTTATATCAGAATCAAAATTCAACTATATATTGTCATTGGCCCACGAAAACATTTTCGCAGAAGCTGTATTGCGATGGAAGAAACTTGGCATACGAAATTTGGTGGAGTTATGAAGATGTTTACCATTGAGATAATAATCAATATCAAGAAAGTAAGCTTGAATAATAATTAACTCAAATGAAGGAACATTAGTCACACAGAAGAGATTCAATTTTTCTCAAAAAAGGAAAGCCTAATAATGCATAATACGAGTATTAAAATTTTAAAAAATTACTCGTAGATCTAAGTTAAAAAATTTTAACGTAGATAAGTTTTCTGATTTTTATTTAAGGTTAAGGAATTTCACACGTTTAACATGTAAATGACATACCCCAACTTGTAAATATGAAAAATGTCTTATAAATATAAATTGATAATGCATAATGCATCTCAACTTATAAATATGAAAGTTAGACTAATAAATATTACATTTTTGGAATATATCAGCATTAATGGGAAAGTTAATGAATGGTCCGATAAACTATATGTCAAGGTAGCGATGATAGTTGATGATCCTGTTGTTGTTAAACTGGCAATGGATTGGTTTCAGGACGGATACTCCCCAAAGGTGTTGTATAGGTTTTTATTTATAAAACTCTTTTAAAAAATTTTAAAAATATTATAAGAAAGTTAATTATATTACTTAATAATATTATATGTTGTGTTTTATTATATTATATAGTAATTCATAAGTCAAACAATATAATTTGAAGAAAAACGACAAACTTTAATATCTTAAAATAATGTAATTATTTTTCTTAAGATTTTTTTAAGATTCTTTAAAAATGTCTTATAAATAAGAATGGAGGAAGTATTTATTTTCTTTTATTTCATTTTATGGTATAATTATTAATTTTTCTTAAAACATATAATTAAATGTAATTGTAAAAAATTGTTTGGTAACATAAACTTGGTTTAATAAATGGGTGACTAAATTTACTTTTTATATTATAACTGAACTTAAGCCTAGTTTAACGACATAGACGCATGAGAGATTCAATTCTTAAGAAACAAAATTTGAAAACAAGGAAGTTTCTCCAACGTCAATATAAAAGAAGTCACTGGAAAACCTTAAGTAATATAATGCTTAGAAATTAAGGGAACAAATCTAGTGAATATTAAGAAGAAATTTTATAGAGACAGTTAAATTACACAAATTTTAATTTGTTACTAAACTTAACAAATTATTTTCACAATTCTTCCTAAAGAATTTATGGGTAAAGTGAATAATAGAGTCATGTTTTTAATTTTGCCCTTTTAAAAGCCCTAATTATGACATATAACTTAATATATAATTTATTAAATTCAATAACTCAAACTGATAATTCAACCGTTTTTATATAAAAATTTCCCAAATATCAAAGTTTTTGTAAACATTTATTATTAAATTGATACAAATAAATCGGCTCTAACTTAATGTGAAAATTAGACATGTAAATATATTATAAAAAAAACAAGGGACAATTTGTACTTATTCTTTTTATTAAAACCCTGTGAAGTAATAGATAAACTGGATATTGGATACACAAAATGTTACATAAACTTTTGAGGGCAATGCTCCCCAATGGGAAGCAGATCCTCTCAATGTCGCCTTGCAATATTTTTCTCAACACTAGAAATTAATGAAAGAAACCCTAATAATACTACAATTTAATTCGGCAAATGTAACTTACACATTCACGTTTGTCAATCTGATTGTCTGAGTTCTCTTCATAAAAATAAACCCATACAGCACATTCTATTGCAGATAAAATGCTGACTATGCAACCCAAATAATACAAATTTGCAGGATAGAAACAAGTACTGCTTAGAGAAAGAAAGAGAATGGCGCTTAAGATGATCATATTCATAGATCTAAGTTAAGCAGTTATTCCCTAACATCATTCATCAGCACCAAACTTCCTCAAGCCAAATATAAATTGTACAAGAACAAAGAGTGGGCAAAAATAATAAAGTTGAAAATAAACTCAACCATTTATAGGAAAGCAGAGATGGCAAGGGTGGGACCATGGCTGCTTAGTCAGTCCTCCATAGAAACTCCATCTTGTCCTCCATCACCAACAACGATATTGTCTCTCTTCAAGTTGCTGCAGACATTACATTCCATTACATTGGATGGAGTATTACCCTGTGGGGGTAAAGGAGCTAAAGTACCCGAACAGTTCTTTCTATCACACATGAATTTCAAAAAGAAATATGCATGGGGAAAATCACTGTTGTCTTCTTGCGCATTACTCTCAGTGTCCGAAGCTGCCACATTTTCACATTCATCCTCATCCATTGCCTCTTCAATATTTTCTGCAGCATCATCCTCAACACTCTCGTTATCTGACCAATTTGCTTCAACATTACATCGATCACACTTACAGGTGAAGCCATAGTCTTCAACCAGTCTTTTCTGCCTACTAGAATAATTCTCATTCACAGGGAAATAGCTCAAACAGAGCTCCCTGCCTTTGGGAACATCATGAATCATTCTAATGATAATGTCAGTGTTATGGTTGTCATCTGTGGCACTAGCATCCACATAATCAAATCTGCAGGAATTAGGAAGGCAATCATGGTTAAAGAAGGAGGCATAAGGGTATATACCATAAGCTCTGACAGATCTCTGGTCATTATCTTCAGAGAAGGGTTGCATCAAGCCAAATGCATTGAACTTATCCTTGGCCAAGAGGGCAGCAGTGAGTTCCAAGGAAAATACATTCTGATGGCCAGTTGAAGTGAACGGAGAGAGAGGCGTAATAAGGGAGTGCAGGAAATGAGCTGTAGCAATTGTAGTGTCATCAGGAGAACCATGGAGGGAAAGCAAGGTTTGGAAGTTCGATGGGGAGAAATTGGCAAGATTGTAGGCAGCAATGAGAAAATTCAATTGGACTTGACACTCAAAGGGCTGGTTAAGCATTACTGGATTGACTCGGAGATGAGATAATGCTTGACATACCCAAGAAGTGTGGGATGTATTTTGGGCAATTGATAGACATTTTGAGCTACAAAAATGATGATGACAACAAGAAGGGCATGAAACTGAGGAAGATGAAGGACCACCTGTTGAAGACGGCCATGGTAGGGTTCTGAAACAGAGGTCACAGAAGCCTGGAGAAGAGGAGGTGGATGATGACTGTGGGACCAAAGGCAAAGCAGAATACAGCAGGATAGGAGAATCTCTCAGAACAACCTGGCCAGCTCTAAGAGGTTGAGATGCAACCATTCCCCTTCCTCTCCCTTGTATTTCCTCCACCCTCAAAAGGGGGTTTGGTGCGGTCAATGCCATTTGCAAAGTAATTTTTAGTTGTTTGATTCTCACAAATAAATGGGTACTATATGGATGCTGATAATCTTCATACAAAATCTGAGTCCACTAAGTGTTTCAACTTCAATGTATTTGCATACTAGGCATTACCACATCCTGACCAAATAAGGCTTTCCACTATTTCTTGAACAACACAACAAGCACTCCTTTTTCCAGAGTGCGAATAGTTCAATCGAGCCAAAATAGCTGCAAAGATTTGTTACAAGTCGTCAGTCTCAGAAAATCAAGATGATAAAAGTCATAACAACATGAACAGCTGGAAGTTTCAAGTTTGCTCGTCATTTTGAGGAGAAAGAGGCAAAAGAATAAAGTACAATAACTCGCACAATCCAATTCAGATCAGTTGACATTTTCATGATCACTGATTAAAAAGGTCACATCAGCTATCACCTACGCATTAGACACAGGCATGCATTGGTCTAAGTCCTTTTAAGAGAAATCGTATCGCAGCATATAACCTCACACCTCCTAACCATTAAATAGCCATGATAGAAAAAAAAGGCCTGAAAATCTCTCTATCTCGCACAATCCAGCTAACAGCTGAAAAGCAGTCAGAGTTTACCCTCCCAGATTAAATAACCCGAGCACCATTTCTTAATCAACTTTCAGAAAGTTAAACTTACAAGTTCGCAAATAAGACAGGATTTAAAAGGCTCCTAAGTTCGTCTCTGGCTCAGCTAGCTGAGGATAGTCCCTCTTCCCGCAGCGAGGGTTTCAAACTTCTCGTAATTGATCACCCTGAACAAAAAAACAGTGTAGGGGATATGGGCCTACTTTTGGGCCTAGATATAGATCTGCCCAGACAGAGATAGTCCATTACCAACCGGACGATGTAATGTGTTCATCCCAACATGTCGGACATCTGTACCAGCCCAATCAGCCCAGTTCGAAAGATTCCGATTTCTGAAATCTGCACGTGTTCAAATCATGAACAAATAAGCACACTTTCGATGAACTTGGATGGTAATTGTTAAAAAGAAAGGTTTTTTTTTTCCCTTTCTTTTTCCATCATTGGGAAAAGGAAAGGGTTACTTGTAGGATGAATGAATGAGCATACAAATTTACTTATTTGTCATTTGATTGGAGACTAGTGCTCTAGGTATATAAGCTTAACTAAGAAAAAGAAGCTAACTCGTTTGACCTGACCAGTTTGACTCAGCCACGAGCCGGGGTCAATTTCTTGGTTTTGTCATTAAATTAATTGACATACTATTTTTTATATTAATTATAAGATTCAATTGAATTTTTTTAGAGAAATTAATAAAGTAAAATAAATTACTTCATCATATCATATATTGTATTTTATTATATTATGTATTAGTTCATAAGTCAAATAAAATAATTTAAAGAAAAAAGATAAATTTTAACACTTTAAAATAATATAATTAGTTTTATTAAGATTCTTTAAAAAAGTTAATGGAATCTTATAATTAAAATATGAGGCAGCATAAATTAAGTAGACCTAATTTAACGTGCCTAACGAGTAACTTCATTTGCTAGAACACTTACCTTCTGCGCAGTTCACGTAACCAACTGGCGTTGATCCATGCAAATACGTACATATTACTCCATTTATGTTAATTATAAAAGTTTATTGACTTTTGTTTTAGAGAATTTAAAAAAAATTAAATATATTATTTTAAAATATTAAAATTTATTATTTTTTTTCAACTATATTATTTGATTTATAAACTAACATATAATATAATATATAATATTATTAAGTAGTGTAATTAACTTTCTTATAATTTTTTAAAAAAAATCTACTGAGAGGAGTATTATCCCATATATGCTTATAGGCCCGTGATTAAGTAGCGTGTTAAACCCATTTTAGGCTGATCTAGTTTTAGTTTTGATTAGTATAATTGCCTTCCGTCCATTATTCTATTTCATGTACTCTACATTGTCCAAAACGTAGATCCTATAGTTTTACACAAGGGCTGTTTGGGAAATTCTAATCCCGATATTCCCGATCCGGTCCCGTCTCGAGGAGTTTTTTTTATAAATTAAACTATCCTTTTATTTTTTTATTTCTACCATTATTAATTAAATTATCTTTTTAAAATTTGTGTATAACATATTTTGTTTGAGCTAAAACATATATATTGCGATATTAAACTTAACTATATACTTTATAGAAATAATAGTGAAGATAAAAATAATAACAATAAATTTTATTTCTAAATTTTGTAGATCAATTTGTATAATTATTATATTCTTATTAGTTGTTAAATGATTATTTTTAATAATAAAATATGAAAAAATATTTAATGTAAATATTAAAAAAAAAAAAGAAACAAGAAAGTCCCGGGATCATCCGGGCTCAAACCTAAAACCGGGATTACCTAATCCTAGTTCTAATCCCAAACTTAAACACCTCTAGTTTTACAAAGATTGTAATGAGATTAACCGCATTAGCTTCATAGGCGAGGCAACAATACATATAGCAGGCTAATGTAAGCGGAGAAAGATATTCTCACTGTCTTTCTCTCATCTTCTTCTCATCATCCCATCTCAACAATTGGATTATGAGAGAGAGAGTCTCCCTTTCATTTCTCTCTCATAATCCAATAGATGGGATGATGAGAAGAAGATCAGAGAAAGACAATGAGAAAAGCCAGACCCAATATGAGCAGACTATAACCAATGCAAGTACATGGACAAAAAATAAAAACTCAATAAAAGTATTCTTTATAGTTCACTACATAAGTGGCTTTGAGAATATTTATATATTTAGATGGAGAGAAAATGAATATTACGTTTAAAAAATTCTATAAATGATATAGAGATTTACTATTTTTGAAAGTTTTCTCCTCTAATTTTCTTTCCTCCCTAATTTTCTTTTCATTTAAACATGAAGTTAGTGTTTGTTTATTAATGTTCACCTCTATAATTAATGTTGAAATATAACTTCTTACATTTTCCTCTATCTTTTAATACCTCATTTAATAAGGATAAAATTAGGAATTTATGATCAAAGAGTGAAGGTTGGGAATGTACTTTAGCCCATAATTAAAGAGTGTGGTGTGAATATGAATGAGGTCGGGGAATAGGTGGGTGAGAGGGAGTGGAGGGGGTAATATAAGGAGAAAGGAGGGAGAGTGTCGGTGATAAAGTGGGGAGGAGATCAGAGGAGGAGTTAAAGATGCCTGAAAAAGGCAGACTGGGAAGATTGTACTACCACTGGGGAAGGAGATGGGACGAGGGGGGGCATTTTGGGGAATCAACACTGCTCATCGAGGAGACCCTATCATACGTTTGGCGTATGTGCCAAAGTGAGTGAGTGGGGTTAGGGTTGGTCAAAAGCTCTTGACTGCATCCCCTTTGACTGACTGACCCACCCCTCTCTGCCACCCCTATAGTTATCAGCCCCCCTTCTTCCTTCACCTTATTATTATTATTATTATTACTGTTCCCTCACCATAAACACAAATATTGCCCATTCCATTTACAATATGCTTAATCTTCATTCTTTTATGGCTTAATGGTTGTTTTTCTGCCAAATTAAATGATTTCCTCCCTATTCAGAAATTTTTTTCTTGTTCATATTGTATAACTAGGTTGATTGAATTTTGATTTTGATTTCTTTAGTCTTAAGTCTTTTTTCTTTTTTTTTTTCCTGCATTGTTTTATAAGGATTTTGTCTGAATTTAAGTATAATGACTAAACACAAAACTCGTTGCCAAGTATAGAAATAAGTAGTCAGATAAAATCTTTATGAAATTAATAAAATTAAAATTCGATTAAATTATAAAGACTGACAGTAATATTAACCCAAAGTAACGGCTCAAATCTCATGTCATGTATAGTTACTTAAACGTGGGTATGATCCTTTCCTTCTGTAAAAAGGTTATGTTTGTCTTAAAAGTACTCAAAAAAATTCTACCTAATTATCACCTGTGTTAAAAATGGTCAAATCTTTCAAAATTAAATTAAAATATTTCAAGCCCAGACCATATTATTTACTCATTACACTTGTATTTATTTTCAAAATATTCTATTATGTTCACTATTTATAAAAGTGGGAGTGCCATTGTGAGAGATCTTTTTCTTCCTAATTTGGATTTAAGTATATCAATAATACTCCCTGTGACCTTTATTATAAAGGCGAGTTGGCGTTTCTGAAGAAACCTACTAAAGCTAATTCTATTAATTTAAAGTATTAAAATTTATTATTTTTTTAAATTATTTTATTTAACATATGAACTAATATATAATACAATAAAATACAACAAATGATATAATTAAGTAATTTCTTTTACTTCTTTAAAAAAGGTCAGCTGCCCTTTATAATTAGAACATGAGAGAGTATTAAATATCATATATTTATATATAGTACTTATAAAATAAACAAGTTATACTATCACGAATCCGAAGTGCTATTACATATATATAGCGAATTTCGCATTGTATATGGAACGGAGTTCACTGACTTCTTATAAAATATGAGTATATATATATATATATAAAATGATAAATATGGATCGAATGAAGAACGATAATAAAATTATGTAGCTATATTGAATGATAATTGAAGTTTCATGCAGCCAAAAAAAAGAAGAAATATAATTGAAGTTTCAGACTTTTTAACCTGTATATGAGATGAAATTAGCATGAAGAAGTTGTATTATCAATAAAATATGAAGATGAAATATCGCTATTTTTATTTTTTTAATACTGAAGTGCATAAATATCTGCATTTAATCAGCAAACCGGTTAACACATACTACCTCTTGTCTTCAATATGATGCACACTTCACTGCTGTAGAGCGAGGACTCGTCTGAATCGAAAAAAAAAAGGTGGGAATGGAAATGGAGAAAAAAATATTATTTAAATATATGTAAGATTAATTATCCTAGTAAATGATCATTTTACTCTATATAAAAAATATTATTTAAATATATGTAGGTAAAATGATCTTGTTATTAGTATGAGTGGACCTCACATATATTTCAATAATATTTTCTCTCTTTTTCCTTTCTTTCGTTTTCCTCAATCCAAACAAACTTGAATCTTATAATAAAGGGAAAATTTTAATAAAATACCATGTAAAATTTTAAAACTCAAAAAAGTTTGTTAACATTTCAAAATGATACTAAGATACATGGATTAAATTGGGTTTTTCAAATTGGCTGATGTAAATAGTAGTGTAAATAACACGATTTGTAATAGGATTACCAAAACTTTCAATGTGATTACTAAGTCCGTTTTGATCACTGTTTCTCTTTCTCCTCTGTCAGCAGTGTTCATTTGACACTAACACTTACATCTGCTCACATATAGTGACAGAGGAGAGAGGGATATTTGACATTCACATGGATAGTAGCAAAAATAACAAGTTTCATAATGAAATTATCAAGTCTGACATGATATTATTCACATCAGTCAATTTAAAAAATTTAATTTAGTCCATTATATCTTAGTATTTTTTTGAAATGTTAACATACTTTTTAAAATTTTAAAATTTCAAACGATATTTTATTGGAATTTTCCCTATATTTATTAAAGGAGGAAATGTATTATTTATTTTTAATTATAAATTGCTAATATCTTTTTTCTAATTATGCCGTCTAGACTCCTCAATGGTCAACAGGTAAATTACACATGACATGCAACAGTGACAGGCCAGAGAAGTACAAAAAAAGTATGGTAGATTCCCTTTTCCTCTTAATAGGAGTTATTGTTCTTTTTTTGGCTCGTCTTTCTTTAATCATGTACCATGCACTATCTGTCACTTAACCAGAGGTAACTTTTGTAAATCGTTCGCGGGAAAAAAAAAAAAAACCTTTGTTAAATCATGTGAAACTTAACAAATGAGTTATATATATAAATATATATATTCGCCGTCGCAAGTTATATATATATTGTTCATAGCATTTGGCCAACAAAAAAAAAATATTGTTCATAGCTTATAGCTAGATACAAGTATTATATTGCTCGTGGTGCTATTATCATATATACTTTAACCACATCTATTATACACTCTCTAGTCTTTAATATATACGGAGTATAAGATTTAGTTTATAATACAACTTACATTATAAACTACATTTTATATTAAGAGTGGAAGTAAGTATATATAAATTTATCACATATCGCAACATTATATAATAGTGATTAAACGTGCATGCCCTATATCTGGATTACCTATAAATTACATTTCGAAGTTGTTTTCCACTAGCCGATCAATAAAATTTTAAAAAAAAGTTAAATTACCTCACTTTGTTTTTCTTTTTTATTTTTTAAAAAAACACTCACGTACTGGAACAGCATATCCGTTTTGCTATCACTAATAATTCACAACAATAAATAGAGATGCAAGCATCCTATTCCATATATAAATAAATTAATCCGACAATATATCTGAGTATCTTGAAGGCCAAGTAAAACAAAAACAAGAAGGATGAAAAAATTGGATAACAGTCAGAAAGTCGCGATGATAATCAATTTTTGTCCAGAGCATGAACATATACTACTCACTCCTAGCCTCAATAAAAGAAATATTTATTTAATTTGATTAGCTTAAAAAAAAATCAACTAAATTAGTTAATATGATAAATATTTTTTAAAACACACCACAGTCATATTATTTATGAATTCCTTCCTTCTCTTCCCTTCTTAATTTCTGTTAAGACAAAATCAATATAAATAAATTAATATCAAGATTAATTCCTCAAATTTATTTTATAACCCTCCTGTCTTAAATGTAGGACTAAAGGAGTATATTTGAGTTAATTTTGCAACTCATCTCCATACTCCACTTTTTATGACTAAAACAGAAAGTATACATAATAAACGAGTATCCTTATAGCAAGAGGGTAAGACTTAAAGTAATTTAAACAATGTAAAATATAACTAATTTAAAGGTAAAAGTGTGCTCAGTACCCCAAACTTTTTTAAGGTACAATTAACGCACTAAAGTATTCAAGGGTGCAATTAGCATCCTAAACTATTTTCTAAGGTACAATTAACACCCTAAATCTAAAGTATTTAGTGGGTGCAATTAGCACTATAATGTATTTAAATGGATGCAGTTAACACCCTTCACTAATAGACATATAAACTTTTGTTTTCTCTATAGTCATGTCAATATTAAAATGCCACATAAATATTTAATATGTCAGGTAATTTATAATTAAGATGCCCTCTAAATTAAAAAACAAAATAAAAAGTTCCCTTGAAAAAGTTTGTTCTTTTCCATTTCATTTCTCATAACAGTTTATTGTGTTTGTAAAGTTAATTAAAATCCAAGACACTGATGATAACGACGGCGATGACGACAACAAAGCCTTAATCTCACTAGGTAGGGTTGACTATATGAATCGTACGACATCATTGTGCTTTGTTGAAACCATATCTTTGGATATGTTATTAACCAAAAAGTCCCTCTCTATAACCTTACTGAGTGTTTGTTTCGGTCTCCCCAACCTTTTTTATGGGGCTTTGTACTGTTTGATCAACCCTCCTTACAGATACATCCAACAGTCTTTTTTGCACATGATCAAATCACCTTAAACGATTTTCTATCATTTTATCTACAATGGAAACCACTTTAACTTGTATGTAAATGTGATCATTACGAATCTTATCTAGTCTTATATGATCACACATCCATCTCAACATTCTTATCTCGACTACTTCCATTTTATATTCATATTGTTCCTTTAACGTCCAACACATACTACCATATAGCATTGATGATCTTATAGCAGTGCGATAAAGCTTCCTTTTTACTCAGGTGCCATTTTAAAATCTAAGACAATGGAAATTTTTTTCTTAAAAAAAATGTCATTTGCCATTTTAATTATAAAAAAGCTAGCATATTAAATATTTATGTGACATTTTAATACTGATGTGACTACAAAGAAAAATACAGTTTATGTGTCTATTAGTAAGGGGTGCTAATTGCATCCAATTAAATATATTAGGGTGCTAATTGCACCCTTAAATATTTTAATGTGCTAATTGCACATCAGAAAATAGTTCAAGGTGCTAATTGTACTTCATAAAATTGTTCAGGGTACTAATTACACCCCTAAATACTTTATGGTACTAATCACACCTCATAAAATAATTCAGGATGCTAAGCGTACCTTTACTCTTAATTTGAAGCAGAAAACTCAAACCTCCTATTGGCATTGCCATAAGCCCTTCTTATGTATGATTAAAATGTTTTTTTTTTAAAAAAATACATACATGCTTTGATAATGAAAGAAAGGAGCAGTGAGGGGGAAAAGAAAAGAAAGAAAGAAAGTAAGGAGCAAAAATATGCAACAACACATCGATCACTTAATTAATTATATACATATTCACCAAGCAGTAAACTGTCCCTTGAAAATATATGTTCATCAAAGAATTAACGGATCATTAAATCATCAGCTGACAAATATTGATGAATCAAAATAACGGAAAACAAATTAATGTGGGAAAGAATGGCTGGCTGGTGGTGATGATGATATGATGAATTTATATTTTTTTTGATTTTGTAATTCACATAAAATATAAAATATTAGCAGCAACCATGCATGTGCATGAAGCCACCGCTCACACACACTTCATCATCTTTGACCATGGCGTTCAGAAATGAGTGATTGAATAGTACCAGAGAGGTTGGCCACTGCGGCAACCAGGTTTGCCATGCCTTGCCGGTTAACTTCGTTCCGGTGTTCCTCGATCTGAAGCCGCCGCCGCTCCAATTCCAACAACTCACGGTGCCGTTTTTCCTTCTTCTCCTCACAACTCTGAAGAGCCTTCGCTAGAACCGACGCACTTTTCATTATGCTTGATCCAAGATTCCGAATCTTCCGTCGTTTTGATTCAGAATCTTGATCCTCCTCAGTAGAATACTCTGTGCTCGAGGAATCTGATCTCTCTACAGATAAACAAATGCATCAAATTTCTTGCGATGGAGAAACGGAAACCACACTCTAGGACTTGGTTTCCTGGACAGTTACAAAATTTCGACAGTACAAATTCAATCATGCCAAATTTTATTTTTCTTTAGAAGGAGATTTTTACATAAAATATCATTTTTTTCAAAATGTTAATTAAGATATTATCTTACTTTAGATTTTCAACCCAGTAAAATAATTTTTAAAAAAAACAAAAAAATTGAAAAAGAAAATCCGGACCGATCTCCAGAAAGATAAGTAGGAAACCAAAAGTCCTTGCCCTAAGGGTGCATATAATTGGATGTACAGTAAAATAAATAAAAAAAGAAATGGAAGCTAACCACTAACCAGGCATGCAATTAAATATTAAAAACAAGTAAAAAGTGAAGGTGATCGTGTGAGAGTGGATTTGCATGAGATTTTATTGGGGAGTACGATCGGTACGTGAAGAATGAAAAATAATATTTTTTAAATTGAGGGTTGGATTTGAGGTTTAGTTACTTAGGATTAGGATTGAGTTAAATATTCGGTGTTACTACACTTTGAGTATTAAAATAAAATAGAAGTTAATTATCACACCCACGAGGATTAAGCAACTCAGAATCTATTTTCTTGGACAGCCCACAAAATCCAAAGCAATCATGAGATGGGAGTAGCCTTCTGCACACTGGTCTGTATGATTGTACTAAAGAGCTCTTTTTTTTTTTCAATTACTTTTAATCAGCAATCGAAACAAAAATATTTTAAAAAAATTAATACCAAGGAAACCAAAAAACCACAGACAATTTTCTGAATTGTTTTTTTATATAGTATCCGAATCTTTGCGCTGCCGAGCGAAGTGGTGTGAGAGACCACAAATAGCACTCGCGCTGCACCACAAAAAAGTTACATCCACATTATGCACCGCACGATGGATTCAAAGATTCTTAGTGGGTCAATCCAACGGTTAGAAAATATTGCCAACTTTGGGACGTATTTTAAGTAGCATACACTGTTTGTACAGAATAAAATAGATGAATGGGTTCCATTAAATGTGGCAGGGTTTACAGACCCTGCAAGTTTGACCGAGACTCACACCACCACTGCAAAGGAAATAAAATAAAATAATAATATATGTATATAAAAAAATAAAAACCCAAAAAAGCTTTATCAGCGATAGGCTGCACATTGATGGTTGCATTACCTGAAACAGCCGGTGCGGTAGAGCCAACCGGGGCCTGCGGCGGAGGCGGAGCCGGCGGAGGAGGAGCTGGTGGTGGGGGAGGAGGTTGCAATGGTGGTATCACGGTCACCGGATTTGGTTGCGATGAAGGCAGTAATGCCACTGGAGGTGGCTGTGAAAATGGCGGTTGTGGGCTGCTTCTGTGAGCGTGCTTCCTCTGAAGCACATCGCTTATGGCCTGATACACTTCAAAGACCATATTAGAAGGAAGATTTCGCTCTTTCCGTTGGTGTTTATCGATGTTCCAATAAGAAGGGAAGTCGCCGGAGGAGGAGGAGGTTTCTGCTTTAGACTCATAGTCACGAACCTTCTTGTAATCACGAAGCAAATTGTCCCACTTGTCATTACATTGATTCTGGCTTCGCAAGCAGCCACGGTTCCAGCAATAGTTCTCCACCCACTTCCACCGCAGCTCGCCGCTAGCCCTGCCGGAGCTACTACTACACGCGGCAGCGGGCTTGGAGGAGGATTCTTGTGGGGTTGATGAGGTGGAAGTTCTAAGCCTGCGCTCGTCATCGAGCTTCTTGGCGGTGATGAGGATCAAAGTCTCTTGAATGGTCCAGTTTCCTTTGCGGTATTCTCGGATCAAGGAGGCGTTAGGGATAGAGGAGGAGGATGGGGCGGCGGACGCTGCAGGGCCTCCGTGAATGAGGGGCAAACGAAGGTGTTGACGGTGAGGGTCCGGTAGGATTGACGGTGGAGGAAGTGGGGTGGTGGGAGGGTCAGCCATGATTTTATTGTGATGCAAGATTAGATTGAGAGAGAGAGAGAGTAATGGTATATGTTGCTGTTATTGCAGAGAGAGGGAGAGAGAGAAGAAGAAGAAGAGAGGGAGAGTAGGTGAAAGTGAATGATTTGGAGCATTTGGGAATAAAAAGGAGCCAAGTGGGGAGAATGAAGTCCCCCCGGGGGGTAATGGTAAAGTCGGGCTTCAACTTCCAATTCACGTGCCCCCACTGTGTCCATTCCATCGACGACTCACCACTCCTACTCAATATCAAAAGCGCATCATTTATTATTTACACAAACTCATAAATAATTTGTTGCATCCATCTTCCACTTACACCTTCATCATAATTCCATTCTTTATTATACCATCCAAATATACTACATAAATATCACAAGTAGTCTCAACATGCACAAAGGGAGACCTCAATCTTCACCTGCCTGCCTATCAGAAAATTAAAGGAGAAATTAAATTAAACCATGCATTATATTAAACTCAGTATTAGAAGTAGAGTAACATCGATCTTTAGACAGTGCTGCTGACTATTAAGTCGGCATATAGAGCATTAAAATACGCCAAACAACATATGACAACCAGCTCAGCTTCCATAATAGAACTGACAGTCAAAATTTAAACTTTTCCTTCTTCACACACTTGTCCAACATATATATACAGCTTCAGCAGGAAACATAAAAATAAATAGCTGCATGTCGATCTTTGTGAATCTGTACCCTCTCTGCCAAATTTGCGAGTCTGACTACATACCTCAAAAGATTCTCAGTCTCAGCTCGTTTGTACACAAAGCATGTAGTTCTTGTGCCCTTATTCACACACATCGCATTCCCCGTTTTTTTTTAAAAAAAAAAAATTAATTTTTTTTCCCAATCCCTTCAATGATCTTTAATTACCTGGATACTGATATATACACTACGTTCCAACTATTATACGTTTAGCTCTTTCAGGTTTTATACAAAGCCTAAGCATATACATATACGTGGCTTCCGACTGCTGAACCATGTAGAATGTTACTGCTACTATATATTCATCCATTTCCAAATCATTATATTTGGGCTTAGTTTAAATTAAACCCGTCACCCTTATGCGCTATAGTGAACAAATCAATAAGCCATTTCTTTCACACTCTCTATCTATGTACTCCTTCCTTCCGATCTTAATTATAAAGTCCTTGACTTTTATAAATAATTTTAGAAAAATATTAAAAAAGTTGATTATATTACTTTAAGATATTAAAATTTATCATTTTTTTTAAATTATATTATCTGACTTATGAACTAATATTATATCATATAAATTCTAAGATATATATTTCATGAGACGCTCAAGTGAACAAAGAAAAATATATTTCACGAGCTAGGTGATTAATTCCCAGGTCCTCAGTCAGCACTCATCATAATGATAACCACGGTGTGCTTTTTGCAGTAATGAAATTTCAACCGTTCAAAATATAGTTTAGTCGATTTTGTCAGTAATAAGCTATTTTTAAAAGAAAGATTATTTTATTTTGGGCATATAGGAGTAATGTGCCATCTTAAATTTATATAGATTATTACAATTTTTCAAGTTAATTATTTATAAAAAAATATGTGTTGATTTTACGAAAATATCCCATCTATTTGTCTACTTTAAAAACTGATTTTACAATCAAGAGGGATAATTGAAAAAATTATAATTTGTCAAATAAGTATGATTGATGCCTTGCTTTTAAGATTAGGATTAAAACAAACTCTTTAATAAACTCATTTTTAGGACTAGAGAAATGTATAGAAACCGTGATGTTTTTAAAACTGCAGTTTTAACCTTTTTCCCCATATTATTGAATCTTGAAAAAAAAAATCTCTTCACTACTTGCACTTTCACACAAAGCCCCAATTGGATCCATGGGTCAACTGTGGCCCGTTTTGACCCATTAGTAAGGAGCAGATTTGTATGATTGTTTCCCCGTTTTTTTTTTTTTAAATATAATAAAAACTCTGCTCGCATTGGAGGAGACAAAGATCAAAACAAAGAATCGGTTTCTGTATTGGCGCGGAGCAGTTAGATTGCGAAGGAATGGAGAATGCAATGGCGGTGATGTGGGAAAATCTCATGGGACAGGGAAATCACAGCACGCCGTTCAAATCACTTTTCCGAAGCAGCAACGAGTCTTCCTCTTCCGCAGACGTCGATTCTCCCAACCTCATTCCTCAGCTCTCGCCCCTTGCTAACTCCGTCGTCTCTCGCTGTTCAAAGTACTTCTTGCTCTTTCCACTTCTTCTTAGTGATCTCTATTTCATTCGTATTGTCGATGCAATTTCTCAACCTGTGATTGTATTATCTTTGCTACTTTTTTGCTTGAACATGCATTTTTGTATTTTGATTCTTCTTCTTCTTTTATAAATTAAATTATGTTTATGCTGGCTTGAACGCGCCTATAGCGGAGCCTGATTACATTTAGCATGCATGATGTTATCAACTAATGTCAGGGGGAAAGAATAGAAAGGACGCCTACAATATGAGACTGGAAAGAAAAAGCGATATATTATTGCCACTTGAATTCGTGTTATTGGAAAGCTTAAACTCGTTTTTATTTGGAATGAATATATAGTGCCTGTTTGAGTTGGAGTAAGCACGTTCACGCAACGTTGGGTCGAAAGGGAATGGATACAGATGACAATTGAATATTCTTTTGATTTTTTTTTGTAATCTGAATGCTGTTTTGAAATTCTCTGTCCATTTGTTTGTATGAAACATCCTTTTCTAAAATTACTTTCATCGTGATTTCCTTTATTACAGGCTCGACTCTTTAACCTTCAATTATATGACCGAACTATACTACTTTACAGCAAACTTTTCTGCCTTCCTAGTTCTTAGTTCTCTATCTCTCTTCTTCCTTAATCAAATTTGGTTTCTTTAAAAGCAGGTCATGCCAATTATGCTAGGATAATTCAGATCGGTGGAGCTTGCAGAATACTAAACTTAACTGGAAAAAAGAAAATTCGGAACATTTAGAAATCCATTTTAGAGAAAAAATAAGTGATCTGAAACTCAAAAATCTATCCTTTGGTGGTTGGCAGCAGATTTTAGATACTTCAGCAAACTCTTTTCCAGAACTTCCTTTAAGCTTCTCTCTAGCAGTACTTCTCCGGACTTTCCTACCGAGCATCCTGTACTTGTAGCGAAAACTCTTAAGTTGCTTAATTTAAGTCTTTGTGATAAGTGAACAACCTTTAGTTTCGTCTCATGGATATATATATTTATATATATATATCTTTTTTCATAATAGCTTATCTAGGGATATTTTTGGCCATTTAATTTATCCTCCCTGGATAATGAGATAATTTTCACTTTTAACTTTAGCAGAGTTACTAACTCCTCTTTTGAGGTTCTCTTTATTATCGTGGTCATATGGGTGCATTGTATCAACAATTGTCAGCCCTGTTATGTTGTAACTCTTTTTCGTTTTTAGCAGGGTCTTTTTATTTGTTCAAGTCCCAGCCTAGTGTATGAAGTATTCGGATTTCATTTTGAGTCTATTTAGGCCGTTAGATGGGCTCTAATATAAATTATAGGCAATATGTACTTGAATGGTTTTGGACTCGTTCCTGGCATTAAATGCTGACATTTTGCTGGCGCGGGGCAATACGGTTTGCATTTGTCCATATTTCACGTCTTTTTGAAATATGATATTTGAAGTTAATATGTTACCATGACATTTCAAAAGTCATCAGCTGAGAATGACAGGTGTTGCCAGTGAGTAAAGAGAAGTGTAGAAGTGGGATAAAAAGAATGGTCCGGAAGCAGTTTTATCAACCAAAGTGTGTCTCGTTGAGGAAAAGATTAGATCTAGTAAGAGTGTAGGACGATGGAATATTATTTTCTGGATATGCTTGACCACGTCTGAAATCTGGACTCATATGCTCCTTTTGTCTTCTGCTTAAAATTGGGCAAAAATTATTATTGTATTTAGCCACCATCAAACATTAACATTATTTGTAGGATTCTTCAAGTCTCTGCGGAAGAATTGCAGCATGGCTTTGACTCTGAGCTCCCTGTTGGCGTCAAAGAACTTCTGACTTATGCCAGAAATCTCTTAGAGTATTGCTCCTATAAAGCACTTGAAAAATTCAGTCGAAGTCAGGATTATTTAAATGACAAGGAATTCCGCCGGTTGACCTATGACATGATGCTTGCCTGGGAGGCACCCAGCGTTGAATGTCATCTGCCAAAACATGTGAGACAGTTCATTCTTTCTTTGTCTTAGTATCTGTAAGATGCAATAGAACTCTCTTTTCCTCAGTTTATTAATGCGTGAATATTTCTTACATGTTTTCCTCCTGAACTGCAGGAAACTACTCCTAGCTTTAAGTCCGAAACTGTGGATGAAGATGAGGGGTCCTTTTTTTATTCAAGTTCCACAAATATGGCACTTCAGGTGCTCTCTGTCACTATCACCCCAGTCTAAAATATCAAGTTTACTATGGATGAAGGGCTTTAACGCTCATCCCCCCCCTCCCCCCCCCCAAAAAAAAAAAATCAGGTTGATGGTGACAAGACAGTTAGTCGAGAAGCCTTTGCCCGCATAGCTCCTGCTTGTGTTCTTGTTGCTGATATAATAACCGTCCACAACCTTTTTGATGCACTCACCAGTTCTTCGGGTCACCGCCTTCATTTTCTTGTTTATGACAAATACTTGAGAAGCATTGATAAGTATGTGACCTTTTTTCCCCAGTGCTGTTACAAGTAATTTGAGTTTTTTTTAATCGGTGTCTTTTAGCAATGAGAAATTGTTAATTTAAGTTTAATGATGAATCGATAGTATTATGTTACTTTCACTACCTTTAAGTTTTTTTTGAGAGAATGTTGAAGACCCTACTGTGTATACAAGCATCTTGTAACTTCAATAAGATAGGGTCTTCAATTGATTCTAAAGAAGTCGATCCAACAATTTATTTCTGCTTTTGTTTTGCTGCCCATCCAACTAATTGCCCAGCTGATAGAAGGCCACGCCATTTATTAGTTTATTCTAGGAAACAGAAACACGTGGCATAGGGTGGTTTTAGTCTTAATGTTTCAGTCGGTTATCTAGTCTTATCCTTTAGACAGCAGTTACATGTTTTATTACTGACAGTTATGTATAACAGACTATATATGTATGTTTGCACATTATTAAGCATTATGAAAAGTATTATATGTTGAATTAAGGTGTTCTCTCTAGAGTTCAGATTCTGGCTCTAGTCTCTTCGTCACTCATTCCAGAACTTGATTAAATCACAAGTTCTACTATTCTGATATCAAAGCCTTCTAATCCATTGTGGATAATCATGGGGGTCTCACGGAAGAAACCACAATCTTCTGATCATGTTGCCTCACAACAGAATCCTGAAGCTTACAAAACTGATGTTCCTGAATCCTCAACAGCGTCTGAAGATATGGCACAGCAACTCTCCTTTATTGTAGACAAATTGAAGAGTCTTGATGCTGATATGCAGGAGATGAAAAACAAGAAACAACCTGCAATAGTTATAAATCAAATGGTGAATGAACCACATAAGAACTATGAAGGATCTGAAGATACAGAGAACGAAGTTCCTTGGTGGGGTAAGAATCCCAGTAAAAGATCTCATACCAAAGTTGAATTTCCCAAATTTGAAGGCGGTGACCCACATGGCTGGATCATGAAGGCCGAAAAATATTTCCGCTATTATCAAACACCTGAAGATTTAAAAGTAGAAGTGGCTGCGATGAGTTTAGAAGGGGATGCTCTGGATGTCTTCACTTGGGTAACTTCCAGCAGAACTATTCATTTTTGGGAAGAATTAATTCAGGTTTTTCAAGAGAACTTTGGACCCACAGAATTTCAAAGTCCCAACATTTTTCTTTGTGAAGTTAAACAAGTTGAATCAGTTGAAGAATACAGAAGGGAGTTTGTGAGAAGGTCTTCACGCATTCAAGGATAGCCTGAACAGTGCCTACTGGCTGTTTTTATCAATGGCTTAAAGGAAGAATTAAAGGCAGAACAGTGTATAAAGCCGCAAGCCTTGCCCTGGAATTCGAAGCCAAAAATTCAACGCTGAAGAATCAGAGACCTAACAACGTGGCGCATATAAAAAAAGCAATGAGAGTGGGTATCATGACAGCGCTAATTATTCACCATGTCAGCAATACAACTCACAAGCCACCGCTTATCCGAAGGCTACAAATTTCCAGAAAATTCCTAGTATATCTAGACCATATAATAATCCTGCCATCACGCACTATCCCACTATCCCTGAAACTGAAAAATAGATGAGAAGAGAAAAAGGTCTCTGCTTTCATTGTGGGGAAAAGTTCGCGCCTGGGCATCGTTGCAACACATCATCATTTCGGTTGATGGAAATTATGGAAGACTCAACTGAGGAAAATTTCCACGAGGAAGAAGAACATTCTATCAGAGACACTATGGCTGAAATCTCGTTGCATGCAATCCTTGGCAACTCATCTGCAACCACAATGAAAGTTCCGGGTACTTTAAATGCTAAACCAGTATTCATTTTGATAGATAGCGAATCAACTCACAACTTTGTATCAAGTAAATTGGTGGCCGAATTAAACATTAAAGCAGATAAACTTCTCCCATTTGGAGTTCAAGTAGGCGATGGATCTTTTGTGTCATGCGATTCCATTTGTAAACAACTAGAAGTTAAAGTTCAGAACTTGACTATTCGAGAAGATTTCTTCCCTCTCAATCTGGGCAGTGTTGATATGGTACTTGGAATAAAATGGTTAGCATCATTAAATACAGTTGATGCCAATTGGCAAAAGATGTTCATGGTCTTTTGGGTAGATGGGCGTAAGTACAAACTTCAAGGAACAACCCAACCAGATTCTTCTCCATCCTTACGCAGTACTGACATTCCACAACCTGAATCATCAATTGTTGTCCGTAGTCATAATCTCATTCGTGAATTTGAGATACTACAAGACGTGTTGCAAGAATATCATAGAATTTTTTATGAGCCTCAAACACTTCCTCCAATAAGAAATCATTCTCATGCTATTCCATTACGGCCAGGAGCTATGCCACCTAACATTCGTCCTTACCGTTATCCTTATTCCCAGAAGGACGAGATAGATGTCAAACCCCTCTTTATATCCAACATTAATCAGAGTAGTAGAGCGCAGTTCAAATGGCATGCGGAAATAACATAATACATACTGATAAT
>JBAGKO010000002.1:13277401-13294448 GCA_037177275.1 Acacia concinna | reverse complement strand
CTGGTTTTTAATGAAAACATAATGAATTAGGTAAAGAAAATAGGGGGTGTTTTCAAATGGTTTGTATTGGTGCAATAAATGTAAAAGTGCAAAAAGAGAATAAATGTTTTTGGATATTTTAAATTATGATGGAATGGTTTGGATAATAGCGAAATTGATGAGTTAGTCCCTTGATGATGAAAACTTGGCTATCCTTGTTCTGAAAATGTAATTAGGAGTTTAAATTTTCTAAGTCAAATTGAAAACCCCAAGCATTCACTTGGGTCCAATGCCTTAGTCACTGTTAAACTTCACTTTAATCAAAGTTGGTTTAACATTTCTTAATGCATTGTTAAGAACCACTTAGAGTGCAAATGGAATATGTGATGCAAATTCCCTAGATTGTTAATAAACAACCAAGGGTGCCTAGTGCACATAAAATATTATCAATAATTATTGACAAGATTAAATGAACACAAGGCTTCAAGACATGGAAATATATATATTCAAATCACTCAATGATAACAGCAGCCCATCCAGTCACAATACATAGTCTAAGTTCAAAAATTACAATCATAATCATCAGAATCCATAACAGTATAGAAGTTCCTAAATCTAGAAAATCCTGACACAGAAGAGAAAATGATAGCTTAGACTAATAAAGTACCCCCTATTGAATCCAGTGAACTCAAGCCTTGTTCTCCATTACTAAAAGGCTAGAAAGTTAGCCTCTCATGTCTTAACAATGAATGCAATCACTAAACCAAAGAGAAACCATGGAAGAAGCTAAACTAGGGTGGAAAGGTGAAGAAGAAGATAATGGAACTGATTTTTATGGGCTTAGATGGTGAAAACTAGTGGGAAAATGGAGGAAAGTGAAGGGTTTTGGTAGGGAAGCAAGGTAAGGTTGAGTGAAGATGATGGTGGCTACTTTTCTACAAATTTGTAGACTATAAGCACCTCGCTCGTGTGGTTGTGTCATACTTATATAGGGAATCTGAAAACCCTACTTTAAAATGCGCAGCTTCACTTTAGGGTGCCAAGTCGCAACCTTAGATGTGTCAAGTGGCGACTTGGGAAGACAAAAGACACATCAATCTTGACTTAGCTTCCAAAACGCAGGCTCCACTAAAGGGGATCCAGGTCGCGACCTAGGGAGGCAGAAACACTCTCATATGTGCTTTGGCTTTTGTAAATTGTTGACTCCATCAATGTTTTTTGTCTTGGGCCTCAAGTCCTTCTCCAATTTCTTGAAAATGATATAAAAGAGATTTGTAAAGATCAAATAAGCAATTATAAATAAGGAAAGGAAATTGACCATTTTTACCTCTAAAATAGCAAAATACAATGCATGAATCTATGTAATCCCAAAAGCTATAAATGTATGCATAATGAGGGTAAAAGTGTTGCAAATCATTAGAGAATACTTAAGAAAACCATGTAAAGATAAGGTTCTATCAGAAATATTAAGGAACATGATGGCCTCTATTACTTGGATAATAGTATTGCTCGAAGTGTCAGTTCTTGTAATAAAGTATCTCTCCCAATGACTAGTGAGTTAGAGATATGGCACAAATGTTTAAGACATCCAAACCTTCATTATATGTCTTAATTGTTTCCATCCCTTTGTTCAAATAAAGACACTTCTAAGTTTTATTGTCATTCTTGTGAAATTGCTAAATATCACAAAAGTTCTTTTAATCCAACTTCTTATCATGCATCCAAACCATTTTGCACCATACAAAGTGACTTATGTGGTCATTCACGCATCACAAACTGCTCCAAATCAAAATGACTTCTACTTTTATTGATGACTACACCCGTGTAAATTGGGTTTATCTCTTAAAGGATAAATCTAAAGTTACCTAAACCTTCATTAACTTTCATAACATGATTGAAACCTAATTTCAAACTCGAATTCAAATTCTTCATACCGATAATGACACTAAATATGCCAACAAGATCCTCTCAAATTTCCTTGTAAACAATAACATTATTCATAAAAGTACTTGTCCATATAGCCCTCAACAAAATGACATTGCTGAAAGAAAAAACCCCCACCCACTTGACACATCACGAGCCCTCATTTTTAACAGCAATATTCCTACATATCATTGGGATAATGTTGTCCTTACTGCAGCTTTCCTTATAAACTATATGCCTGGTTGGATCCTTTCTTACAAAACACCCCTTCAAATACTGAACCATTACTATAACATCTCATACCTTGAAAACACCTTACCTTTCCGTGTATTTGGTTGTATCTTTAAGTTCACCTACATCACACCACCAAACTTGATCCCAGAGTCGTTCACTACATATTGTTAGGATATTCAGTATCCTAGAAAGGGTATAAATGTTATGATCCTGTGACCAAACACTATTTATCACTTGTGATGTCAGCTTTCATGAAGAGCAACCCTTCTATTCACAGCCTTTGCTTTAGGGGGAGAATTATAGTGAATCTTAGCCTAACAACATTGCTAAAAACACCACTAAAACTAAAATCAAATCCCTCATTACATCCTTACCCATAAATGACTTGATATTTGACATACTGAAAATGATGTTGACAATCCAAAAACCTTAAACCCTGAAAATCCAAAGGTACCAAATAGTGAAATTGTCCCTAAAAATCTAAACAGTGAAAATGTGCCTGAAAACAAGGAAGAGCCTGTTCAGGGGGAGATACTACAGACCTTTACATGACCTACACCCGACAACATAAGACAGGTAATACATCACAACCTAGTACTCACCAAAATTCAAATTTGAAAATAGGTCCGGCACATGAACCAATGGAACTTATTGAGAATAAAAATGAAACCACAAGTGATGATCTTGATTTACCAATTGGTGAAAGAAAGCAATTGAGATCTTGTACACGTCATCCCATAGAAAAATTTGTTTCCTACAACATTGCTCACATCTTGATAGCATCAAATCACCAAGAGATATTGATGAGGCAGCATTGGATGAAATGGAAGCCCTTAATAGAAATGGTACTTGGAATGTAGTCAATCTACCCCAAGGAAAGAAACCAGTAGGTTATAAATGGGTATTTTCCTTTAAGTATAAAGCTAATGGAAGCCTTGATAAGTATAAGGCACGACTTGTGGCAAATGGTTTTCTCAAAAGTATGGTATAGACTACACAGAAACATTTGTACTAGTGGTAAAGTTAGACACCGTTAGGATTTTATTATCACTAGCAGCTAATTTGGATTAGCCTCTACATCAGTTAGATGTAAAGAACACATTCCTTAATGGGGATTTAAAAGAGGAAGTAAACATGAAAATGCCTCCAGGTTTCCTAGGTAAAAGCATGAATGATGTTTGTAAATTAAAAAAATCATTATATGGGCTAAAACAATCTCTAAAAGTATGGTTTGATAGATTTAGTAAAGTGCTTAGGAGTCAAAGGCATACACATGGACAAAGTGATAAGACCTTATTCTTCAAACATCAAGGTGGAAAAGTAACAATTCTTGCAGTTTATGTGGATGATATTGTTCTTATAGGTGATGACATAGATGAACTAACTAAAATAAAACCGTGTTAGCTCACGGTTTCCAAAATTAACTAGAAGAGATGAAATATTTTCTCAATAAAAAAAGGGCATACATACTCCTAACGAAAATATTCTCTAGATCTTTTGAAGGAAACGGGAACGCTGGGATGCAAGCCGAGTGACACTCTTACAAGCTGATAAGATCATTGATGAAGAAGATATGGGAAAGGAAGTTGATAGAGGGAGATACCAACGAATGGTAGGAAAACTTATCTATTTATCTATCTCACACTTGATCTGACATTGCATTTGCAGTTAGTGTGGTTAGCCAATACTCTAATGATCCACAGCAAAAACACTTGAATGAGGTGTATAGGATCTTTCAATACTTGAAGGGCTCTCCTAATATTGGGCTACTATTCAGAAAAATTGACAAACAAAATATAAAAATGCTCACAGATGCAAACTGAGCAGGAGATCAAGAAGATAGAAAATCAACCTCTGGATATTACATCTATGTTTGGGGAAACTTAGTCTCATGGAGGAGTAAGAAACAAAGCGTGGTAGCTAGAAGTAGTGTAGAAGCTGAATTTAGAGCTATAGCACTAGGAATAAGTGAAGGTATATGGATAAAGAGAGTACTTGAAGATTTGAGACACAATGTGAACCTTCCAATAAAACTATTCTCTAACAATATAGCTGCCATCAATATATCACACAATCCAGTTTAGCATGATATCACTAAACATGTGGAGATTGACAAGTACTTTATAAGAAAAAAGATAGATTGTGGCATAATTAGCTTGGCTTATATACCTTCCCAAGAGAAGATTGCTTATATCTTTACAAAGGGACTTGCAAGAGATAAATTTGACTACTTCACTCACAAGTTGGACATCATCAATATATATGTTCCAACTTGATGGGAGTATGGAAATATATTCCAAGATTATAGAAATGTAATCCTAAATTTGTAGGAAATAAGAGTAGATTCAGTAGGTTATTATTATTTAAATTTTGTATTTACTAATTTCCCTTAATTCTAGGCTCCCTAGTCCTCGAAAACTCTATACTAAGATATGTGTATATATATGTACCATATCTCATATGAATAAAATATCATATCAATTACTCCCTTGTTGTTTTATTCTTCACAAGACCATTTGCCTTTCTAGGCAATGTGTTATGCATATTTTGACAATTGGCTTTATTTAAATGAGTCCATGTCCCTCTTAGTAAAACAAGTCCATCTAAACATTTCGACTAGTCCTTCAAGATTTTGTGACAAGTACATGTACCTTCTTTGACAATGTGTTATGCCTACTTTAACAACTGGTTTCATTTAAATGAGTTCATATCCCTCTTAGTTAAACAAGTCCATCTAGAAATTTTGACAATTGCATGAGACTGTTTAGACAAGCCCATGTGCCTTCTTTGATAATGTGTTATCCCTATTTTGAGAACTGGTTTCATTTAAATGAGTTCATGTCCTTCTTAGTGAAACAATTCTATCTGAAAATTTTGACAAGTACATGAGGCTATTTTGACAATCCCGTATGCCTCCTTTGACAATGTGTTATGTTATGCTTAGTTTGACAACTGGTTTTATTTTAACCAAATCATATCTCTCTTAGTGTATGAGGCTCTTTTGACAAGCCCATCTTCCTTCTTTGACAAGTCCATATAAAAGTTTTGATAAGTGTATGAGGCTCTTTTGACAAGCCCATCTTCCTTCTTTGACAATGTATTATGCCTATTTTAACAAATGATTTCATTTACATTTTCATATTCTTTTTTTTCATAAGTTCACAATCATTTGTTCTTGTTGTGACAATTTATACATTGACAGCTGCATGTGCTTGCTTCCACAAGTATATGAACCCGGGTTAACAACTGGTACAATACAAAATTACAAGTTCCTGCACATAATCATATAACTTGATGATGCCATATAACACTATGTCCATATCTATGTTGTAATTACACCAAATTCTCATCCCACAAAAAAAACCATATGGGTTGCAAACCACCAACATGTCGTCTTCCTTTATGCATCTTGTTCTTACCAAACCACCAGCATATTGACTTTCATCTTCTCCACCATTAAAAAACTTCCCTCCCACGTGGAAGAAACAAAATAAATTATTCCCTTATGCACTAGACATCTTTAATGACAACATGCAACATTCAATATAAATTAACAACTATAACATTCTTATTAACAATTAAAACTATTGGTTTTAACAATACATTTTTTATATCATATCAGCAAGTACACAACTTGACAGAGTTCCAAAATCACCCTTTCATTATAGAGAACAATGGATATCAAAGGTGATGGGGGAAAATCATTGGTACTACAGGAACTAAAGGAGGCAGGGAAAAAATATATGAAGCATAATCAAGATTACCCAAAATAAATATGTCGCAAGATAAAATATTGAGCATAGATTTCTAGTCAGGTGCTCAAAAATATTAATAAACTCTACAACCCAAATAAGCAAATCACGTGCTAAAAAATAGTGCATGACATTTTAGGTCTTAGGAAACTCACCATGATTCACTGAGCTACCCTTGACTAGCTGGGATCAAATGGCAATACCCTTCATGAGGTCGATGCCATTTGCGCTTGTTATATGGTTCAATTTCATCGTCCAATGTCATGTGCCAACATGTGTGTTACAGCGTTCATGCCAATACGA
Source organism: Acacia concinna (assembly GCA_037177275.1). Classification (NCBI taxonomy): domain Eukaryota; kingdom Viridiplantae; phylum Streptophyta; class Magnoliopsida; order Fabales; family Fabaceae; genus Acacia; species Acacia concinna. The sequence goes on along the minus strand of JBAGKO010000002.1, from coordinate 13,288,257 downwards.
GCTCGATGCCAGTTGAATACAGGGTTTGGTTTCGCCTACTGTCAATTGTCATTGTGCCAACTTTGAGCTTTGCTGCTCTTGTTCTACCTCGATATGGTTTGATCTTTGTTCTTTCTCTATCTTGTCTAGTGTATAGATGGAAGAGGAGAGAGGAAGGGGTGGAATTTTGATTTAGGGCTTCTTAGATTCAAAATACCCAATAGTCTATTTTCAACTCAATTACTAGGAGGGGTAGGGAGGTAATTTCACACTCTAACTTCATTTCAGTAAAGTCCATTGGGACCTCTTTGATAGCAAAATTTTTTATGGGACCTTTTTACCAATATCTCTAATCCTTGGGACATTGACGTAAACCTACCTTTGTCACTAAAGCAGTCAATTAAACTAAGTCCTTAATAGATACGTAGTTTAGAGTTAGCTTAAGTCTTCTCCCATGGAGCAATTTGTGGATTTCTTTAAAATTGAGTTTAGATGATAAATAATGCAATAAATGGACTTACATAGACTGCAAAACACTATAATCTAAATGTGATTAAACTAACTAAATGGGATATGCAAATGACTCTAAAACTTATAAGAGAATAAAACTAATTTAGATTAATGCAAACGCAATTTTTGGGGGTTTTTCTTTTATGAAAAGAATAAATAAAAATTTTAAGTAAAGAGATTAATTTAAAAGTTGAATTTAATTCAATTATAATGAAAAAAAACAACTTGTTAGTGCAAGCCTATCACCTAAGAGAGGGTGAATTAGATGATTTTAAAATTTTTCTTTCGTTAAGTAAAAGAATAAGAGTTAGAAGGATATCACCAGATGACAACACAAGAAATTTATATTGGTTCGGTGCAAATGCTCGACCTACATTTAGTCCTCAAAATCACCTCTAAGTTCTTAATCAATCTTTCAAGATTACTTGAGCTCTCAGTGCCTCAATACACTTACACTTGTATGAGAAAACTTTTTCTCCCCTTACACTTTGCAATAAATACCCTACTCAAGGTCCCACTACCTTGAGATTTCTCAGAGAGATAAGTAATATGATTAAAACTCTTCTTACAAGAGTTGATAGCTAATAACTGAAGCTCGTATATCTCACTCTAATAATTTTAGACTATGGCAATTAACAGTAAGTTTTTACAATAAATGATCTCTGCCTTTGTCTTTAATGTGATGGGCATTTATAATGAGAGTGAAGTAGGTGACCGTTGTAGTATTTGTTAAGCTTCTGGTCCATCCTTTGTTTCTGTGGGGAATGTCAAAGCTTACTTCTTCTATTAGAATTTAGTCGTTGGAATAGAGAAAGAGATTTTGAAAATTTTAACTGTTAGAGCATTTAATGCGTCTAACATAAAATGCTTTTTGATTTTTAGAGATTTAATCCTTGATTCTACTTTTGAAATATGTTCAATTAAAGACAATTTCATCTTACTCAAAGCAATTCACTTGATTCTTTCCATTAAAGCAGTTAATGATGATCATCACATCTTTTGAACGAAATAATATTTGAAATAAGACCAATATCACTCGATTGACCACTCGAGTGATCAGTGATCATCACCTCCAAAATCACTTGGATGCTTTGCAAGTGATGACAAATTGAGTGACCACTCGAGTGATCCAATTTGATCACTGGCAAAATCACTTGGGTGCTTTACGAGTGATGACAAACATTGATATGACTTGAGTGATTTCACTTAGAAAAGAAAATATTATTCATCCACACCTACTATCAAATATTCGAGCCATTATTTTAAAAAGGAGAGAGTTAGATTTTATGAAAAGAATTCTTAATAGGAGATAGTAAGTATCTTTGACAAAGCTCTTTTTATCATTATTTTATTGAAGAGGAGATTTGATAAATTTTCAAAATCATCACTCAAGTGACATCACTCGAGTGATCTGCCAATATTATTTAAAGAGAATTTCATACTTCTTATATCACCTTTTGAGTATCATGGATTCTTTCTTAGCTTTTGTTATCATCAAAACATGGGATCCAACACAACTTAGCATCATGGAGTTAACTTTCTTCATCCAAATCAATTAATCAAACCAAAGGGAGTTTAATAAAATAGTTGGAATTAATAGAATTAATCACTAAATTGAAACTGGGAAACCCTCAATTTCAATAACACTTTAATCTATTAGAGAACTCATAATGGAATAAATGCTGGCTAATCAAATCCATTAAAACCAATCAAAATAATTTTAAATTAATTGTTACAATTGTCTATTTAAACAACTAAACCATTAACCAATTCAATAAAACAATCAAGAGGATAAACTAATTGACAATTAAATTAATAATGAAAACTCAATTGACAATTTAAAGGTTTGCAAACAAAATTTTTTATCAATAATCATAGCGTAAATTAATCCAAAACATCATTCAAATTCAAAAAAAATGTCTACAATTTAAAACTAGATTGTTCTCAATAAACACAACTCAAAAATTATTTAGAACTAAATGATCGCCAGTCTTGAACCAAAATAAAAATTAAACAGAAATTCCTGTATAGTTTTCAATTGTAGCTCTTATGCTCTAATCTTCTTTCATGCTCCTCTCAAGTTGTCTCCTATAAGAGCTTAGGCTGCTATAGATTTATTTCTTCCTTCACGCTTATTCACGCAAGAAGCTACCATGGATGGGTGTGTGGAGAGATTGATGGATGAAGTCTAGAGTTGCATGGATGTGCGTGAATTGAAGAGAGAAGGAATTAATTAGCTGTGGTGAGTGCATTAGGGAATGAATGGGTTGATGATGATTATGTGAGAGAGAGATGTGTAGGTGGCGTGTGGCGGTAAATGATGTGTTGAATGGATTATCTATGTCTTCCCCCTACGTCTTCTCCCTCTTTCTAAAATAAACAGGCGGCAGTTAGGTCATAAAAGGGGAAGAAGGGAGAACGTTGGGTCTATAATTTGAGTCTATTAAAATTTAATTAACGTAATAAAATTTATTTATTGGATCTTTCTTTAAAGTTCCTAAGTTAATTTTGCACTGTAGGATTTTCTGATCTACCTTTCTTTCTTTTTTTGGTAAGAATGGGGCAATAGGCCCAAACATTTATTCATTCATCAAAACAAGCCTGGAACTCGAAAGTACCAATACATCTCTATACCGCCAATCATGAATCCCTGTTGGGGGTTCATTCAACAACTACAAGCCATTATCCTGTGTTAGACTCCAGTTAGCACAATAATTCCCTTCTATATATACATGTCATACACAAATTTCCCATTCTTCTCCTACCATACGTTGTATCTGTTTTAAGAATCTATTTAGAGTTTTATTTTGTTCCAACAACTCCTTCAATAGGACCACAATTGCAGTAGAGTCTGATTCCACTACTACCTTACAGATCCCTTTATTACACAACAATTTAAATCCTGCCCAAAGACCCCACAATTCTACACACATCGTTGTACATATTCCCAAATTGTACATAAACCCCCCATCCACTCACCATTACTGCTTCGAATTAAGCTGCCACATCCTGCTCTTCCTAGTTGACCTCTTGCTACTTCATCTATATTCAATTTAACCTCATCTGGCGCTTCCCATCTAATTTCCTTCCACTTCCTTCTACTCCTCTCAGGATGATCCATAAACGCATTTTTCACAATTTCCATATATTTCCAAATAGCCACACTAGTCACATCATCTTTATGAAATTCCCTGTCAAACAATTCTCGATTTCTCCAGTACCAAACAAACCAGCAAGTAATACCAAATACATTATTCCATTTTGTGTCCATTCTAATTTCTTTTTCATATTTTAGATTTATACAAAGCCACTCTTGTATATTTAAAGAGAAAAAGTGGGGAAAATTCTGACCTTGTAACATTTGTTTCCAGACCTTGTTTGCTTCCTCAAAATCTCTAATTGCACGCAGTAGATCCTCATTTGTTTTTCCACATCTGTAGCACAAAGGTGATCCTATACCTGCACAATATCTCCTCGCTGATGTGAGTAATCCATCAACGGCCATCATCCACAAAAATACTTGCACCCTTCTCGGTCCCTTCCATTTCCAAATTAATTTCCAAATTTCCTCCTCTCCACTACTACTAAATGCATTCAGCTGGTTATACATCTCAGCCACCTTAAAATCCCCTGTACTTCCTCCCATCCACTTTATCTTATCAACTCCATCATCATTGCAAGGAGGCAAGATTGCACTTATACAATTAACCACATTCGACTGCAATAGTCTATTGAGCTCCTCTGTCTTCCACCTTCCATTACACACATATTCCGCCACACTCTTTTCTAGTTCTTCACTTTCTATCCTTTCCATTAATACATCACATAATATTGTATCTTTGCCCACCCATTTATGACACCAAATTTTGTAATCAGCCCATTGTTTACTTCAAATCCCACATTTTTAATTATCTCAGGCCAATAGGACACTCAGTCTTTTTCATAAAGCCGAATCATAGTCTTTAGTAATGCTTGTTCTTGTCAAATCCACATTTCTTCTATACTTGTTTATCATGACTGCAAAAACTAGCTTTTCTGGTTTTGCAATCATTTCCCATCCAACTCTACATATTAACGCTTCATTCATCTTCTTGATTTCTTTCAATCCATATCCCCCATTGTTTTTTGGTTGACACAGAGTTCTCCAACTCACAGTATGGATTCTCCTATTATGATCACCATCCTCACCCCATATAAACTTTCTTTGTATTTTTTTCAATTTCTTTGCAAACACCAATGGGCACATCATCGTACATCATATTGAATACAGGGGTCTGCTGTGTTACAGATTGCACCAAAGTCAAACGTCCAGCAAATGATAAACTGTTTGCCTTCCATCTACATAATCTCTTTTGTATCCTATCAATTAGATACTAATATTTACCTCTTGTTCTCCTTCCCCTAGCATTATGGGAACCCAAGTATCTTCCTAATTCTGTTTCTTGCCTGTAACCACATCTTCCCACCAACTCCTCACATTTCTCTTTATTTACATATTTTGAGAACATGACAGTGGTTTTTTGTCCATTCACCTTTTGTCCTGACATTTCCCCAAATAAATGCAAACACCCCATAACTACATCCAACTACCCTATATCAGCTTCACAAAACAGCAAGAGATCATTAGCAAACATCAAGTGTGAAATTGGAGTCCCATTCCTTCCCATTTTAATTGGTCTCCACTGGCCTTATTTTACTTTATCCATTATTATATGAGTCAGCTTCTCCATTCCCAGTGATCAGCACCCACTGATCTACCTTTCTTTATCTATAGGAATTAAATAAAATTGTAATCTATCATATAATTGGAAACATTAATCTATCATAATATAATAAATTAAAATATTATCAATTTAAGCTCAATAGTATCTATTAATTCAAATTTATATTATCTTGTAGAATTAGTTAATTATCCAAATATTCCCTAATAAATCTAAATTAACCTAAAATAGTACCCAAATTAATTAAATAAAAACAGGATAAAATATAGGTAGAATTACAATTTAGTTCAAATGAAAGAACTTTACGATAAAATGGTCCAGTGAAATCGCGTATTTGCAAAAAAGTTCCCCGCGTAATTGCAAAAAAGTCCCATAAAATTGACAATACGCCACCTAGAGTTGTTAATGACAACAAAATGTTTGAACATTTTATTGTCATTAAAACCTCTAGGTGGTGTATTGATAACTTTAAAACTTTTTTGCAATTATGCAATTTCACATGACCGTTTTGTCATAAATTTTATTGATTAGGACCAAAACACAATTTTTCCTAAAATATATAAAAATACTGATTTATCATATCTCAATAACATTTTCCCAAATTTATTGGGATTTGGCATGGCATTAACTCATGTTGGGCCAGAGACTTCAGGGATGTGCTTTTGTTTTTGGATTGTAGCGAGTCCAATAATTTGATAATAAGAGAGTGTGATAATTCCCACCCCTTCAGAGCCATTATTGATAATACTAGGATATTGTTTCACAAGAATTAAATATTACCATAGGAAACAGGTTTTATTTATTTATTTATTTATTTATTTTACTAAATCCACATAATAAGTAGGATAACTTTTGTATCTTTGATCAACCTTCACTTATTAGACCAGGGACAGAGTTTGATGAGGGATGGTAGTATTTTGTGTTCTGTCGTGATGATGCCTGTGAGCTAATGAATACAAATATCATTTTTTTTAAAAAAAAAAAGAAAAGAAAAAAGAACAGTTCATATCCATTTGTTAGATCAATATGGACCAATGAACCTGTCTCTTGCATTCCAATCAAGAGCCTTGGGGTAGAAACAAACCTTGTTGTGACTAGTGCTTTATGTCTGAATAGAAACAAACCCTTGTCTAGAGTCACTAGTGATTCATGTCATATTAGATAAGGTCTTGAGCTTAAGCCCAACATTGACAATTTTACATGCGTGCACTCAGTTTAATTGTAAAACATTTTTTAAAAGTTAATTAAAAAAAAAAAACTGTGGAGCGCACATAATTCTATGATTTATCATGCTTTACAGCCAATAGTAAAAGATTTGCCATCTGGTTGCCGCCAATGGTTTTCGTCCCTCCTTCTCTTCTCTCTTTATGTCTAAATTCAATTAATTGAGCTAGCAATATGATTTGGTGTTGCTAGGCCTAGTCTTAAAATTGTAATTAGGTGTCACGAAATCACTAAATTACAGTGAACTTTAAAAGATTTGGGTGTAATTGATTATAAAGATGAAAAGGCAAACATGCTCTCTATTGTGTAAAACAAAATTGAGGGTTCGTCTTATAAATTTAAAAATTGATCAAATTGTTATCAATCATCAGATAATTCTCATATTCTTCAGAAAGAGATACATTCTTACTACAGAATCAGTATATTCAATTTTAATTGAAAATGTCATATCTGTCTTTTTACCTTTAGAATTAATTACACATGGATCATTTAAGAGCTCCCTAGAATTTGGTGATTTTGTGAGACCTATTTATAATTAAATTCGTTAATTGGGAGCTAGTTGCAATTTTCCGTAAAGAGAATAGCAAAATATATTTATAATAAATGTGGGTTAATTTCTAAAACCCCATTCTTAATCATGACTATAGAAAGATAAAAGCCCTTTTAATATGTGTGATCAAATAAAAGAATAATTTGAAATTTTGGGCGATAAAGAGTATTGAGACCTTAGCATGTTTGGGAATCGCTTTTTAGGAGCTTTAAGCATCTATGGCTTAAGGGAAAAAAAAAACTCATCAGCTTAAAATAGTGTTTGGCAAAAGTCAATAGTCACACACATAAAAGGAAGGAAAAAAATAACGGATGCAACAGTGTCGGTTCTATTTCATTGAATAGAACAAAGTTAAAATTATAAAGATATTGACAATATTAAATTCTAATTAAAATTCAAATGTAAATATTTATTAGAGATATAATAGAGAAAATAAAAATAACATTAATTAAATATTTTAATACTTTTAGTTTTTTTTAAAAAATTAACAGGACAAGGTGGAAAGAAAAATCTTACTCTAAATATTAAATCATTATCAAAATTTAAATTGACAAAATTTTACATAAAAAAAACTCTTTAAAAAATTTATTAGAAGTTATTTTATGTTTATTATCTAAAAAAATTTTAGTTTAAAAAATCACTTCTTAACGTCAATCTAAATACACCCACTTTTATAATGACTTATTTTTACTAAAATCACTTTCAAATAATTATTTTTAAAAAAATACTTCAACTCATCCAAACAGGCTCGCTCTAAATCTAGCACAAGGCAGTCCATAATCAAGATATTATTATTTTAGCATAAAGTAGCAAAGAGATGAAACTAGTTTCGGTCGTCATTGTAATAATGAGAACTGAGAATTATATATTTATCATTGTACATTCGGATCTAATTATAATTTTTTTTTGCTTTCACTTTTTTAAACTTTTTAAAATATATGCAAAATCTAAAATAAATATAAAGGAGAATTCTAAAAAAAAAGGCAATAGAAATAAGGAACTTCAAATAACGAAATTCTGAAATTCTATATTAGTCATTTTATATTTTTTTTGTGAATTTACAAAAAATTTAATTTTATCTTAATTCACAACAATAATATTTTAATTACCAACAGAAACATTTAGTTACTACTTATTTAAGTTGTTAATTGAGATACTCTTATTGTGAATTAAAATACTCTTCTTATTAAAATCCATTGACATTTTCGTAATTTCACAAAAGAGTACAAAATGACTGAATTAAGATTTCCCTTGTTCTGAACTGAAATTTTCCTATTTTTCTTATTTTTTTTAATTTTCTCTAAATATAATTCCTTAATTATTTGTTTTAAAAAAAATAGTTGTTTGATTTAAAAATTATAAGTAGAAGGTTAAGATACTTAAATAGTTATAATTTTTTTTAAAAGTGCATGAACTATTTTTTAAAAATAAAAATTATCATTAACTTCCAAAAAATGTACAAAAGCGTTAAGTTATATAGCAAGCAACTGTAGAAAACTCTCATAAAAAATTAAGAGCACTACAGTAACTTAAAAATTTTATACTATTTTTAAAAATTTATGTTAACTTTTGCTTTAAAGAATAGATCAGGTTATTTTTACACTTTAAAACAAAAATTTAAGCTTAACCTAAAGTGAGAGTATTAAACCTCGAATGTGAAGATCATTCTGATAAGCACTAAAACGGGTTGCTCAAACGAAGTGGACACAGATCTACAATACGCAAGAAAGAGAAGGTTTATTGTTCGATGAGTTTCACACACCACAAGGCATTCTTTCTTCACCTAAGCGGCTAAGCCCATGAAGATCAGAACCTCTACGCTCTAACACACACACACACAAATTAAAAAGACAAAGATTGACAAACAGGAATGAAGCTTTGACACACAGAAAGACTCAAAAAAGGCATTATTTTGAAACATGCAGGACAGAAGCTAAGGTTTTGAATGATCAGCAAGGGCGGGTGCAGAAGCAGCGGCGACGGAAGCCACGGCAGTGACCACCGGGGAAGCCCTCAGTCCGGCAAACGTTGCCGCAGTTAGATTTGCTGATACAGGCTCCCTTGAAGCGGTGGCTCTGACTCTCGCATGTCCTCGCTTCAGCCACCATCGGCCCCATCTCTGTTCATCACAACACAACAACAACAGGATCATCAGCAGTGATATGTATATATATGAGAATAATAAAGTAGAATCTTTGCGTTTTGATTATTATTTAACTAGAACAGAAGATGAAGAAAGAGTGAAGAGATACATACCAGTGGCCACGAGAAGGAGAAGGAGGACGAAAATGGTGGAAACTAGAGGCACAGACCTGGCCATGTCTGAGAATTAAGAGAGAAAGAGAGAGTAGTGTGTGAAAATTGAAGATGGAGGTTGAAGGAGGAGGCCAGAGTGGTGTTTAAATAGCCTGGGCACAGTGTGTAGGATCCTATGAAGTTGATTTGAGTTACAGTGATGGGGTAAAAGAACAGATCAGAAAGCCCACTGATTTGGAATATACGCTCCTCCACGTAAATAAATTAAGATCAAACTCCTGTTTTTTTTTTAATACTTTTCATATAGATCATGAAAAATTTTAAATTTTATTAATTTTGTTAAAAAATTTAAAGTTTTTTTAACTTTATTTTTATTTATTATATATAATATTAAATAAAAATAACATCAACAGAATATAAAATTAACCATTAAATTATAAATATACATCAAATATTTTGATAAGATGCCTTACAAATAAAGTCAAAAAATGTCTTCTCTCTGTCCTCTGTATAAGACTAAAGAGTATATGGCTATATGATCAAGTTATATTGAGAATATATTATCGAACTTGATTGGGATTAGCTCCTCAAAAGGTTTTTATACTTTTAAATATTTATAAAGATTTAAATTCAAAATCTTATGTTTAAAATGAATATGCCTGTCATATTTCATACGTACATGTGCGCGCACTCCTCCTCTATTTCTATATGTAATTTATAATGAGTTATTTAATTTTTTAAAGTTTCAATTTTTGGATAAGATGAATGTATTAATAGGAAACAACTCCAAATAAGTATTTAAAATTTTTATACAATATTGTGTATGCCATGCTTTTTTTTAAAAAAGAAAATCACTATCTGTAGTTTTCCCCAAAATCTCACAATATTGCCATGCATTTAGAATTTTTATTCCCAAATGTGAATATAAATTAAAAGTACGGTATATAAATTTTGATATAATATGTTTAACATAAAAATGGAAAAATAAATAAAAAGTGCACTAGTGTTCTAGTGATTCGCCAGTGTCGTGATAGGCATGTTAGGATTAGGACAAACAATTTTTTTAAAAAAACAAAAAAGTGAAAAGAAAGAAAGAAGTGTGAATGTAATATTGGACTGTGTGTTGCTTTGAATGATCTGGAAAAAGAGTGGTGCGGTGCGGGCGTGTCAGTGCCTGGCCTGCTCTGCCTTTTTGAAGAACTGGGGCCCACTCCCTTTACTTATCAGTTATGACTCATCTTACCTGTCTCTTAATAAATAATTAAATTATTAAATATACCCTATGTGTACCAAAAATATCACATTAACGTGTCATTAGTGATCAACTTACTTGAAATCACAATGTTGATTACTACTCCCTGCTTACATACATACGTATTTACTACCTCCATTCTTATTTATAAGATCTAGTTGATTTTTTAAGAAAATTTTAAAAAAATCTTAAGAAAATTAATTACATTACTTTAAGACATTAAAATTTATTGTTATTCTTCAAATTATGTTGTTTGACTTATGAACTAATATATAATGTAATAAAATATAATATATAATATAATTAAATAATGTAAGTAGCTGTCTTAGGATTTTTCTAAGATTCTCCAAAAAAGTCAACTGGA
>JBAGKO010000002.1:13258978-13275391 GCA_037177275.1 Acacia concinna | reverse complement strand
AAATTATGTTGTTTGACTTATGAACTAATATATAATGTAATAAAATATGATATATAATATAATTAAGTAATGTAATTGGCTGTCTTAGGATTCTCTAAAAAAGTCAACTGATTCTTATAAATAGAAACGGAGGGAGTATGTGGTACTTTCAATATTTTTCATACTGAAGAAAACCTTAAATCTTATTAATTCAATCATAGAATTTAACAATTTTTAATCTTTATCCCTATTTAATATATATAATACAAAATAAAAACAAAGTCAACACAACATTAAATTAATGGTAAAACTGTCCATTAATACCAAAATTTTAATAAGGTGACTCATAAATAAAACAAAAAAAAAAAAAATTTCTCCCTGCCTTATATATACATATAACCAGATTGGAGAGGAGTAAATTGAAATCAAAATGACTTCATTTTAAACTTTCAAGCTCAATAGGGGTGGGAAAAATATATAAAACTCAATATGAGATATCTTCACCAATTTCTTAATCTTTTTTAATTTTTACCTGCACATCAATTTCTTAATCTGATTGATAGACTCGTGTGAGATTTTAACACCGTGTCAACAACTACTTAATGAAACTGCCCCAATTTGTTTATGCTTAATCTTACATCAATTTCTTACTTTTATAACTTCTACACAAGTTAAAGTAAAAATTACTGATAACAACAATAAAATGAATATTATGTAAAGTAAATAATTATTTTTATGCATTAATATTTTCATTGAAAAACTATGTTTTCTTATGAATTATTTACATTTATGTTTTATTTTTGTACCAATATTTAATATTTAATATTACCTTGTTAGATTTAAGTGACCCAATCTTAAACAATGAGATTAATGTTAGGTAACCGATTGGGATTTTTATTTGGCATCCAAGAATATTATTTACGTTAGTTGAAATAAAATTCATCTCACATATTTATTTGTATACGGTAAATTATAATTGAAAAATTGATTTTAAATACTCCAATCCTCATTTCAAACAAACATTTAATATTTTGATTTAGTTGTGATATATTTCATTTTAATGTTTTTAACATGATTATATAACCATATCGGACTGGGAAGTTCGACTACAAAAATCGTGAACCATCAATCGAACTAGTTTGGTCGGCTCAACATTCATTCATAATTTCTCAACTTCAAAAATGCGTATTTAATTTTAAATATCTTAAAAAATTATAAATTAAAACTTTATGAAATACTTGAGATGTTTCCGTAAAAAGAATCACTAAGAAAATATAATAATTTGATCATAGAAAATTTTCAAATTGCATGAAAAATCATAGAAATATAATTTTCAATCATGATAAATCTCAAACATTTAAATTCCACCTTTTAATATCTCAGTCTCATTAAAATTAAATTTTATTTAACTCTGAATTTTTTTATTAAGATTTAAGATATTACAATTAGCAACTACCTTATTTTAACACTGTTCATGTTCACTTCTTTAATTATTTAACCCCAAATTGGTTTCGGTTTAATTCTATTATGAGCTACTAGCTCTTGACACACTACTTGAACAATTTAGGGGCTAGTGGGGTTTGACAACCTTACGGGTTTAATAACCTCAGTTTTTAACAATACAAGAAGTACAACAATTCACGTTTTAAATATTTTTCTTTAAAGTCCGAAAAAAAAAGTTTCTTAAAAGAAGAGACCGCCTCTCATGATAATAATGACCCGAAGATCATAAAGTGGACAGATTGATTTTGAATATCCACTTTCTTAAAAAGACCTTTGGGGAGTGGTAAAGTCGTAACTCCAATGAGTCTTCTACATATATACCATTATGTCGTTATTAGTATAATTTTGAGAGATTTTTTCTTTTTCTTTTTCTTTTTTTTATTTAGCTTAAAGCCTTCAATGTCCGACACTCTTTTATGTACTGACTAATTTAGAGTTTGATCGGAACGGAAAGATGTTTTACCATTCTCTTTTTAACCAACTAACCATTGGTTCCTCGATATTTTAAGAGAATTCTTTATTCTAAATATAATTATACTTACATCTTATTATTGATTTTTTTATTTGGTTGGAAAGAGAGAAAGATGTGAGAATGATTGTAAATTCTGGCAAAAAAAAAAAGAGAGAATGATTTATAAATACAGAAAAGAGAGAGAAAATTAATAAGAGTGAACTTAAAAAATTATTTATTTACTAACTCTCTTTGACATAAGAAAATTAATTAAAATGGTCAAAAAAACCCACCCACTTTATATCTGAACAGATACGTGGTTTCCCTTTCCGTGATCCAACATTCGTCTTCATCACTTCTCAGTTCTCACCCTTTTTTTTTAGCTCTATTCTTATAAACTCTATCTCAACCACAATAATTTATTCTGAAACAATCTTTTGTTTTGATCCCTTGTCATTTTCTTCCTTGTATCCAGAAGATTACTGAGTACTTTCACCTTCAATTTCAATCCAAACATCATTCTTTCTGGTGCATAGATTCCTTTTAATAAGAGGCAACTGCAGAGATACATAGAATAAATATATTATAAATTTAAATTTTCAGACGGAAAAAAGAAACTCTAATTATATAGAACTCAAGACTCAGATTACGACAATATTGCATTATTATTGGACTTGAGGATACAATATTTAATCCTTTTCTAGGTGGTACTCGCACATTTAGGTTGTGTGTGATTCAAATGAGGTGAAGCTAAATAAAGTTCCACTTGTTTGTTTCAACAAAATGAGAGATTAGTTTAGACAAGTAGTTATGAAAAATAAAAAAATAACTATAGATAATTTAGTCAGGCTGATATATAAATTTTTTATACTCAAGAAAAATTTTAAATTTAGAAGATTGAGAAATGAGGGAATGAGTTCAAACCAAACACGATTTTATTATCTTCAAACCTCATATGATCTAATCTAACTTAAAAAAAAAAACCTCCAACTAAACACACCTTAAAACATACGGACTCAAGATAATTTAGTGGTAGGCAGCTGGAATAATATTTTATGTTTTCCTTCAATTTTTAGTTATATAGAAAATCACAATTAGGTCCTAAAATATCATAGTCAGATCTTTAACAACATTTTTTTTAAAAAAAATAACTTATAAATATTGATTCATACCGTGATAAATGAAAATCTTGATTGCAAATCTTGAGTTATGGTATCAAAATTACCATTCTCTTATACTCCCTCAAGTCTTAATTATAAGAGTCTGTTGACTTTTATAGAGAATCCTAAGAAAATCTTAAGAAAATTAATTACATTACTTTAAGATATTAAAATTTGTCGTTTTTCTTCAGATTATATTATTTGGCTTATGAACTAATATATAATGTAACAAAACACAATATATGATATGATTAAGTAATATAATTATATTTTTTAAGATTCTCCAAAAAAATTAACATCCCCTCATAATTAGAATAGGAGGGAGTATTAAAAGTGTAAAAGTAATTATAATGTTTTTTTTCAAATACAAAAGTGATAAAGCCGTCAAAAGTCATTAAGTAATTGACCTTTCACCAAACACTAGTGGCATCTAAAATAAATTTATGATTACTTTTATATTTTTGGTATAAATCACTTACTATTTTAACAACTTAACCCTTACAACTTAAATACGAGATTCAGAAATTTCTGGCAAATAAAAAAACAGAGAGAGATTCAGAAAGGGAAAATGATAAATAAATACTCTCTAAACATTAAAAACTTTAAAAGATGATTCAAATTTGATAAATGATAAATAAAGGCCTTTGACCAAAATTCAACAGAGAATGACTAAAACTGACCAATTTTTTATCCTCATTTGTCATTTACTAAATTTGAGTCATCTTTTAAAATTTTTAATATTTATGGGGTATTTATTTGTCTTTTTCCCATTCAGAAATGTACAACAGTTTGAATCTATATTTAGAATTATTTAATAAAATTGCTAAAAACCTAATTTTTATTAAGTTAATATTTTGGGAACTAGTAGTGATCTTCCCTTAATTATAATTGTTGTGACACATGTTTTATAGTGTTTGGCATGAAGTTTCATGATATGGTGAAATGTCAAGTGTGTTGACATTTTATTTTACATTCATATAAAAAGCTCATGTTCATATAATTTTATTAGCCCAGCATTTATCCAAATGTATGATCATCTTTAATTTAGATTATTTTTATCTAACTTATCCGCACTGTGCTTCTTCTATAATATATGTAAAATGTTTTGGCCAATAAATTAAAAATGACACATACACACACTCTCCTTTTGACGTCTGATTTAACTACCGTAAATAAAATATTTTGTATGCACGCATACCTAATACTACATTAACTATAATGAATTAGTTTTTTTAAACTACCTTAAAAAATTAGGTCTTCATAGGGGCTCATCAAGGCATGCATCGAGACACTGAGTACTTAGAGAATTATTTACAGATTATTTGCTTAAGATCCTTATATCAGTAGAATTTAAACTCATAATTTTATGGTTATAACTTTTGAGGCAATTCTTTTTAGTACATGGACCAACTTTAGTCGGCCATAATGAATTAGTAATTAAAAAGCTAGGTTGAAAAAGAAAATAAATTTAAATATTCATATTACTACTTTCAATTTTAAATATAAGATCCAGCTGACTTTTTTAAAGAAATTTAAAAAAGTTAATTATATTATATTAAAACATTAAAATCTATCTATTTTAAAAAATTATTTTAAATAACTATAAACTTATATACAATATAATGATACATTACAATATAAAAGTAATTTATTTATTTTCTTTAATCTTTCTTTAAAAAAAGACAATTAGATTTTATATTTATGATTAGAGGGAGTATTATATTAAAGGAAGAATTCTAAAAAAAAAACAAGGGAAATACATAAAAGTCATATCAATACAATGAAATTTGGAAATTCTAGATCAATCATTTTTTTAATGAAATTACGAAAATGCTACTAAATTATAATAATAAAAGTATATTAATTCATAATAAAAATATCTCAATTCATAACAACTCACAATTAAAATACGTAGTATCTAAATGCCTCTATTATTATTAATTGAGATACTTTTATTGTAAATTAAGATACTTTTATTATTATAATTCGGTAGCATTTCCGTAAGTTCACAAAAAAAATACAAAATGACTGATATAGAAAATTTCCAACTTTTGTTCTACTGATATATCTTTTCTCTATTTTCTTTATCTTTTTTTAAAATTCTCTCTATATTAAAACCAAAATAAATTAACGGAAAGGACTTGTATTGTCGGCTGCCGACGCCCCTCCAAATTCCAAACAGAAGAGAGACAATGAAAGGTCAGTGTAATCCACAGGTAAATTTTCCAAACAAACATCCAATCACTATTTTAATTAATATATATAAATACATATAATTTTTTTTTTTCAAAAAACATATTTAAAAGATAACCAACAATATAATTTATCTTAAAATCCGTGCAGCAGCAATTCACCTGGTCAAATAAGTTTAATATTTTCTCCCCTTTCCCCCCACTTTATTCTTCCATTACTAAAAAGGATCTGGATCTACAAATCCGATGGGTAATGAAAAAGCTTATTATCAGCCAAACGAAATTTCCAGCGGAGCAACTCTCTTTAGACCTCAAAAGTAAACTTTATTATTTATTTATTTATTTTTAACCTGTAAAAGTAAACTTGATTGATTCCAATCGTTTTAAAACTAAATAAAATAGCCTTCAACAACAAAAGTCATATTGTCAGATGAAGTTCATTGACTTTAATTTTACTCTCACACGGTAACCTCCAAAATTAATCACTAACCATATCATGGCTAGTCATGAACCCAAAAAAAAAAAAAAAAAACTGGAAGCCAAAATTGAGGTATCTAACCTATCATAATTCTACAACAAGAGCATATGTGGCTGGCTATTAGCTTCTCTTGTAGTGTTCAAATTTGTACGATTTCCGTGAGACCCACCAAATATCAACCGAAGATCTAGTTGTTTCCATTGTGTCGGGTACTCATAGCCTTTAGACTAGCCCATCCACAACTTCAAGACTTTATCCTTACCACCAGAAGCTACCTTCTCTCCATCTGGACTCCAATCAACAGAGTAAACCTTTTTCCATATGGCATTTGATCTCAACTAGTTAGCAGAATGTAACAACAAATAAGGGAAAAATAGATAAATCAAGTTTTTGGTATACAAACTGACTTACTTCATCTGCATGGCCAGGCAGATCTTGCTTCAACTTGCGAGTCCTAATATCCCACACCTTGATAATCAAACACCATCAAAGGTCAACAATAAGTTTTTGTTTCCTTTGTCCATGTAAAAGATATAATCCCAACAGATCTAATTATAGGAGTTGGACAACGAGTTTACTTTAGTCCTAAATATAAAATTTCAAATTTTCAACCAGCTTTATCGCTCAAATTTATTTCCTTAGAGTGTTGCCATTGATTGTATAGTAAGAGAACTTTCATCAAAAGGAGTAGTTCAAATACATATGATTGAAGAGGGTGTTTTAGACAAAACAACACATATTTATTACAGATAATTAATTTAACTAACGTCCTTAATATCCGTAAATTAGTTATCTAACTCTTATTGTAAAGACGGGAGGAAGTAGTGGTTAAACATTAAAGAGAAACCGAAGTTGCTTGTATGCATACTTCTCAGTATTCTTTTGTTGAAAGGAATGAAAAATATCAACATACCTTGAGTGTGGAGTCCTTGCTGCCACTTACTAGGAGTCTACTATCTGCAGACCAGCTGTGCAGTAAAACCCAATTTTACTATGCAACAGATAATTAATGGAAAGACCTGGCTTTGCAGTTTGAAATGGAAAAAATTACTGTACACTCCCACATAAAGAATTTAATCACTATAAAGTCCCGAGTTGTTACTATGCCATGACCTATTGTTATTTCTTACACCGAATCTTGTCGTTGCCATACTCCTCACTTGTGGGACTTTTTGGATATTAATTACTTATGTGTGACTGCATGGTAATCCTCTCCTTAAAACAAGGCAAGTGACATAAATTGTACCTGATCTGATAGACAGGCCCAACATGGCCACGAAATGCAGCAACAAATTTCCCAGTAACGCCATTCCATAATTTAACAGATTTATCAAAAGAGGCACTTGCTATCCATTGTCCATCAGGTGAAAAGTAGACATGGTTTACAAGCTGTCAACCAATAAAAAAAAACAAACAGAATGAAAATCTTCAACCTTGAAATTTAATTTTCATATATGATTACTTTTTCATCAAACTTGTGATTAAAGTGTATAGCAATAAAACCATTTTCGGCTTAGCTAACGGCAGAGAAGACAACCCTGTCATAAAAATGAACCAAAGAGAAGAGGAAAACAAAAAAGATAGGAGTAACACATATTTTACGATCACATTGAATTTACTGAAACTTCTTTTTCTTTTTTCTTTTTTTTTTTGGGTCTTTATGATTACCAAATTCCAGCATCAGTGGACGAACTCTTCCAAAAACAACATAGTTATGCAATTGCGGATGCTAAGTAACAAAGCAAGGTCACATTGCAATTTTAAGAATTTTTTTTAAAAGAATCTTGCAGATACAATTTTAAGGCGTGTGCCAAAAAAGTAGTCTTTAAAAGAAGTTTAACCTGCTGATGACCTGTCATGCGGGTTTTAGGGTGCTTGCTGACAGAAGGTTCCCATAGGAACATGGTAAAATCATCAGATCCAGAAACCAATCTTTCAGGGGCATTATCTCTCATTTTTTTGTATCGTTCTAGAGCAACCTAAATTAAACAGCAGCATCGAATATTGTTAGTAACATTGATGAGAAGAAAGTTTCATTAAAGAAGGTACCTGTAGGAATAAAGACAGGAGAACAGAAATAGAGAACCATTTAAAAACATCTCAATTTTCCAAAGACCCGATATATAATTTCAGATGAGAATAACTAACAAAGTAAACGAAGCAGGGTGTAATAAAAACCATATATTAGAAGTATGAAAAACTTCCAAGTCTTCCTCCCACACCACAAGCACAGCTTCAAATAAAGGAAAATTCAACAGGATGGCATCGCTTATTAAACCAACTAGAAGTTACCCGCTTCATTTCCTCTGGAGATGAATATTGTCTTCCAGTATGATCAAAAGCTCCAGTGCGAAGAACATACTCGGTGCTAAGTGCCAGAGAATTAACCCAATGACCATGCCCCTGAAGTAGATCACCCAACACAAATGATAATGGAAAAATATAGAGATCACACACTAATGTAAAAGGAAAATGACCATATTCTTAGAACAATTGATTACAATGAAAAAACATTTGACTGAAAGTCATCATTTCTGGCTTCTTAGACCAACCATACGCAGTTAAGGGGGAAGCCAATCAAGATTGTAATCTATAGACACAGCCTCTGCAAATAAATTTGCAGTGGCAGTAAAAGTGGATAAGGCGTTTCAAAAAGTCAAGGTCAAATAATCCAAAATGAAGAAAATTGTGAAACTAGACTTGGAACAAGGAGTCTTCAAAGTGATAATCAGCCATAAAATGAAAAAAAACAAGAAGAAGAAGAGAGAGAGAGAGAAACATATCAAGGCTTGATAATAATGTTCACCTTCAGTTCACGAATGAGCTTCCCTTGTGTGGTTTCCCATACTTTGATAGTACAATCCTGGGAACTATAATAGCAAATAATGAAAGAATACAATTAGGCTCCAAGATATTATTATTATACAATGATTGACGTTCGTAATTAAAATTCTAAAGCTTAATAACAGTGAGAATCAGAATTGGCAAATGGCTGCAGATCATGTCTATGAACCAGTACAGCAAGAAGCGGCAAAATCATAAGAACGCATTTTATAGGGTTTACAGTAAAGAAGTCTTAAATGAAAAAGTTATTTGCCAAAAAAAGTGCCTCAGGTGAACTATATAGTCTATCACAGACACCAGGCCCTGTCAGCTATAGAAATAGGACAGAATGTGCCCAATTCATGGCACTTAAGCAATCACAAAAATAAAGCTCAAGACACATTTATAGGTTTATATTTTGGATCAATCAAACCACATCTTAAAATGATGCAATATATTAAGAACAAAAGGACCATATAAAGATTAAAATAAAGATTACAGTTGCCATCATAGTTTTTGTTCTTTAGACACAGTATATTGGAAAAAAATCCCATATTATAAAGAATAAAAGAAAACATTTGGAAAGCCTTAGGTCCCACTTGCTAAATAAAATTGAATGAGGAAAGGGAATAGAATGAACGATTTTATTGATGAGAAATGTCTTATGTAGGACCCTTAAATTGGAAAAAAAAAAAGTAACATGATAGTGATGCAATAGATGATTCCATGTCTCAATATCCAAGTTTGCTAAACATGGACATGTCATAATGAAGGACAAAAACAAAAATAAACCGAAGCACAGATTCACAGACCCAAAATCAGTTTACTAAATGACATACCCACAATCACAGAATCAGAGGGTCATAGCCGAATGGTCATCTGAGGGTGAGTGTGGATTACCTTCGGCAAGATTAGGGTGTCGCGTAAAGGACTGAAAGAGTGAAAGCTGAGTTCCAAGTAGCTCAGAAGCTCGAAGAAGAAGCTTCATTTGAGATTGAAGAGAGACTGAACTGCCACTGCCACCGAGCACCAAAGAGAATGAAGGCTGAAGAAGTGTTCCATGCGAGATCTTAAAAGAGACCAGAGTGCTACACTGCCACCGAGAGCCGAAGTGTGGTCTGGCGAGACTTGAGCTCGAGAGTGACTGAAGGCCGAAGAGCAAAGAGAGCTATTGCCTTTGGAAAACCTAACTGAAGTGATTAAGTGAAGGGTGCCACACTGCCGTCTGCCACCGAGAGTCCGAGAGTGAAGACTGAAACTGAACTCCTGACTATGAGGGAAAGTGGGCTCGTGACCGTGACTGTGACCGTGAGGGAGTATGGTTGGACTGGACCGGAGGTGTTGTAATTTTTTTTTTAAATAGCAAGCCGACTTGATAGGCCAACAAGGCTTTTTTTGAGTGTCTAGGCCTGACCTTTTTAATAAAACATGCTAAAAAAAAAGGCTGGGCCTGTTTTTTTTTTTTAGGCCAGGCCCAGGACCCTGACAGGCCGTCTAGCCTATTCCTACCCCTAATTGTAGGACATTTTTATTTTGTAATTTTATCTTTATTTAAATATAGTTGGAAAGAGAGAGAGAGGATTTTAAGATGCAGAGAAAAGACCTTTGTAAGTTACAAGAAGGAGGTGAGTGGTAAATGAAGATGATGGAAAGCGTGAGGGGAAGACTTAACATTTGGGTTGAGAATGATGATAGAGAATGGAGAGGCAATATTAATGGGACCTACAAATTAAAGTGGCAGAGTAAGGAAGAGAGAGCAAGCAAATTGGCTGCATTGCGTGTGTGGCTTCCGTTCCTTTCGCCGTTACTTTTCCACATTTCTATGCCTTTTCTATTTCCTCTTCCCTCTTCCACTCACCTTCCAATCTCAACCTTCAATTCATTCATTCCCATTATACATACATATATATATATATATATATATGTAGGCTTACTCTCTTGCTCTTGCCTGCCATTTAAGAACAGGTAAGTTTAATTTGCGATTATATATATAGTAAATGCAATGGCACTAAACAGGCGACCCGCAAGGTTTGAACACCGACCTAATTCCATGCCATCCCACTGCTCTTCTGCTATCACCCAGGAGAAGCTCCACTTATTAAGGGTATTTACGTCTGTCTCTGTTGATCATATATATATATATATTCAGCTTTTTAATTTCTTCAATTTTCATTCCCTATTCTCCTGTATCTAATACATAAATACATACATGTCCTTTAATTTATGCATATGCAGACCGCAGCTGCAAGAGTATACATTACCCACAATAACCAGAAAGAGGAGGCCCTTCTTCATAATAATAATCAAACGGCATCAGAAGAAGCAGATCCTGAGCATGGAGTGAAGCTACTCGCTGCAGCTGCCCTTCATCTTTAATTTATTTCTCTCGCTGCATTATATTATATTGCCTTCTTAATTATGGCTTCAATTCGTTCACATTTATCAAACAAATGAAACAAGCAGCTACCAAGGATTCACTCCACATAATGCGTCAGCCCCTTGAATATTGGATACACTTTAAAATTCGTTGGATTATTAGATAGATAGCTCCCTTGGGAAGAAAAGAAACATAGGAGGGAAAAATAAGAATTTGAGAAAACTGCGCACTAGCTAGCTAGTTTTGTTGTAACTTGTACGGACTCCACAGAGTGGGTTTGCTTCTTCTTTCCCACATAATATACTTTCATGCCTTCTTTTGATTTCTGCGTGCCTTAAGAAATTCATCAATAGCTCTAACATGATGTGTACTCATAAATTTAAAAGAACAACCAGCACCGACACATGTATTCCCTGATCTCTAGATCAATTGCCCATATTCCCCCGTCTGCATGACTTTGTGATTTCTTAACAAACAATCGTATCAAAAAAAACTTAAGACTGCTTAGCTACCACACTACATTCCCCTATGGGCTCGCGCTAGCCCACTTTTTAGTCATGGGGTTGATTATATTTTGCTATGTATGCATCCCTGTAATGTTCAACCCAAAATGGATCAAAACCAAAAAATACGAAGCCCAATTCAGACCCCACGCACACATGTATGTGGATGTGTATGAGGATCAAAACTATTGATATCCTCCGAACCAAATCTATAAAATATACCATCAGCCACTGATCCCATGTCCATGACCCTAATACACAGAACAAACAAGACCATGCACGACTCAAAGAACACATGACCATTAATAGTCTTGTCTCGGTATCCATTTATTACAAGATGTACAACTTACACAGTGTATACGGAGTGCAAAATCTTACTTCTGATTTTACGTACTCAGTACAACTAGTCTCATGGTCTGTAATACACATAAAAACATATTTAGCCGTAAGTGTTATGGAAAGTGAACGATTCAGTCAGAAACATCAGCCTTCCGGCCAAAAGTTTCAATAATGTTCGCCTAACTAAGATTAACGAACTATTTGGAAAGTTTGTTAAAGCGAATGGAAAGTGAAATGAAGAAAGGAATGGGCATGAAAGAAAATATATATCTGGCGTACATATACAGATTAATAAAGAAAGTTCTTGATCTCCAGATAATATATGAGAAATAGGAAGGCCATGAAAATCAATAAAGCCAACATGACACAACTAATATAATCATACAAGTACGAAGTAGTGGCCGGCAAGTTTTCGACTTGGAATTTGGTATATGGTTGATATATACAGGAAAGTTGCGGAGCTCATGATTTCGTAAGGAAAGAAGATTGAAATGGATCAGAGTCCCTTTATAATTATATAATTAAAAAAAAAAACAACTTTTGGTTCGCTGCGCTCCTCGATCCATGCCTCTTCCACTCCACCAAATAAAAAAAAGGTGTGCACGGGAGTGATGGGATGATAATGAGCGTGTGTTCTTGCAAACCAGAAAAGTGGGTTAAAATGATATCCTGTGTTTTAAATTTCGTTATATATGTGCTTCCCAGCACAGCTACGCTGTACTTCGATCTCATCCAAGCGAAACAATGCACGTCCATTTATATAATATAACGTGCTCTCGGTACGGTACGTGATGGATGTGCATTGACAAAACATTAAGCATCAGGTCCCCACTCATTATGGAGTATGGACCCCCTAACACCCACCCTGTCCGACGTTTTGGAAGTATTGCAGCATTGTCTCCGATCCACACCTTTCTGCACAATCTCTCATTATTAGACGATATATTATCATGATTAATGGTAATCAGTAATCACACTTAGCTTGGAGGGATTTTTTGCAGTCCTGATTGAATCAATTAGGAAACTAACAACATGCATCTTTCTGGTGCATGGCGCTTCAATTCATCCAGAGAGATGATGGGGCAGTTAAGAAGGTAGCTAGCAAACGAGAATTCGGACTTTATGGGCGGAGTATTGTACAGTACATATTATGACAGGCAGAGGATTTAGAGAATGAAAAAGATAGCTAACACGTGTTCATGCTAGAACCCCATGATTAGGAGCGAGTAGTAATAATTCCATCTTGAGTTGGGGGAGGGGGTTTTGCGGCACCCATCTCCAGAGATTCCTGATCGTCAACTTCAATGGCTTTGGTGTCCTTGTTGGAGCTGCTTTTTCTGTCACGGTAGATCACGTACAGTATCAGCTGCGTGGCCCCCAGCGCCGAACCCACACCGTTCGGTACCTGCAAGCAACCATGTACTCTATAATATAATGAATAATCCCTCTCAATCGTCTCTATCTATCTCATCTCCTCATCTACTTAAGGTTGCTTTGTCTCTTAGCCATTCTAAACCAGAGCAGCACCGCCTTTTGTACTTACTGCAATAAATGGGTCGCGGCCCAGTAGCCCGTAGATGAACCAGGAAGTACCGCACAGGAACACAAACAAGGACAAGAAGAAGGGCATGAACTCCACGCTCTTTGTTTTGATCACCAGCCTCTGCATTCAATCATTCAACGCCGCTGAGCCCCCGTCACATGGGAGTGCCATTTTATTATTTGAAAGATTAATCGTACTCAGCTTACCATGATGGAGAGGGGTGATCCGTACATGATGATTGAGAATATGGAGGCGGCTAGGCCGCAGAAAACCTTTCTGGCGTTGCCGTGCAGAGCTAAAAGGGAGATGAACGCCACGCCGGCAAAGACCGTGAGAATCAGCGCCAACAGCCCAAGAATCTTATTCCTCTCTCTCTTGGGCGCGAAAATGACGAAGATCAAGACGTATATGGTTTCTATCACGGCCCCGGTGCCGTTGATGGTTGTGACCAGTATGTTGTGCGGCGACACAAACGGCAGGCCATACCTGAGATTTTGCGAGTGCCCATCACATCAGTAGGGATTAAACAACTTCAAATTAAAGTAGGCAGAGTCAATCAATCCATTTAAGTTCTTTCTTTCTTTATTTTCCCCCGATTTTCATCTAGCATGAGAAAATATAGAAAAGATGCACGGATGTTGTTTTGTTGTAATTTCCAGAGGCACGAAGGCGGCAAAATGACGATAATGCCATCTTGAGGATCAAAGAGAGTACATAACACGTGATTCGGTTTAAGCAGAGATATTGGGTGGTTGAAAGTAGAAAGGAAGGAAGGATCGAGAAGGTTACCAGGCAGAAAGAAGGTTGTTGAGCAAAGTCATGACGTAAGGAACTCCCGAGAACTTCTCCGTGGATTTGTTCTTGACGATTCGCCAGAACGTGATCCTGCGAACCATCCCAAAATTTCTCACATACAAAAGGCAGTTGTATGTATGTGTATGCATACACAGAAAGAAGCTGAAGAGGGTTTAAACATGGCGAATTGAAGGCATGTATAATTAAAGAATAAAGAACAGAAAAGATATATGGTAGCATCAGTAATACGTATGTATGTATAAAGGAAGAGGGTGAGATAGATGGATTATGCGTACAATGGAGCCAAGAAGAGGAAAAGAGCAGAAGCATTTCCTGGACCAAAATCAAGCGTACGTCAAGAAAGAGAGGGATGATAAAGAAGATGGAAGAAAGAATGAGAGAAGAGATGGATGGAGATGAGAAACGCACGCACCAAATATGCCGAACAAGAAGTGGGCAGTATTCTTCATGATGATCTGAGTGGAGATCAGATCATAGAGTGATTGTATTGTTTCTTCAGGAAGGGAATGAGAGAGGAGATTAGAGTGAGAGCAGAGGGGTGGGTGTTTATATAGGAAAAGTAATGATCACAAGATACACACACTGCATCTGCATGTAAATTCTTTCCACCATTGATCTTATCCGTGAAATTCCATGGCGCCGAACCGTTTCCATCGTGGACGGTGGTGGGTAAAGGACTAAAGAGTATGGGTAGGTCCCTCATGTTTTCTGCCACGATTTTGTTTTCTTTTTTTTTTTAAAAAAAAAAAAATTCAGACTCATTCGTCCAGAAAATTATTTATCATTACCAATAATTTCTCTGTGATCTATTTATATAAAAAATGATTGCCTGAATTTTTACATTATACGCGCTCCCATGTACATAGAATATTAAAGGGTGTTTGACAAGCTTTTCTGTAAAATAATAATAATTTGACTTTTTTAAATAAATAAAATTCCTTTCATTTATTTATTAAAAAAAGTCATTTCTCCTAGTTACCCCAATCAAAATACAAGTCATTTTTTTATAAGTAACTTATTTTTTAAGTCATTTTATGATAAATCACTTAAAATCAAAAGTTAGTTCTGTTATCCCAATCTAAAGAGACTCTCATACTAATTGAAAGAGGCACATATTCCAGATAGTTTTTTATAATAATGAGAGGTTCCAAATCTCAAGCCACCATTTTTTTATTAGCATCTTATCAATATACTACTAATGTACAATATATAGAAGAATGGGGTGGAATAGGTGTTATATACATAATAAATAAAAGCAAAAATTAGTGCGCTTTGGTATGAAGGGAGGGAAAATAAAAATTTTAAGAGTTGAATTTAAAGAAATTTAAGAAGTGAGATTATAAAATTTTAATAAAGAGAAAATGTAACATAAAAAACTATAAAAAAATAATTTAAACATTTTTAACCCCACTTCTTTAATTTTTTTAAAATTTAACTTATAAAAAAAATTCTTTCCCTCCCTTCCCTTCCAAATCTCTCTTACCAAACAAGTCCAAGTTACGAGGGGAAAGTGAATTTGTAGGAACCGGCTTCTGTGTCATTTTTCCCCTCTCCGCTGGCTCCCCACTTCAATCCCTTGAATAGTTCAGATTTATCACGTAAAATTTTGAGAAGAATAAATAAATTCAAAGTGGGAAAACTCAATCTATAAAATCCAGGCTCCATAAGCTATAATTAAGAACATAAAAAAGGTGAAAGACGAAGACACCTTCGTCTTTCTCGTATGTAAAGAGAGAAGGGATTGTCTATACGTACCGAGCCGTTTCATACTATTATTTTCGAAATTATTTAATAAAAAAGTTAAATGATATATTCCTTCAAATGTTGATATAAGAGTGAATAACAATCTTGTCCCATTAGAAGACGTTGGCTACATGGACTACTTAATATTATTGTTCCGGATCAAAAATTAAATTGAGTAGATTATTAATTAAAAAATCTCACTCTATACTTTTATTGAGTTCGCATTGGTCATCCTCAACTTCTTTTTAAAAGAGTCCATACTATTTGATAAGGTATTAAAAATCGGACCGGTCACTGAACCGGTTAAGATACTGGGTTAAGGGTCAATGGGTTAGACCGGATAACTAAACCGATGAGTAAATTAAGATTTTAAGCTTATTAATATGAAATTATAAGGGAAATTAATTTTTTTTAAAAAAAATGGGGTGGACCGATCTAATATGAACCGGTCCGGTTTAGTATGAATCGGTCCGATTCACCATCGGGTTCACCAGTTTACATCGGGT
>JBAGKO010000002.1:13240310-13252060 GCA_037177275.1 Acacia concinna | reverse complement strand
ATAATAAAAATAATCTGTGACTTAAATATCATTAGTTGAAAACTTTATGTTTACACTATTGAAATTTTATATGAATTGATGTATAGATTCCACCACAATAAATAGCTCTCAGTGATCATAATTGTGATGAACAGGGAAATATGTTTCTATTCAACAATCTTACAAGTGTAATCTCCTTTACATTACTTTCTCTTTTAGAAATAAAAGGTGCCTCTCCAATAAGTGCACGATGATTTTCACCTCTCCAATAAGTGCACGATGATTTTCACCTCTCCAATAAGTACATTTCCTTCTAATCAAATTGTGTTCTCCTTACTTTACTTAAGGTAATCAAGATTATACATTCTAATCTCTATCATATTACATAATCACAACCAAATGCTGAATTAACATGCAACACACCCTCCCCCTCAAAAATAAAAACACAAAACAAACAACACAAATCTAATTTAACATGTACATAATACATGTGCAAGCGTGAGTAATATAACCCTTGAAGTATGCTTCGATTAAACAGAATTTATGAGAAGCATTTGTCATTTAAATATAAATTATAGTCTAAATTATGATTCTCCTCCTCAATCCACAAATTAGCGAATAATTCCTGGTAACGTGGGGCAGTAAGTAGTAGCATATTAAACTATGAATATGCCCAAGAAATACTTTAATCAAATAATCTCAGATGATTGAAATTTTCCTTGTCAATGATTAGTAAGAATAAACATCCAAAAAGAACAAAACAAGCCGCTAAAATTGGGTGAAAGAAAGATTCTTCTGCCTTTTTGTTTTTTGGCCCACGAAAGATTCTTCTATCAAACTGGAACTTCCGTTAATCTGAGAGTGCAGAAAATAGACAGTTGCAGGATTTGTTGCTTAAAATAAACATCGATCGTACCATAAGAACTCTACTTGCGATAACTTGAACTCTCATTCTGCAAAGTATATGATTAATTAACTAGGTGCATATAAGATATAGGTTCAATGAGCTGACTCATAAGAACTAGCGCAAAGGATGACCCATATTACACAAATCCTACCAGAATTGAAGCATAATAATACAAACATTTTAAGTCTTGAACCATTAAACTAGCAAAGAAAGCCCAATATAAAACAGATCTTCCAATTCCAAAATAAAACAAAACCTGCTTGTGTTCAACGTTGTAGCTAACAAATACTGTAACTAGCACCTACGTTATTGCTTATTCCAAAGGAACAAAAAGAGGGGAATTTTAGTCCTCCAAAATAAAATGAAGACACTTTTTATTAACATATCTATGTTTAGAGCAATAAAGCAAAAGTTTGATATGTACAGAGGCAGGAACAGAATAATCATGGTTGTGATATACTACCTCCGTTCCTAAATAAATGGGTCTTATATTTAATAACAGAGGGAATATTTGCACATTAATCATCCAACTACAGGCTATCTCAAGGCCTGTGAAAAGTTGGCCAACAAAAGGACCGTGAAAACAAAAGCTACACTAAACATGCCCTAAAAGAAAGTCATGATGTATTATTCTATCCTGACTGGATGAACTGGAGCAGAATGCAAGTAAACTTATCAAGCACAGAGAGAAAATGTAAAAGCAGACATACATGAAAAATGGCCACAGAAAAAACAGCGTAGCAGAAGATTCTAGGGCAGATATATATTGGCTTCATATAAGATTAAATTATTCAGAAACGAATCCTAGAGCTGTAAAAAGTAAAAAGCACGTCAAACATAAGAGAGGAACTCAATTGCCAGGATCTATTCATATTTCATGTCATTAAATACAGGATGGACTTGACTTTTCATTCAGAATTCCTTTGGGTTGCTACAAGAGTTCAACATGCACTATTCTAAAACATTTACTTTGACCAGACATTATATTAAAAATTAAGAACAGAAACAAAAAGGATGAGACCCCACGTGAAACCAGATTTTCCAATCTGAAATTCCACTAGGAATACCAAGGATGAATTACACCTAGGACAATCGACCAGCTAGGTGCAATTCTATGACTGCATAAAAGCAGAATCTACTCAGATGCTACTTTTTAAATCTTTTCTAATTAGAGAAGATGCATGCAACAGACCACTGAAATAGCAAGAAGTATAAGAGTTTAATATCCATGGATAGATACAAAATCAAGTTATCAGAGAGGAATTAATAAAGGATCCAATTCATTTTAATTTTAGACAACAGACGATAAGTTAAAAATTAGAAAGACTGAGGCTTAATTCTGCAAATAATCAACGACTATCTTATTGTACACTTAAAAGACGATGAAAAGTTTAGTAGAATTATTTCGACTTGCATCAGCCAAAAAATGTTTACAAAGTCTTCTGAACAAAAGTATGGATGAGTCCACGATCACTTGCATATTGTAAAAAACAATCTCATTTTTCCAATCATATCTCATCTTTTGAATCCTGATAGCTAACACTTAACAGTAATATAAGCTTAAAGAGAAAATCAAGAAAAAGGTTTTAGCTGCTTGAATGTATTATTTAAGAAAATAATAATGACTTGAAAAGGGAACGCACCACATCGAATATTCTCATTGGAACATGATACAAATGCTTTAAGGAAGAAAATCAGGTCCAGAACAACATAATATCCTGTTTTATTGTATAGGTAACACTCCAAAATGCCCTTCCAGAGGCACTTGTTTTAAAGACACTAACTAAAACGAGAATTTTTCACAAGTCACAAATTAAAAACCCAAGGAATTCATTGAAGCAGATAAAACTAACAAAATAACAGGGGGAGGAAAATATAATTCACCGCATGAATTGTACGCCCTACACCAGCCACCTAAGTCAGAGAAAGAGCCCCCATTACAAGACATAGGAAACCAAATTCTCAGGAGCACAGTCAAAAATCACTAGGAAGATGTAACGACGTGAGAAAACTGGTTGAAGCACATTGATATATAATCCACGGATTCCAAACATACATCACTGCACATGGACATTATTCCCCATATTATAATGAGAGGAGAAAAAATAAAGTGTAATTGTCTGTTCGAGGGGGCAGATCATCCATCCACTAATGGACTGTGAGTAAACTAGATGGAGAATAAGGGAAAAAGGTTGTTAAATTAACTCAAACTCGTCTTCCTTGAGGTGGGCAAAGAACTTGACAGGGCCGCGACCGGGAATCTCGGTGATAAATTCAACCTTGTAAGGCAAATTAGCGGAGATACGTTTCCCCTTCCACAGCCCAACATATTGCTTTATCTCACCTTCCAAACCCGTAATTTCAAGCTCAGGAACTTTAGGAACATGGTACAACTTCAGGGGCGCCGTGACCCTAACCCGCGATCCAACATTAGCTTCTGGGGACGAAGTAGATGGAGGAGACGACAAATCATTGACCTCCACAGCAGAAGAAACAGTCCAGTTGCGCGAATGCAACGATTTGCTAAAAGAGGGCTCACAATCACAGGCAACACTCGCGGGCCTCGCTCCCAGGGGCATAGGGCAAAACCCAGGACGCGGAATCATGGAAGACGAAGAAGGTTTAGCTGCTGCAGATGGTGAAGAGGACATCATTGTTCTCATATGGGGCTTCGTGGCGCAACTGGAGGGAGCAGTGACCATGTTGTTTGGGTCTAAAATAACGAAGGAGGAGGAAGAGATGATCGGTGAAGTGCAGGAGGTCATGCTTTGAGTTCTGATTAGATTTAAGTGATTTCTATCGTTTCACCAATCAGTCTCGGTAGTGGGAGATGAATGCAAAAGAAAGTAAATTTGGAAATTTTGTTTGATCAGAGATTCGCGGCTCGTTGATCGTTCCCTCTCCTTCTCGTCTGGCCACCCACCATATTGGAGTTTTTTTCCCTCAGACCAAGATATTTCAAGGGCACACGCCACTTCTTTTCTTTTTTCTTTTTTTAATAAGAAAAACCTAATTCACCTATTCGCTCCTAAGGTCATTAAGCAAAGTATTCATTTGACTTCAGAGTTTTATAAATAAAAATTTAAAAAAAATATATACTGGGAAAACTTATCTTCATTTTAAAAATGGAATGATTTAGTATGCTAATAGGCTATTATCAAACATTGTGTTATACAAAAATGTTGATATGCGAGAGATATTTGAAGGGGGAGGACACGTGAGCGATCTAGCATCACAAGTCCAATATCTGAACCCTGTTCCACACACCAGCTCTTGCAATTTGTTGTTATTCTGATCTTACTATCTATCTCCAAAAAGGACAAACCTTTTCCATTGGAGAAAATGAATAAGGATAATATATCCCTCGTTTGTTTCGTTTCGTTCACATCATCATCATTATTATATGTGCCACTATTAGAGATTATTCATGATTGACGCTCGTTACCTGCCGTTTGGATCCATTCTGAGCGTTGAGGGAGTAAATTGTTTGAATAAGAGGAATATTACACAACTCTATTTAAGGAAAGTTAGGGTCATGAATTATATCTTAATTTTAACGGAATTTAGAACCATAGGTTGTCATTGTGTGGCCGGTTGGAGGAACCCAAGGAACAACCACTTTATCCTTTTGCCCCTTTGCCTTTGTTGTTGATTGTTGTACAGATTCTGTTCTACACACGACTTGGACAATTGCCAAGGGCCGATCACAATAAAAGAAATGAGCCGAGTAATTTAAGTAATATAACTTCTAACATGTAACATGAAATTCACAAAAGTCAATCATTTATAAACACGGGAGATATTGCAAAATGTCACTAGCTATTGATGCTTGGACGTTGGCTCTTTGGTTTCTTGGATCGCCCAATCAATGGTATTTTGATCTCAAGAGATAGTGATATGCAATGTTACTCAATATCATTTTACAAAATCCTGTTTGAGAAATCAAGCTATAGAGTAAATACACTCCAAGTTTGGGATTAATGATAAACAAAATATACTTCCCAGTCTTGCGAAGCAAAACCAAGGTGCAAATATAATTTCATGGGTATAACAAAATATGAAACTTGGAAAAGAAAAACCTATTGGCAAAAGATCCGCATGATGACATTCATTAGCTCAGAGAGTCTAAAGAGCAGTCAACTACACCACTTGATAGTTTTCGGTGACCAATTGAATTCTCTGAGAGTATTTGGGAGGATTGCCACCCTTTTGCGGTATGATGTTGACAACCTGCAATTGAAATTGCAGCAAGGCAAGTTAAAATGAAAATTTTGCTTTTACTGAACAGAACCCGCTGCACAAAAAATGAACTATAGAGTATTGACATGATTGTAATAGCTTCCCTTAAAAATACATGCATCAACTTCAGCCAAGATTGACACATAATTTTTTGTAAAAAGAAAAAAAACACCTTACTTCCAATTAGCACAGAAAGAATTGCATGCCCAAAAAAATGAACATTTGAGCTAACCTTCAGGTCACTAAATGTTTCAGTTGCTGAGAATCGGACGGAAATTGGAAAGAAAACAGATGTATCTGCTGGTGGAACAACAAACTCCAGAGACCCACTGCCACATACACGAGAGTCAGATAAAACATTCAAGACACAGACGATTATTGCATAACACAGCTCTTGACAAATGACAATACAACGTCAAATGTAGTATACCTGCGGTTTGAATTGTCAATAAGGAGAATAGACCACTCCAAGAAGGAATTCCTAGAGTCATACCTGCAATGGAAATTATAATAGGGCGTTGTAAAATGAAAAAAGCAACCAACATGAAAGATGTAGAACTGCCAGATATAATTTTATGCTAGGTAGATAGCTTGGCAATCATCCCCTCAGACAAATCACAGCTGTTTAAATTTTCTCAACTCCAACTTGGTTTGGTTCGAAAGAAAAACTCCCCCGCGGGGGAAGATAACAGTAAATTAAAATAAAAATAAAAAGTCTGGAACCCCAAGCTAATTGAAGATTTTTCAGAATAATTCCTTTTTGAATTTCCAATTCCTTAATATTTTTATTAATCTTCATTCGTTTGCCTGTGACAGTCAGCTAGGAGCTATATGTCCCAACGTTGAAGAGGTTTTATTCCCCCATTTGTTCTGGGCTGTGTGTGTGCGTGCGCGCAATTCCACTTGTAAGTATGATCAAAAGCAAGAGAAAATTTTCTCTTGCATTTCAGATCTGTGTCTGTGTGTAAGTTCACAACATTCTCTTCACCAAGCCCTCCACAGATGTTAGAACTTAAAGAAACCAGAACAATCATGAAAGAAGTACATTAGCTTGACATTGCCTCAGAACCCCTTTGCATGTCAACAAAGAAGGCTTATTCCGAAAAAAACACACACACAGAGAGAGAGAGAGAGGCAACAAAAACAGCAGCAACGGCAATGAAAAGAATCATGAACTAAACCCATTAACATAATAAAACAATAAATAAACCCCTAGCTACAGAAGCTACAAACAAAAACATGCTGACATGTTTAGCAGTGCACTCCAACCACATGCACCAAATTCTGGCAAACAGAGCATACTGGAAAAAAATTAATCTGATTAATACTCCTAAAAATGTGGGGTAAGACTATGTACATCTATCTTTTCCCAAGCCTCACTTGGTGGGAGCCTTACACACTAGTCTCGCTCCTTCTTTTAAATACTCCTTAAAGCCCCAATACAAGAACCAAGAAATCTTACAATTTTAATTCATAGAATGGACGTGAACCCTTCATTGAGTAAATGGACGTTTCATATGAGAAGGCAATTCCTAGTAAATTTAAACTTCACAATGAATATCAAAAAGAGTCAAGGGCAATCTCTTCGGAGTGTTGGGATGTATTTGTGTAAGCCTATATTCACACATGATCAATTATATGTTACATTATCAAGGTTCTAATAGAACCAAAACAAATGCGGCCTACAAGGAAGTGTTCAAGAATTTGTAGTGTCCATTGAATGTGATTACGTGGACTACAAGAACCATCTATCACAGTGCATGTCATGGAGTTGATGGTTGGTTCACATGTGATGCCTTGCTGACTGTGATGCTATTTATTATCAGGTTACATAGTTGTAGTTGAGACTATACGTTATGACTATCCATTGTTAGTTTGTATTTCATGTTAAACGTCACCGCGGTAAGATTTTTTTCCTTCCTGTGCTTCTTTATTTTATTCCATGGGTTTGAATACTTAAAGTTTGGATGTTGCAAGGTAGTTATTTATGATTGTGAACTAAGGTGTGTTATCAAATGTTTGCATTAATTTCCGTGTGAAAGGTTGAGCGGAGGAGTTCATGCTAGTTTTAAGACAAAGCCTGCTGATCATTAAAGATGCCTATGGAAACAAACCTAATCCATTGAGGAAGGAAAAAAAGGAAGACGCCAAATGAATACATATTAGCTCAACAAAACATTCCAGTCCCTTGAGGTACATCGAACAAGGGAACACTACATAAGAAAATAAGAGTTTGATTCATGCTCAACTGACAGTGACAGAGATGTAAGACATCAAAAGCAACCACAAATACGCAACACTTCTTAAATAAATGTCCATTTAACTAAAACCTATCTAAGAAAGCCACAGCTAGAAGAAAGGGTAAATCATCAATAACGCAGCTAGCAAATATGGTCATTGTCAAGACAACAAATATAAGCATGTGCCAGAGATTACGTATATATAATCTTCATGCAGTATACACAAATCATGGACGTGAATCCCATAATTTACTTCATGGCAAGAAAAACTAAATTTTACCTCCATTCACCATCAATCTGCCTAACATTGGGTGCTTCTCGAAGAGCTGGAAGCGGTACTGAGATCAAAACATTCCGTAGATCAAACATTGATGAAGCTTCATATTCAATGCTGACATAAGTTTCATTTCCAGACACAGACGGCCAGCAGTTAACTGTATACACATAAAAATTTTACAGTAAGTTAGTAATACAATAGTAAAACAACACAAAAGATAAGATTAGAAATAAATATGAACCCACTAGTCAGTGGCACCAGGGACTCATCATTGCTTTGCATTCTCCACTTCAATAGGCCAACACCAGATGCATCGCCAGCTTGACCAGTAGGGAAAGGCCTATTGGGATCCTTTAAGCCTAGTATATTCTCAGAGGAAAATAATTCTTTGTTCACATTAGGGTGCGTTTTGAAAAGGATGCCTGGATTGCCCCCAGTTTTGATCTGCAAACACAAGTTACAATTTTATATTTCTTTTCAAACAATTAAAATTTGCATACGCAGCCAATGTTTCAAACGAACAATAGAAACACTTTAGAACAAGGATGCAAGGTGCATGTGCATTTTAATTTATATTCAAAATGAAAAATGCCTCCTATACTTTATTTTCTTAATAAATTAAAAAAAAAAAAAACCTATTCATACCAACAATGATTGTTTTATAAATAACATAGATATGCTTCGCACATCAGAAGCAACAGACAACTCAATCTCTTCCTCTTTGGTTTTGTCGACAATCAGTTCATCCTCTCCAATTGAGAAGCCATTGTCCGATATAAAACCTACCTTTGCTATTCTTCTGAACAGATTTAACAAATCCGGAATAAATTCACAGCAAAAAAATAATAAACTACGAAGAAAAGAATATTCAGGTTAAACCAACAAGCAGGAAATATATTACTATTAACATATCAAAGTATCAGTTGAAAGAATAAGATACCTGAACTTGAATAAAACCATCCTCTTGGTTAAGGATTTGAAGAGATAATGTGCCCTGAACATCAAAATTACTCACTCCACCATCTCGTTTTAGTGTCACATTAAGTTTCTCCTCAACAGTTAAAGTTACAGGATCAGTGGCAGGTGGGGCAGCTGGTCTAGATTGGCCAAGTTTTGGCTGAACATCTTCAATAATGACTTCACCTTCTGCTTTTAGTGATTCCAAAAACTGGTTTGTCCTCTGAGATTTACCAAGCTGCATGCCAGAACCTTTTGGTGGAGCAGTGGCAGATGCAGGTGGATGGCCTGGGGAACAGAACACAGGAGCAGAGAAGTAAAAAAAGCACATCTTAAGAAGCAACTAATAGCAAATTCACGTGTTAATTCAGGCAGATATTAATCCACTTGTCACAGAAACCAAGCTGTCTTAAACAAAAACCGTTCACAATTATGCAGTGAAATAACCTTAGGAATTCAACATACACAACTATAAAATACTCTACATCTATATTCATACTATATATAGTTGAATTAAGCAGATACCACTGTTCACGGTAGGACTGTTACCCTTCCTTTGTTATATACTTAAATTCTCATAGTAACCACATAGTCAAAATGGCTAAAAAATTATATCAAACAGAAATAAGTTGTCAGATTAAACCTCGTCTGATTTCACAGTTCAAAAGATTTACTATTTCTTTCCCTCTTGATTTGAACAAAGATCTCTTGATTCTAACACACTTAGACAGGACAAAAAAGGGGTAAAAATTATTTATAGTAAATGACGGAGTTGAAGGTATCAAATCAAGTTACCTGAATTACAAAATTTTCAGTTCCATGTTTGGACTTGAGAGATAATATCTTTTTGGAAGACAACTAGTTTTAGCAAGTAATGGCAGATTTTCTTAAGCATGATCTTCAACCATGATACATAATGGTTTAATTTATGTTCCTATTCCAACTCACTAGATTTAGAACTTAAAAGCACTCCCGAGGGATGCTAAAAGCCAACCTTTTGACTTGGTAGAAAATGAATCAATGTCACTGGTTAGTCCAAAGCCAGAGCCACTTCCAAAACCAGATCCACTGCTAGATATGCTCAAATCATTAAAGCTACTTTCAATTCTTCCTGAGCCCATCGATTGCAAAGACATGAATCCACCTTTGTCACCTCTGTTCTTTTCAATCTGTTAAACAGATGCAATGACTTTATATAAATGGTGGACAATCCAAGACTTAAAAATGTAAGCACATCAACAAGAAAGGATCCCTCCACTCATACCTTGCTCTTATCAATCTCACTAGCTTTCCGCTTCATAACATCCTTGGTTTCATTTATCTTGCTCTGCATAACAAGCTTGTGCAATCTCTCCTCATGACTCTCCATTTCACAGTATTGCTTAACTTGCGCAACAGTCACATTTTCCTTGTGCCCAAGAGAGATGACTTCATCAAATGCAAAAATCAGCTCAAATGCGTTCTTGCAGATACCCTCCTCATCAAGGGAATAAGAATATTCAGGCACCTAAGAATGTTAAGGATAGAACGACTTATATGCAAATCTCGATCAAAATTATTATGAAATGGTTATACACCCTCTTATAAAAGTTGAAGTAACTTCCTGTAGTAAATAAGTTGATCATTTCAAACCCCCTTAAGCCTTCCTATTAGAACCAATAATGCACTAAATGTTCATATCGACAAAACCCTGCCGAGCATATGCCAAAATGAAAGTATGAAAACAAAAGGAAATGCCAAATCATGGAATTTTGGACATAAAGCCTAGACCAAATTCATGACAAGATCAACAATGTCCTTCATCAGAAAGGAGAAAGAAAACCAAACCATCAAAAGAAACAAGATTAGAAGCATAATATGTCAAATTTAAAGCAGTATTATATGGATACAAGCTTAGAGAGAAGACGTAGAGTCTCTAAATCCTCCAGTATGTTGCTCTGTTTGTTTGTTACAAGAAGCAGGTACAGTAATTCTATTGGCTGGTAAACATAGCGCACATTCTCAGTCTCAACATAAGTGTGCTGTTTTCCAGTGCCTACTAACTTGGGAAAGGCTGCAAGAAGACCCTCAATTCTTATTCGAGACATATCTACAAACTGTCTCGATACCAGGACTGCAATTAAAACACAGGTTTGTGAACAGATTGATCTTGAACTCATAAATATTTAGCCACCATAAAATCAAAATTAATTTGAGGCCTGGAAGTACTTTAACCTCTGAATGTTTATCTCGGGAAGAGAGAATAAACAGAGAAAGAACTCAAGGAATCTTTCACGTATTGAAAGAAAATTGGATAGTGCTAATTAACAAAATGTAGCTATCATCTGAATGAACTTCTTAAAGATTGAAATGTTGGCGTAAGAAAAGGATTTCATAGCTTTACACTCTTTGATTATGTCAATACTCTGGTTAATTTATTTTTTAAAGAAAATATTTGAGAGCAGCTTATCTATTACATTTCTATTCGCCTTAATGAAATTACTATTTACTGAGTTGAAACGATTGACATGAGGCAAGCCTGACATAGCCACTCAGTGAAAATGACCACAATTCCACAAACAAAAAGGGTGAAAAGGGGGACTAAAAGAACTTACCTTTCCCAGATTTGCTCACAATGGATGCAGCGAGGACAACCTGTATGACAGACATAACAAAAAAAATCAACATTTAATGGGGAAGATAGGCAGTTCGACAACACAAAGCAATAAATGGAGGGAATGAAATATGACTTGGCAACCCAACTTCTACTTCCACCGTTCTTATGCATGCGAATTCAACTAATCGATGGGAACAAGCAACAGCTGTTGTAAAGGGAAGTAAACCAAGCACCGAAGGTAAACCAGAAAATTGAAAATTGCCATAAATCTTGAAGAAGATTCAAGCTACAAAATTTAAGATGGCAAAAATGTCCCACTTAAGGCAGCTCAATAAACCATTCATGAACTTCAGTCAGATGCAATACAGATCCTGTATACTGACTGAATTCAGACATAGTCATTGACTCGGGCAGACATAAGCCAATGAACGAAGTATGCAATTGACACGAATCAATAAAAAGAATGGAATAAAAGAAAAATCTAATCTATTGCACAATGAATGCGATGGTTAGAAATTACCCATTTATAACCCAAATTTATATCAGGGTGCACAA
>JBAGKO010000002.1:13188263-13218625 GCA_037177275.1 Acacia concinna | reverse complement strand
ATGTATGCTTGGTTTTGACATTGGAGGTGTTTTAACCCCAACCCTCCATTCTTTTTATGTTTACACACATTATCCCAAGCCACTAAATGCGTCTTTCTTTTATCAGGAGTTGTACCCCATAGGAAGTTCCTATTTTGTCTTTCAATGTCCTCACACATGCCTTTAGGAAAATAAACAATTTGCATTGTATAACTTGGAATAGCGGAGGTAATAAAAGATACTAAAGTGGTCCTCCCTGCTAGAGACAAAGAAGAGGCCTTCCAACTAGATAGCCT
This sequence comes from Acacia concinna, assembly GCA_037177275.1. Taxonomy (NCBI): domain Eukaryota; kingdom Viridiplantae; phylum Streptophyta; class Magnoliopsida; order Fabales; family Fabaceae; genus Acacia; species Acacia concinna. The sequence goes on along the minus strand of JBAGKO010000002.1, from coordinate 13,218,350 downwards.
TGTACGCAACTTATCCATAACAGCTTGATAACTATGCTTGGTGACCCGTTAATGATGAAAAGGAACTCTAAGGTACTTTCCAAGATCTGGAGTCACTTGGAATCCCAAAATATTACAAAGCTCTATCCTTCTCGTATGGTTCACATTTTTAGAGAAGAAAACATGTGTCTTAGTAGCATTAACTTTTAACTCAGATGCTGCACAAAACTTCTCAAGACAATTTTTCACCTTTAATGGCTGATGCACTGATGCTTCAACAAATAATATAATATCATCAACAAAAAACAAGTGAGAGATAGGAGGGCCATTCTTACATAAATTAATTGGCCTCTAAGCTCCATTTCCAATATGATCTTGAATTAAGTGAGCCAAGCGTTCCATGCATATGACAAACAAATACGGTGAGAGAGAATCTCCTTATCGAACTCCTCTAGTTGGGGTAAAGGATCCCGCCTTTTCTCCATTCCATAAAATTTTCATACTTGGAATAGATACACAAGCAAAAATAATGTCAATAAAAGAGCTGGGCAAGTTAATATCTCTAAGGCAATCCCAAAGAAAAAGCCAGTTTATACGATCATAAGCTTTTTCTAAGTCAATTTTAATAGCCATATAACCTTGTTTCCCTTGCATGTTTCGTATCGAATAAACAACTTCCTATGCGACTATAATGTTATATGAGCTATGTCTCCCTAGAACAAAATTGCATTGATGAGGACTTATAATATGAGGTAACACAACTTTAATCCTGTTAGCAATTTCCTTTGTGATAATTTTAAAAATCACATTATACAAACTAATTGGCTGTAAGTCCTGCACAACTTATGGGTGGTCTTTCTTTGGAAAAAGCACAATTAAAGTACTATTAATGGAATTTATTTAGGCTAGTGTATTCCATGATAACTTGATAAACTCACACACGATTTTCTCCACTACTTTCCATTGACTTTGATAAAACAAAGCATTCAAACCATAAGGACTAGGCGCCTTTAGTGCACCCATATTGAAAAGTGCATGTTTTATTTCAGCTATTGAAAGATCTCGACCTAGGCTCCTTATTTCCTCATCACTAATGTTCGGGTATGAAACATTGCAAACAAGAGCTTGTCGACTAATTTGTTCTTCTATAAATAAAGTCGAGAAAAAATGAAGTAGTCATGTTCTTAAGCTGTTCATAATCATAAACCCAAACTTCGTCATTACCCTTTAAAGCACCAATAAAGTTCCTCTTTCGTCTTCCATTTACATGCGAGTGAAAATATCGAGTATTTCTATCTCTATTTATTAGCCATTCACTTCTTGCTTTTTGAGCCCATATAAGAGATTAATGCAGGAGAACCTCTTCCAACTGCTTCCACAATGATCTCTGAAGCTCTTCAAGTTCCAAAGTTAAACCGTACCCTGTCTCAATTATGGTAATACCATTCAACCTTCTCAGAATCTTCCTATTTCTTGTATAAGTATAGTCAAAGATTTGCCCATTCCATTTATTACAAGCTATAGTAAATTGGCCAATATTTTCTGTCTATGTTAATTCACTCTTCCAATTCTCTTCAACAAATGGTGAAAAACGCTCATCTAAAACCCATGCCGCAAGGAAGCGGAAGGGGTGATTTGGTCATTGTTTAATACTAATTCCTTCTAACTATAAAAGAAGATTCATATGATCACTTGTGTACCAGTTTAGATGCTTTACAAATGCATTTGGGAAAGCTTCCTGCCAAGTAGTATAACCTAAAACTCGATTGAGTCTACTTTCCATATTAATATGTTTCAAAGTGAAAGGAGGTCCCATGAAACCTAGGTCGTTCAAAGCAACATCTTCTACAAATTTGCAGCACTCCATATTTGATCCCTTATTAGATTCATGAGAAACACGTTCATGAGTGGTAAGTGTTGCGTTAAAATCTCCACCCAAACACCAAGGAGCTTGAACCAATAAACTTAGTTGCAACAAATCATGCCATAGAACATGACGCTGATAAACATTTGGATTGCCATAAATAAATGTCATCTAACAAACCTGCAGGGTATGATTAGTAATACGAACATGTACAAATTGATTTGACGATTTCAAAACATCTACTTGCTAAAACTTATTCGTCCAAAGGCATCAAATGCCTCCTTTGAAACCATCAGTGTCAATGAGTTTCATATTAGAAAAACACATCATAGCTGCTATTTTGTGAGCTTTAGTCCCACTACACCTTGTCTCAAATAATGCAACAAAATCAACCCCAAATGACTGATTATACCTTGTATAAGGAGTGGGAAAGATCGAGCCCTAACTCCTCTTACATTCCAAAGTAGGAAGTTCATGGGGAAACTTCTTGTTGAATGGGGAGACTATCCCCTTGACTATCCACTAAAACCATGGCTTCATCCACAAGCTCCAAATTAGCATCCGGAGTACTGCACTTTAAGTTCACCCCATTCTCCAAATTCATCACCACATTAGAATTATTCTTGGCCACATGGATTAATTGGTTCTCTTGCAACTCCATATTCTTACTGACATCAATATTCACCGGTCCATTACTTACTCTTTCACCCATAATAGCCATAATGGGTTCTATATTTGACGGCCCACACCTTTAATGTCTAATTCTTTTTCTATGTTTATCACTATTTCTCTATAAATTATTCTCAATAATTGAGGGGGTTCCAAACACCATATATGAATTTAAAAGCGATTCTCATATATCATTATCAAATACAATAGTTTGAAAGAATGATTTTCTTTCTAAATTTTTTTCATGCTACTACTATACTTAGAGAGAAGATGTGAGCCTCTTTCTCCTTCTTTTCACTCTTTTCCTATAAGTAGAAGTCCAATTCTCTCATATTTTTCCCATGTTCTTTTATCGGTCTTTCCTCAGGAATTTTACCAAAAATGGTATAAATAGTAAAACATTATACCAAAATGTTATAGGGTGAGAAGAATTTACCAAAATGCTATAGTCAAAATCGTTATTCAGTGATAAAGTTTAAAAATTGTTCATCTCAAGAACGATTTCTTTAATATTAGGAGATATAATATTGGATTGAACTATATATAAATCATTCTTCAAGTTAATGATTTCTAAAATTCATCACCTAAAAAACCAGTTCTTAATAATGACACATTCTCTCTTCTAATAAATGCAATTATGATTGAATGATTTCCCCCCCCCCCCCAAAACATAATGATTGTTGTATGATGATGATGCTATATAATTAGTGACTTCTTGTATCACATCTAGTTTTCATTCACATACGACGTGGTCGTTGTTATAACACTTCTTATATGAAGCATAAAAAAAAAAGTTTTGATGAAAATAAAATGAAAAGCTTACCACACAACTAGTATCGTCACTAATTGATTGAATCTATTGTCTCGTATGTCTCTAGTACCATTGCATGTATTAAGACGTTCTCTCAAGGTCATCATGTGCCATTGAAGCATTAACAATAAAATGTAACCAACTATCCCATGTCTAAATAAATGTTGAGTATTTGCCAACCCAATCTATAGATATTCTACCATATAGTTGCATTGTGTGGTAATATCATAAAAGAGTAGTTGGGGCGAGAATTGGTTGTTAACCATCCAATTGTTGTAGCGCATGATTGGGATTGTTTCATTCTATGATATTAAAGCATATCAAAGGTAGAGAAGCAAACTAAATTTTAGATATTTGTTAGCAATACTCTAGAATTAATTAGAAAAAAAATGTTATAATCAATACTTTGGAATCAATTGGAAAAAAAAACCCCTTAAATCTACGATACCATAACATTTTTTTAAATCATCATAAAAAACTTTACAAAAATTTCTCACCCACTATAAATAGCACATACAAATAATCACAATGAAATATAAAATGGTATACTTAATCTACCTTCTACTTAGGAATGTTTTTGCAATGTATTTGAGGGCCTATTTGTTTTCACTTCTGAAACTTATGTTTACGCAAGCCGAGACAAAATTATTCTCACATACTTATCTCAAAATCCGTAAAAGTTATTTTCAAAAGTTGATCAAAACGGACACTAACTCCCTATAATGAATATATTTCATTTTTGAAAAAAAATAGTTTTTTTAGTTAATTGGAAAAAATTATGTTACCATCATAATTTACAAAATGGTCTGACCATAATCTTATTAACATTTAAAAATCACATTTATTTATTTATTTATTCATTTTATTAATATTTTGTCCGAAACCTTTTTAACTCCCAAATAAAGAATACACTCATTTTTGAACCTATATATACCTTTATATTCTATATTTTACATTTATAAATTATTTACAATGTATAAATTATTTAGAGAGTAGAGTTCAAATCAAAATCTTGAGATTTTATAATTGACATGTATTGACATATAATATACTTACCATTAAAATAAGAGCACTTGTTTTGATTTTTCAACTTGTTCAATCCAATAATAACCACTTCAAAATAAAATAAATAGTTATTAAGGGAAACATAAATAAAATTCAAATTAGATATAACAAACTAGCAAATTAAGAAATAAAACCTGAGAAATAACTTACTTGAAACAATAGTAAGAATCATCAAACTTAAAACACTAAAGTACGAGCAAGAAGGAAGAGTAAAAAATTGGAAAGAAGATGGAAGAATGAAGTGGAAGTGAGAAGGTGAAGGAATTCGGGACTTTAGAGGAATGAATTATATGAGAAATGGAGCTTTAGCAAAAATATAAAGCCCCCTCCTTACTATTTAGCCATTGGTTTGGATGTGGAAGTGCATGAAATGACAATTCTGAAGGCATTGAGAAGGAAGGAATAAACAACACTTTTATGAAGAATATTCTTGAAATCCATTTTAATTATTTTTAAAAAAAAATCACATAATTTAGATATTGTTCTCGTGAATAATGATTTCTAAAATTGTTCTCGCAAAGAACTGTTTCTAATTTTTGTTAGACTGAAACTCATTCTTTATATTAATAATTTATTCACAAATTAGAAATTGTTCTTTTGAAGAACAGGTTTAGATGTAGCATTATGATAAATACAAATTTCTTTATAACATTTAAGTATTATTTTTTTACTGTTTATAGTATTATGATTAAAAAAGCCGTCTTTCCTCCCAATTTCAAATTTCATCTATAAATTATCTCTAAAAACAATCTACAAAATCTGAATTTTAAGGGGTTCGTATTGGTGCTCATCATTGTGATGAGATCTCAACTGTTCAATTTTAATATGAATATAATAAAATAAAATTTATTTTAAATAAATAAAAAATTTAATTAAATATAGACCGTTAATTCAATTTAACGGTGTAAATAATACTGAGCATACTTTTTAATTCTGTATATAATAAAATAAAAAAATTTATTTTAAATAAATAAAAATTTAAATTAAATATGGACCGTTAATTCAATTTAACGGTGTAAATAATAATGAGCATACTTTTTATCATCAGTTTAATATGAGGGGAAGCAACTGAAAAATGCCCTCTTTTGCAGCGCTGTGTTATATTTTAGTTTTGCAAAGTTGATCAGTCGCAGTCAAGCTTGGCTCCCGGGAGTGCATATAATCCATAGAGATGAGCTCGAGAACTGGGTTTTGCTCCTGCCGTTGCTTTCCCAACGCTGATTCCAACTCTTACCTTTCTCCTTTCTCGTTCTCGCCTCACTCCTCCATTTTCTCTGTGAAGTTTCTTCCTCGAAGTTTGAGGCCTCTTCAAGTTTCTGCTGCTTCTTCTTCTTCCTCTGATGATAATCCTCACAGTTCTACGAGTGGAAGCAACCAACACATCAAAGGCTCAGGAACTAGTGCAAGGGGTCGCAGATTGCTTAGAATTCGTGAAGAGAAGCGGCAACGGGAACATGACCGAGTTCACAATTATCCTGCTTGGGCCAAGTCCTCATTCCCTCCTTTTCCTGCCTGCGTTCTTTTCAAAGTCATAATTATTGGTTCTTGCCTTAACAAATAATTGCTTTTCTTTCAGAGTCCTCGAAGATGCTTGTAAAGATGATACTGAGCTCCGTACTGTTCTTGGAGACAGTATTGGCAACCCTGAACTCATGAGGAAACGGGTACGTTAATTATTGGGCAATCCTCGCTAGTGTTTTCTGTATTTCAGCACTTTCTATGTCCAAAAGGTGAGGATGCTTTTACTTGTTCATCTCAAAATAGAGGAATGATGGCGGTTAATGTAATAGCTTAAGTTCTACAAATGTGGATTGGCAAATTTTGTGAACATTAAGTATAGATTTTTTTTACTCTCAGCTGTAACACTTTTTAAATGGGATAAATTAAGCAATTGTTTGATTTGTTAAATATCTTTTCCGCTACAAGGAGTCATTTTCATGTTGGAAGCATTTCTTCATGCTTACCAGACGCCTTGTTTTGCTGGTACTGTGTTTGGAATGTTAACACATCTGGTGAATGTGTTACAGGTAGAAGATAGAGTCCGAAAGAAGGGTAAAGATTTTCGTAAATCCAAAACAGGCTCTGTGCTTGCTTTCAAAGTCAGCTTTAGAGAGTAAAAACAATATATTCTCTTTCTTTTCATTTTATGTTTTTAACCTCTTCCACTTCCTGCTCCTCAGTCTCATATATCTCCTGCCTGCATTTGTGTGTTCTTTTATGTGTTGTCATTTTAGGCTGTCTAGTAGGGAAAAGATGAGATTGGATTCTTTGAATGGATAAATTGAAGATCCAGGCTGCTGTAATGAATATTCATTTCAAATAAATGCAGTTCTTGTAAGAATCCGCTTGCACATAATTACATAGGAAAAATATTGTGATAAATTATTGGTTCAGTCAAGGTGATGCAACCAATCTGAGAAACAATCCAGCTTTAGAGGAAAATAAAACAGCTGGGTTAAAGGTCTATGGGAGTTTAGTTAAGGCGGTTTGCAGGGAAAAAATGTTCTGTTTGGGAGCTGTAAATGGTACCTGAAAAGGAATCCCTGTAATTGGATGGCTCTTTAAGGTTTTTTCAACCATGCATATGGGAGGAATCCAACTAGACAAATAATAGCATGAGTTGAGTTCCTTAGGTGTGACTGTCTATTATGTAATAAAAATTGTTTGCATATTATGGAACCTTCTATCACACTTATCCCTTGGTTACTCTCATGCCATGCCTCTTGCAGCTTTAATCCAGTTGATTCGTTCATATGGTTTGAATTGTTTGGATCACCATCTGATCGGGACATTAGTCTAATTGGTGGTGTAAGTGTTTAATTTAGCCTGTTTACCCTTCTTATTTTTGGTGGAAGAGTGGCAACATGCTTTAAATGCATCGCTACCCTGATGGTGCCATATTTTTGCATTTACTCATAAAATGTTATTGTTTGATATCTTTGAACATGCAGGTTATTCAATCCTGGTATGTTATGGGTCGCCTTGGTGCCTTCAATTCTTCTAATTTGCAGGTAAGGTCATCTTTTCTTTTACTTACTATTGATGTATTTGTTTGTTGATCTCTTTCAAATGCAACTGGTTCAGTTGCTGTCTGAGTAGTGTTCCTCTAAGAATTGCCAAGTGGGATGAGGAACCCTACCCCAACAGCTAGTTGTTGAGATGGGAGAACCAACCCACTCGAATATCCCATTGAACATCCCATTTTACTCAATGGGGGACTTGATATCCCACCACCAAGTCTTCATCATATCGAAAGGCAAGTATAAAATGCCCTGATTCGTGGGACAGGTTGTATTGATTATGGCGCTGAGTGTGTGCATCAGCTATATTTTGTACTTTCTGGTGGTTTGAATAATTTTTGGTATGAAGGAGACATTTTCTATGTTTGGGAATACAACTGTGTGAATTGCAGCAGAATGTGAGTGTTTGACCTTGTGACCTGTCATGTTTGAGTTTTAGACCTTGCAAAGTAATGTTGATTTCAGAGAAAACTATATATTTACTCATGTGCTTTAAGTTGTCTTGAGGTTGTGGTTATTAGTTTTGTATTGTTCTTCCTAGCTGTTCATTAAAATTTGAGGATGTTTATATTTCCCTTGTGGTTCCATTACAATTTGGATTGATCTGACACTGCATGCTTGCACATTAACAGTAACTAGCAATGCTTATCTGCCTCCCCAAAAATAATTTACTCTCTTCCAGGTTTAATATTTTTGTTTCAATTTCCAAACTTATAGAAAGTAGAACAACTTGCTCTTCAAAAGAACAATGGTAGACACTGAAAATGATACATTCTCCTGCGTGAAATTTCTTTTATTCTTTGCTTAACATGAAGGCTGATGGTATGAGTTCACTGCTTCAGCTTTGCTCTATTATGTGATCGCCATCCATTCCTACCTGAACCTGATACTCTTTAACAAAGAATTGAAGCATCTTTTGAAATTGTTGGCAGTTGGCAAATTCATCCATGGAGTATGATCCTCTCTATGATGCAGAGAAGGGCTTCAAAGTGATACCATCATCCTTCCACGATATAGGCGACGTTGAGTTCCAAGATAACTGGGGACGTGTTTGGTATAACCTCCCAAAACACTGATCTTTTCGTAAAAATGATCTAGATTACCATCATTAAAACGTGATTAAACCATGAACATCTCTTTACAGGGTTGACCTGGGCACATGTGATTATTTCGCCATTGATGTACTCCTCAATTGCCTGACTTCCTTGAGCTCAGAGTAAGTTGAAATGACCAAACTAGTGGGAAAGAGAATATATATGAAATTGGACTTGTGATTGAGGTTTAACTTTTTGTGGCAGATATCTGGGAATCCAACAGGTAGTTTTCGGCGGACGGAGCATGGGCGATTGGGAAGAGGGAATGACGAACCCTGACTATGGCTATAAATATTTCAGGATCTGAACTGAGCTTTTAGATCAATTGGTTTTTATTATGGAGTGGCTCAATTCGATCAACAGAAAAAGAAAGCTGGAGGTTCAGGTTCAGTTCTTAAGAGAAGTTACAATGGGACTATCTGCTCTGATGGATCAAAGAAGCTATCTGTAACTGGAGCACCTGACCTGGATCAGAATTGGACATAGTCGACTCTAGAAGTTTAGCAAATGTTCATTTTTGTTGTTTGATGACAAAAAACAATGCCCGTTCTGAACTCAATATGTTGAAGCGCAGTCTAATCCTTAAAGGAATGAATTAGCAGTTAGATTCATAGTATATATATAATATTATATATAAGAAATAAATTTATAATAAGTTTAATTGTCGACCTAACATGATAACACTATAATATGTGAAGTTTCCAACGAAACAACACCATCGGATAAATGATTTGAAAATACATTTTTTTCCAAAATTTTTTTATAATTGTTTGTCAATTTTTCGCTACACTAAGTGATTGCTCAGTTTAACTTGATGTTTCGACCCATGTTTAGAAACTCGGATCGGACTGGTCGGTCCAGCCCTGGAATTGCTGACCCAGTGCTAAAATTGGTCCGGTCCAGTGGATCAACCCAGTCTCTCTCTCTCTCTACAAATAAAATCATTTTTTTTACTTTTTCTTGAGAAATTTTTATTAATAACCCTGAAATCTTTTCTCTCTCACCAGTTTAGTCCCGGTTTGGCTGCGGTTAAACTTCGATCTCATCCACTAACCCTTGACTCAGTACCACAACCGGTTCAGTGACCGGTCCGGATTTCAGAACCTTAGTTTCGACTCAATGGTGGCTCAACTTCAGTAAGGCCACGCATTATCATAAAAACAATTTTTTGGTTCAAATTGAGCTTCTTAAAAATTCGGTCAATAGTTCAATCATTAGTCTGGTATTTAATCATTGGACATCCAAGATTTTAATCATTTTGACTCATTAAATAAGCTTAACAATATTCTTCATTGGGCTTTTACTCTGCCTTTTTTATTTTTCTAAACTACATTTGAAAAAACATTTTTTTTTAAAATGTATCAATCTCAAATAATCACCAATAATTAATAATCAATAAAACGTATAAAATTTATAAAATGCCATACTATTTATGAATTCTGAGAGAGTCACGCGAAAAACATTGCATATAACAATAAATAATGTTAAATGCATAATAGCATAATTTGTTGGGTCTGTTTTCGGGCAAAAAATAAAAATAAAAATTGCTGAGTCTGTTTATTTTACATTTATTTGATTTACGTGATTTATGAATTGAACTCTTGTACATCCTTCACATTATAAATTGTTATAAGCAAGCACAGTCTTTCAAATATCTCTTTTTATTTATCTCTGAATAAAATTATTTGATTATAAAAAATAGCAGTACTAGGCGATCAATATATATATATATATAATTATATATAGATATGATTGTTGTGGGCAAATATGTGTGTGTGAGAGATTAAAATTGGGAACATTGTAATTTGGTCATAAAGAAAGGAATTTATCATCAAACGGTCATGCGAAATCGTGTAATTACAATAAAATGCAGTAAGTTGTTAATAAAGTTCAATTGGGTAGAGTTTGATAAATCTATGCCTTTACAATTAGTTATGAATTTTACAAGTTGGGATAGAAATTCTGTCTGAAAATTCGAAAGTGAATTAAGATAAGGGCATAATGAGTTTTTTCAGGCCACAAACCTCATGTGCCCCCTTCTAATTCTTAAAACTGATATGTGTATCTATTTCCTCTGCATTTTTCACGAGCTCCCAACCCTAAAAACAGAGTGAGAGTACGAGAGAGAGTAGAGACTGAAGGAGGGAGCTGTTGAAGGTTGATTGCTGAAGTTAGAACCTCAAACCAGACCAAGATAAGCATCTAGGCTATTCCTATCTTAAATTTCTTAGATTAGAATAGTTTATGATTTGGTGGGGAGAGGTTCTTGAATTTGTATAATGATTAACAAATCATAAATTAAGGATTTGGGTATCTAAGGATAGAAGGAGACTAGAAATCAAGGTTATTGTGGATAGTCATGATTGTTTGACACTGACTTGGATAGGACCATATTGCATATGTTTTTCTGCTAAGAATGGGGTTTGGAGCATGGCTAGAAAGAGTGAAGAGATATTAGAAGGGTTGGAGGTATATTAGATGGATGTGATTGAATCCATGAAATGAAATACTCCCACACGTGAGTCTTTGAATAGTGGGTCATGTGTTGTTGTTTTCTTTTTTTTTTTATTTTTGTGTGAAGGCTGTAGAGTACTTTCAAGTTAAGAAAATAAATTATAAATTCAATAAGAAGAGGTATTGGGAATTGTTGGGGTTGAGCTTAAAGAAAAAAAGGGGTTGTAGCTGAATATGAGAAAGTTATATGCTGTCATACTTTGTTGAAACAAAATCTTGCTAGTTGGAACACTAAATTGATGTGAGAAAAATGTAGACCAAATGATCTATTTCGACTATGAAACTTTGTGGACATGTATTATGCATAATAAGCTTCAAAATGAGCCAAATAACGCATTATTTAGATATGTAGATTGAATGCTATGATTTTTTAAAATTTAAGTAGTAAAACTGAAAAATTCTAATTGTACCGTAAACAGTGAACATGTGTTATTCGGGTCCAGATTCTCTCAGCTTCGGTTTTCTCCTCATCCCTCAGAAGCTTGAAATCCCATCCATTCAAACAATCCAAAATCTCACAATGCACCACGTCATAAAGCTAATTTCTCCTCTTCCTTCCTTCGTCCCTCTTCTCTCTTCCGACCCCCATGCACCAAATCATCTTTTCTTCAGCTCTTCTTCAATCTCCCACCTCTCTCCCACTGCCTAGCATCCCCCTCCCCCTAATCTAAACCTTTTTTCCTCTCTTGTGGTTCGAACTAATCCGTATTTATTACAACAGAACCTGAGAAGAACAAATTACTCTTTAATTCTCCCCATCTCATCTGAGCAACCTTTGGGCAGGTACAATTTACCTCAATCTCCCAGCTTTTGCGGAAGAAGAAAGAAACAGTAAAGAAAAGAATTAACCACCATGATTCATATTTTAGAGTGATGAAGTTACGAGAAGATTTTTCATAAAATTATATAGAAAAGCTCCTGAATTTATTTCACTAATTGTTTCAAAGTAATGCTTCTCATATATTTTTCATCAGACAGTTCATAAAGAAGATTAACTCTCAGATTTTACTTCGCTGATTTTTTTGGGTGGTGATGACTCAGTCTCGAGCCGGTTTGTGGGAAAGCAGTGGGAAATTGTGGAAAAAGAGATGCTTTGGTGCCTAAGTCAGAAGAGAAAAGAGGGCGAAGGAGAAGGAGAGATTAACTTTATTTGTGACCTTTCAGATTGTTTGGACGGATGGGATAAGCTTCTGAGGGAAGAGGAGAAGAAGGACGCTGAGAGTATCTGCTTCTGTGTTATTCATTATAAATACATAAAGTTGTCACTGACAGCTCTACAAAACTTTATTGTAATTACTTTCTTTATGGACGGTTTGATAAAAATTTCCCTTCTTTATAACTAAAGATCAATTTTCCCAATTTAAACGTATATGGTCTCCAAAAAAAAAATTAAACGTATAAATCATTTTAAATTTAACAAATACAAACGACGAAGGACAATCTAGCCGATGCTAACCTAAGCCGAAGGCTCTTGCCTCTGGGAAGCGAGACTTCCCGTTTCTCTCCCAATGGCTTTTGCTTCCGCTTCTTGTTCTCTGGCTTCTCAGTTACTCCCTCGCTCAAAGAATCCTGTGTTTCACTCTACAAAAAGCACAGCTTTCCCTTTCCATGGGGTTCACTATCCAACACAACACCAACTCTTGTTTTCTTCGCTCTGTGTGGCAGCGGCATCGAAGAACAATTCCAATGCCAACACAGCTCAGAGCGGAAAGAAATCAAACAGCCGAAATGAGCAAGTAGATTCAGAAACGAAGGAAATTGAGGTGGAAGTGGAGGAAGAGCTGCCGTGGATTCAGGAAAAGACCTTGGACGTGGTCGAGTTCACTGGCGCTGTCACTCAGGCCATTCCTGGGCCTAGAGTTGGTACAAGCTCATTGCCTTGGATTCTTGCTGTTCCTCTGGCTTATGCTGGCCTTACTTTTGTTATTGCTTTTGTCAACGCCGTTAGGAAATTTACTTCTCCCAAAGCAAAACGCCGCAGACTGGTTTGTCCCTTATTCATTATAAGCTCAAGTTTAATCCGTGAACCCATCATTGCTGCTGCTGCCACTCACTATAATATGCTCTATTCCATAGCTTGCTATGTTGAAAAAAAAAAATGAAACTGGATCAATGTTAATATGTTTGATTTGCTCATTTGAGGTTAATGGAATTCATTCTTGAAACTTCATTGAAAACCGTGTTGAGTTGACATAAGAGTGCTACTCTGTAGGCTAGAATAATCGCATATAACTTGGTCTAATTGAATTAATCATTTCAGGTTAATAAAAATGCGACGTTATTGAAGTCCGTGGATGATTTATTTCAAAAGGGAAGAGATGAAGTCAATCCCGTTTCTCTCAAGGAACTCGAGAGCAAGGTGATATATAAAATATGTCTTATAAAATTTATCTTGCATGATGTCATGATATCATCTAGCTATCCTATGTCTAACGAATGAAATGTAAACTTGCCTCTATTAACTTTGTTGGTTTCCACTGTTGCTTTATTTTGTTGGTTTCTATCTTGTGAGATTATAGTTGCTGTTAACGTATTTTTCTTACTTATAATTTGTAGTTCTCATGATGTGCACTATCACTTGGTGTTATGTGGTTTAGTGGAGAAATGAAACTAACAAACTGGAATATCCCCTGCTATAGCGACTGAGTGGCTTCCTCAGTTGGTTTCTAAGATTTGGGTCTTAAGCTCATAATCATGGGATCTTGAACCTTGAAATTTTTGTTGGAGTAGCATCCTAAACTTTTTAACCAACTTTAGAAACACGCATGTGTTACTGAGCCTAGATGATAAAGCTCCATCCGTAAGACATTACTAGAAATTCCTCCTCATTGAAATCATCAAATTTGTTGTCCTAGTCAGCCTTGTCCTTTGAGGAATGTGTGAAAAATTAAGTCTATTTGAGGGGGGAAAAGGATCCATTCAACTTGCATGCTACCTGAATATTTGAGAAATCATTTGTTGGAGTAGAGTGATCCCCAGAGTCAGAGGAATTGTTGGTTGTGACCTCAGTCATATTCCGGAAGATGAAAAATCAGAAATCAGCGAGTACATTGAACAAAGCTGACATAAATGAAAGAAATTACAGATGATTAGAAAAATACTACTATTGGATCCTAAACTGAGTTGGAGAACACTTGGGCCAGCCTCATAAGTTGTTGGCAATGCTTTCTGGGCTGACTCATATGGAAGACAAGGTGTGACATGCTGATGTATGAGACTCAATGAAGAATTGCTGTGGGGTCTTGTACAGTGGGCTGAGATGGTTCCATCTACAGGGGAAGCTTAGTTGGAAATCTCTGCAGTGGGACATTGTGTTTTGGTTTAAAAAAGACAAAAAATCAGTGGAAGAAGATTATGCATTGTTGCATTGAAGACTTCTGAATAAATAAAAAGGCTAGTATAATAGCAATGAGGGCTACTAGAGGAAAAAAATGAAAATGAAAGCCATAGGGATTTTTTAGGCAAATCTTGGACACCATGACAAGATATCTTAAATTCTTGTACACTACAATGAAAATTAATACATGGTATTTATAGATACAAGGGAGGCTACACTAGGAGACACAGTTACAAATAGGGACATAGGGAACTAATGAAATGACTGTTGCTCATATATGACAAAATAATTACATTTTTTCTTCAATTCCTTGCTTTCATTAGCATTCGAATAAAGTTGGAGAATTCTGATTTATTCTCTCTAAACACTCTTCAGCTTAAGCATGCCATTTTACCTTTTTGTCTAGATCTAGGTTTTTTTTTTTTTTTTTTTGCTGGTTATTGTAGGATTTATCTTATGATTGGAAAGTCATTTTCTGTGGATTATTTGCTGGTGGCTACCCAGAATTTTGTGTGCTTGTGCACGTAGATGGACTGATTTTATGTGACAATTTCAAATTAATATACAGGTAGGCTTTAATGTGGAAAAAATTCTGCGCAAGTATATTCGCTATGCTCTGAATGAGAAACCATTCAACCCTGATGTGGTCGCTGATTTAATTCAGCTGAGGAGAGCTTCTATGTTAAGTGACTCCCAAGTTGCGGAGATTTTGAATGAAATCTCACGACGAATTGTGCGAGACAAAGGTAATGTACTCTTATATTGCATAGGTTATTGGAGTAGTTGTGAGTTAGCCTCAGGTCCTGCTATAAATATAATGAATTTATGATGTATTAAACAATTTTCAACATGGATTTTAATGTGTCAAATAAGTTTTGTCTGCAGTCAGTGCTACATATATAAGAATGTCATCCTAAATGATTGTTGGTTTCCATCCAGGAAATATGCCTCTGTTGAATTCTAAAATTTGCACTAAATCTGTGGTGGTTTGTTATAGTAATCTTAAGAATAATCTACCTTAGTGTTGCCTTGTTATTACATTTGATTTGATTGCTAGAGTATGTTTTTCATTGGGGTGGTTTTCTATTGACTTTGGATTTTTGACTAATTATTATTTCAATCTCTCTAACTTATATTACATTGCATTTTGATGTTTTTAGGCCCTGTAGTCATGGATGCATCAGGCTATACTGAAAGGGGTTTCAAGAGGAAACTTGCTGTTCAGGCTCTTTTTGGAAAAGTCTTCTATTTATCTGAGGTAAGTGGCTGGACAGTATATATAAATCAAAATTTTCCCTTTGTTATACACAATATGAAATTTGTAGGGGAACAACTGTTTTCATTTGTTTATGGCATTTTAGCATTCCTTTTCATCATTGTAGTGCTCATTCTACAATTTTGTCCCATACTGGACCTTTTCTCATCTTCCCTTACTTGGACAGAAGTAGCTAATGCACTTGTAGAAGTATAAAATACTACTAACTATATACAGATTCCTATAAATATAATCCTCCTGTCAGTTACTCTTAAAGGAGCGTACTTTGAAGAGAATTTCAGGTATCTGCAGTGGCTGCTATGCTGGCCATTGACTGATACTGTCTTTTGGTGGATGTTTGTAGTAAGACCTAGAATGTTTAGTAATTATGCTGGTTATTGTTTTGTACTTCTATAATATAATCCCTTAAAATGCGTCTGATAGTGCTTATTCTATGCTTAATATTTGAGATTTGAACTAATTTCCTTGTTGGTTTGTTATTTTGGTCTCAGCTGCCGGAGTTTTGTTCGAGAGATAGCTCCTTAATTGTCAAGGAAATCTTTGGGGTTACAGAGTATGCTCCATGCTTGGTTTCTTTAGTTGCTTTTATTATTTGCCACGTAGTCCGGATGAATTAAGCAGTGAGCAGACCTTGTGACTGCTTACTAATTAGCATATTACTTTGAACTATTCTGAAGCAAAAATGGATTAACAACAACATAATAGTTTTAGTAGTGGCAGTTGTTGTAATAGTAACAAGGCTACATTTATACAAACTTTTCTTGAATTTTGAACTGTGTGCAAATCTTTTTTGATTTTTAAACCTTGACAACAAACTTTCATAACCTTTCAAATTTCTGCAAATAACCTTCATACTGTTGATTGGTTTGTTATTTTACAGACAGAATGTGATAGTTCATGGCAATGTATCTCGTTAAAGTTCTTCTTTTAATATTATCCCTTTAAACTTCGGGTTATATGTAGATAACTTGTCTAAATTTTTTCACTTATAGATGAAGTCATAACATGTCATGTTCTGTCAGTAAAATAATGGGCTGATGAATTGTAGGAGGTTATTTGCACAAATTTACAAGTTTAGGGGATTCATTGTTAAGTTTTGGAATTTATAGTAATTATTTGCTCATGACTCATAGTTCAAGCAGGGTGTTATGTGTTAATTTATCATAACAGCAACAAAGTTCCTTTACTCAAGAAGAATCTTCTTTTTCACAGTGAAGATGCCTTTTTTTTTTTTTTTGACCTGAACAGTGAAGATGCTGACACACTCAGAATACACACGGTCTCTGAAGCTGGTGATATGGAATCACTTGAGAAGATGGTTGACACTTCAGAAGCAGAAGATGATGATTCTGAAGAGATTGAATCTGATGATTCTTGATTGAAAATCTCGTATATATGTGTTCAGTTTTCCTAAATGGTTGAATGATGGCTCACTGGGAGCAAATCATTCAATATTTCTTCTTACCAAAGAAAAGCGTGTTGTGTTTCCGTCTTTGATTGCTATTTCAGTTTTATGATCCCTAGGAATAAATTTTCTGGTTAATGTTCTGTTATAAGATCAATTTTGGCGGCATTTACTTTTCGTAGTTATTTGGAAGTTGAAGGCAGGCAGTTTATTAGAAATTAGTGTAAAGATACATTTAGATACAGAATTATTAATTACATTATAATGCACGTTAATTGGAATTGCACTGTCTTGAATTTTTATTGACGTAGGAATTCTTTCTTAGCTTGCAACATTTTAAAATTTCTATTTCACATTTAAGTTTCTGGCGTTCCTTCTTGTTTAAGTTGTTCAAATTAAATAAAAACTATCGGATTTTAATTTTAAAAAATATGATTAGAATGTTTAAATTGTATAAAATTAACATTTTAAATAGTCATATTTAATTTAAAGGTCACAAAAAAGAAAAGAAAAGAAGAGAGAAACGAATTTAACGTTTAACTGATTTAGCTAGAGTCGCCACATGCAAACACGAGGGGTGGCGAAGAATTTGGCATGGGCTGGTTTCTTTCTTTGAAGAGGAAGTTCTTTCGGTTGCTGTTGAAAAAAATGAGAGAATGCATGGGAGCTCGAGTTTAATTTGATCACAGCGAGAAGTACGTAATATGTGGAGTTTCAAATTAGATCTGGAAATTGGTGTCTCGTTCAAATATGGTGGATTACTCTTCGTCTTTTTGATGCAGTTCTGGGTTTGCTCATCAATTGCAGATCTCAAAGTCGATCTTCTTTAAGGAGCAGTGATCAAAATTTTTGGTTTTTTGAGATACTTTGGCTTCTGAGAGGAGGCAAAATGAGGGAAGTTGTGATGGTCGCAATTTCTTCTACGCTCGGGAATATGTTGATGGGGTGGGATAGTTCTAGCATTGCAGGTTTCATCTCTTTCATAATCTTATTGTTCTTTTGAAATATGCATCGAAGCTAACGGATATGACATTGCAGGGGGCATGTCTTACATCAAGAAAGAATTTAATTTAGAAACCGATCCGAAAATGGAAGGAATGATTGTCTCCATGACGTTCCTCGCCGGAACACTAACGATGACACTAGCAGAAACGGCCAGCGACATGTTCGGACGACGGACGATGTTAATAATCTCATCAGTAGCATTTATCTTGAGCGCTCTGGTAGTCCTCTGGGCTCCCAACGTTTACGTGATCCTAATCGCGAGGTTACTGATCGGTATGGCCAATGCTCTCGCCGTCACTCTCACTCCTCTCTACATATCGAAGATTTCACCGCCGGACATCAGAGGGCTACTCACGACTTCGACGCAATTTTTTTGTTCGTCAGGAATGTTCTTAGCTTACTGTTCGGCGTTTTCCATGTCGTTAATGGAGTCACCTAGTTGGAGAATCATGCTTGGAGTTATTGGTCTACCGGCTTTGCTTTATTTCCTTGTCACTGTGTTCTATCTTCCTGAATCTCCTCGTTGGCTTGTCACTAAAGGCAGACTTGGTGAAGCCAGCCCAGGTCTGTCTTGCAACGTATCCGGGGCACTCAGGATGTTTCGTACACTATTTCTCTCTGAAATTATGGATACATAGTGTTTGATCTAATGCTTGATTTTATACGCATGAAATTAGATAATTATGGATACATAGTGTTTGATCTAATGCTTGATTTTATACCCATGAAATTAGATAGGGAGTAAGGGGTAGAAAATAAATACTAAATTTAAAAACTTTCATAAATTATAAAAAAATTTACTATATTTAAAAATTTGCTCTTTTAATTTTGTTTCCTCCTTAATTTTCTCTCCATCCAAACATAGAGTTAGAGAAAAAGTGGTTTCCTTTGATTATTTACAATCTCAATTGTATTCTGCTAAGAAAATCACTATATAATCTATCATGAGTCAACATTGGGAAGAATTGCTTTGATTGATGGGTTTTACAATGTCCTGATTTCTCAATTCCAACTATTAACTATTAGAAAAGTGGTTTTGCAAAGACTTATAATTATTGCTACAATAACAATTTTATTGAGAATCGGCTAATAAGAGAGATGGTCATAAATATCACATCGAATGCATTATTTTGGATAAGAGTCTTTTTTAAGGTTTTAAGTTTCTCAACCCCAACTACTATTTTCAAGATTCTCCCAAATCCCAATGACCTATAACCAATACATACTACTATCTCCCTCACCAAAATAAGATTCTTTTATTGTAATCTACCCAATAAACAAGATTTTGTATTCCGGGGCATGAGGCATTAGTTTATAACAACGGTATTATTTGGTATATATTCAAATAGTATACACACGTTTCCAAATATCAAAAAATTATTTGTGTTTGTGTTACAGGGGAGTTAGCTTTGCTAGTGGAGGGTCTAAGCCCGGGGGTGAAGCCATAAGCTTAGAAGAATACATAGTAGCACCGGCCAGCGAGGTGACTGCCATGGAAACCGCCAGAGATTGTGTCAAACTATATGAGCCCTGCAAAGGAGCCTTATCAATGGTGGCCGCACTAATAAATGTACAGGGCAGCAGCATGGCGCTGTCACAGTCCATGTCTCACCAACTAGGCATCATCCAAAGCCCTGGCATGCTCAAGGACCCAATCGTCAATCTCTTCCAAAGCATACATGGCAACGACGCCGCCTTACAGGGAAGCGGCCTCAATCTCTCTGAGCCCACCGGAACCAGCGACTACCTTCAGCTTCACACTCCATTGTTACTCTCACGTACAAGATAGCACCGCAGACAAGTCTCAGGCAGTTATAAACAAGAACACAGACAAAGGTGGAGGATGGCAATTGATGTATAAAGAAGCAGGTCCTCACCAGTACCAGAGAGTGTATTTACACGCAGAAGCAGGAGGAGGGCCGGTTGAGGTTTCACATTCGCAGAGGGCTTCGTTTCTATCGGGTTTAGGGTTGGATTTGACTATGGAGGGGGAAGGTGCGGCGTTCCCGGCAGCGGCACCGGTGAGCATGTCGGCTCTCGAGACTAACAAGGACGTAGCCAAAGCCATTAATGATATAAATGCTGTGAAACCCAATGCTTGGACACTGGTGAGCATGTCAGGCGTGCCTTGATTGTTGGAATTGGACTTCAAGCTTTTCAACAGGTATGTTAGAAATGTGCAAATACAGCCCAGCAGAAATAACAGGCCCATTAAGCTATTACAGACTAACTGAGTCCAACTCTTTTTAACTAGATCATTCTTTGTACAAATGATATACGTGTCATTCCCTTATGTATTTTAGAGTTATTACCCTACATATAAATAGCACAGTATCCAGAGGATCATCAAGCCTCTGAAAATCAATTCCTCCTTATACAAAACTTATCTAGGTAAAACTTTAACATAAAACTTATTAGTTATCTATACATGTATTTACTTTTTAAATCAGTTTCTTGACGACCTTCATGAGAATTTTACAGGAAAATTTTTAAAACGGTAATCGAAATGTGCGTGTATTATATATACTGCAGGCTGCTGGCATAAATGGGTTTCTGTATTATGGACCTCAAGTTCTGGAAAAGGCAGGAGTAGGGGCTCTTCTTGCCAATTTGGGCATTATTGCAACATCCGCTTCGTTACTTGTTAATGTCGTCATCACTTTCTCTATGCTTCCTTGTATAGCTATTTCCATGAAGCTCATGGACGGTGCTGGCAGAAGGTGTATATATGCATGTCTAATTAAATCTTCTCTTTTATATATAGCTTTTTTATATATTAAATTCGTTGTTTTTGTTGAGATCAAGGTACTCTCTCTTTAACTTTAGACTGAAATGGAAGGGAGGAATATGACTATAGCTAGCTTGATAACTGTTCATCCACTCAAGATTTAAATGTAACGCTTCATCCACAAAACCAATGTTTTACAAATAGGTAAAATATGCCATGTATCAGTTAAAAAATAACACTTGAAGACAATATTTGTTAAATGATACAACCTCTTGTTGTTGCCATGTTGCTTGATTTCTGCTCACATAAATTGCACTTACAGTTGCAGGTAACGTTTATTTTATACAATAATTTAGAGGATGAGAAGCTGTGTTTTAGGACTTGGGACTCTATAATGACTTTTATCTAATAATTAAGGAAACCATATATGTGGTTCTTTTTAAATGGAAGCCAACATTAAAAGCCATGTAACTATATATACATCTTTCTGAGTGCATATCATAAATGACTGCCACCTTTGTGTATTATAATTTACAGGTCAATAATGCTGAAGACTGTGCCCATTCTGATCGTGTGTTTGGTGATACTAGTAGTACGTGACTCCATTCACTTGAGTTCAATGGTGAACGCAGCAATAACTGCCGTAAGTGTAATAGTGTACGAGAGCGTATTCTGCATGGGATTTGGTGTAATTCCCAACATCATGTGTGCAGAAATCTTCCCCACCAGTGTTCGAGGGATCTGCATTTCTATATGTTGTGTTTCGGCCTGGCTCGCAACCTCGATATCCTCACTTCTGTTTTCCCTTCCTTGCTTCAACTTCTCGGTCTCTCTGGTGTGTTTGGATTGTTCGTTGTTGGGTGCTTTGGGTCTTGGATTTTTGTTTACTTGAAAGTCCCTGAAACTAAAGGCATGCCTTTGGAAGTCATCATTGAGTTCTTCGCCCTTGGTGCTGGCCCTCGTTCTGATCTTTCTGCTTTTGCTGCAACCAGAAACTGAATTTTTGTCCAATTATTCGATGTACCTGTGTGATGAGTGTGTGTCTGTTTGAGAAGAGAGTGAGATATATGTGAAGCTTCTTTCCTTCCTGTGTGATGAGTTTGTGTCTGATTTCATTTTTGAAACTACAGGTTGCGTAAGCTAAGACAAAACTCCTATCACATACTTACTTTAGAATTTTTAAAAGATATTTTCAAATCATGATGCCAAAGACACAAATCTCACTCATCGTCTGATGAAGAAGTGGTTTAGATCAATGATGTGACTTTGTTTGGATTCTATCATGTCAGATTGTGAGTTTGCTTTTCTAGGATAGTGGAAGATTGAAAATGTACGTGAGTTTAATTTGTTTTTACCGAAATCTTTGAAACGTGATTTCATACCCCATGTAGACTTCTTGTTGTCTGTTCATGTGTACATGTAGATTTCATCAATAAATTTTACCCATTACCAATGGAATAACACAGTAGATTTCATGTATATCGTGTCATTTGCAATTTTGTACATTTTCTTTGTTCACATTTAGTTCTCAATGGGTTCTCAGTCCCTATATCAAAAAAGCGTCTAAATTTTATAACCGGCAATATCTTAAATATAAATTGTAAAGAAAATAGTTGTACTTACAACAAAAAAAAATTTAAGCTTCCTTTTTTATTTCCCTCAATTAAATGTTTGTTTAAGAAACAATCAAATTACTCTCTCCAGTCTTAATTATAAGGACCAGTTGATCTTTTTTTGAGAAATTAAGAAATCAAAATAAGTTATTTAAGCATATCATATGTTTTATTTTATTATATTATATAATAGTTCATAAGTCAAACAAAATAGTTTGAAGAAAAATGATAAATTTTAATATTTTAAAGTAATATAACTAACTTTCTTAGAATTCTCTAAAAAAAATAATAAACTCTTATAATTAAGATAAAAAAGAGTATGTTTTTAAAAACTATTTTTCGTTAGTTGTGATAAAACTTCTATTTAATATTATTTTGAATGTTGTAAAATCACTTTTATAACTCTAAAACAACCACGCACTACTTAAATAATGCAAATCCTCTCTCAAAATCAAAGTAGCAAAGACACTAGATCAGAGAGGGCGATCTGAAACATATTCTCTCCGTTCCTATTTATAAAACTCAATTGACTTTTTTGAAGAATCATAGAAAAATCTTAAAAAAGCTAATTACATTATTTAATCATATTATATATCATATTTTATTACATTATATATTAGTTTATAAGTCAAACAACATAATTTGAAGAAAAACGATAAATTTTAATGTCTTAAAATAATGTAATTAGCTTTTTTAAATTTTTTTTAAAATTCTCAAAAAAAATTCTGAATTTTATAAAAAGAAACGGAGGTAGTACAATCGTAACACCTGTAAGCCTTTGTTTGATTGAAGTGGCTTCATTTTTTGCTTTTTTATTAAAAGGTCAGAGTGACCTTCTACGTGTCGTTACATCTGCCACACGATTAAGTCAATGGCTAGATCTGAGTGACGATGAGAGGTTTGCAGGGGAGAACTCATTTCGCCAGGAACAGTGCCAGAATTGGGGAAGGCAACTCCAAGCTCAAGCTGAATCCCTAGGGTTTTAGACAGAGAGATTCAATATTTTTTCTCTCACTGGGTGAAATTCAATCTTGGCAGTGAAAATGAATACTAACGATTCTCAGAAGGATCCGAATGCTCTGGAGAATCGACCCGGGATCCTTGTGATCGGATCTTCCAATGTTGGCAAGCGCACACTCTTATCCCGTTAGTTTATCTCTTCTCTCCTATATCTGTCCCCGCCATTCTAATAGCTTTGTCACATCGATAATTAAGTTTAGTTTTCTTATGACAAACCAATAGTTTAGCCAACTTGCTTCTATATTTTACGTGAAAGGTTTTGCTGCTCTTTGGTTTGCATTAGATTTTTACTGTTCCCCGTCAACTGTCCCTGTCTTGTTCTTAGAAGATTTAATTAGAACTGTGCCTATAATCTAATTCATGATATTAACTCATTGTCAATATTTGTGATTGGATATGACTTTTAGTCGAATGATTCGCAACAGAGGTGTGCTTTTTACGTTCTGGATGTTTATGTTAATTCTATGTTATTGAATCCATAATTCTTGTATTACTACTGGATTTGATTTTTCATGTGGCGCAAATTGATTTGATGCACTCTGTTTTCTTTAGGGTTGCTATCTATTGATTTTGAAGATGCTTCCGATTCTTCCTCTGATGTATCTGTCCATGGGTGGGTATGCTGCTTGTGAATAATTTTCTCTATCTCATTGCTTAACAATATCTCTTCATAACTCCCTCAGGATATGTTCTATGTAATTAACAGGTGGACTATCAATACCAAGTACTATACTGCTGATGTTTCTGTATGGATGACTCATCTTAGTGATGACTTTTCTGTTCGGAACCTGCCCATATCTCACCAATTGACTGCTTTGGTGATGGTTTTTGACTTGAATGATGTTAGCATCCTTCTCTTTACTCTTTTTTAGTTTTTTTTTTTTTAAAAAAAATGTTACTATGTAATTATTGAGCAAAAGTTTTGTATAACCCTTAATCATGTGTCAATCTGTTCCTGAACTACATTCTCATTTTTCATGAACATATATGTACGTTAGCAATGAAAGTATGTAATGCATCTTTGATCTTGCTAAACTATATGCAGTTATCTTCTCTAGCTGCACTTCAGGATTGGGTATTATCCACTGATATTCAAAACTTCGAGATAGTATTAAGTATTGGAAACAAAGTGGACCTGGTTCCAGGTCATCCAGTTCATGCTGAATACAAAAGATGGCTACAGAAACTAGAAAACTCTGTTGGTGATCCTTGCACTGGATTCACTGAGTATGGAATATCTGAGTCTGAAGGAACTGGTTTATTGGGGGATGAAGATCCAGATCCAACTTGGGATTCCCGAAGATCTTGTTTGGAATGGTTCACTGAGCATGGAATCGAATTCATTGAGGCATGCGCTTCCAATGCTGATTTTGACAAATGTAAAACTTTTTTGCCTTTCTTTTGTAGTGATTTAGCGCATTATTTAATTTGACATATGGGTTCCTCTATATTTCACTGAGCGATGCTCAGTTTCTCATGTAGCCATATGAATGAGTTAGAATAATAATGCATGAAGATGGTCAGTTCTACATGGAGATTAGTTGTCGAAGGATGACATATAATATCATTTTGGAACATCATCATGAACAATGAAAGGTTATTTCCAAATAGTACCACTTTAATACATGAAATGCATTGCTGAAATAAAATAAACACTTGTTGGCAGGCTTGTCCGTGGATGGTGATTCACAGGGAGTTGAACGGCTATTTGGTGCTCTTTCTGCTCATATGTGGCCTGGGATGATCTTAAAATCTGGTGATAAAATAAGTGAACCAGCATTACCTGAGAAAGGTTTTTCCTCTTTTAATTCTTCATGTTTCTAGGAGCAGGCTATGTGCCACTTCCTGCTATATTTTATATGTGCTTTACTATTTATTGGTTTTCTTTCAGAGTCTTCTTCAGAAGAGTCTGATTATGAATTGGAGTATGAAGTCTTATCAGATGGTTCAGCTGATCCTTGGGATGACACAGAACAAAGATGGGTTTCTGCTGCTCCCTTAGATGCTGGAAAATCAGTTTCACAAAACAACCCCATCACAGACTCTGAACTTAAAGATGGAACTAATTCTGATAAAAATTTGCAACCATCAACTTCAGGCACTGTATTGCAGGATGAGAATGACAAGGAAGTTGCGGATTCTGAAGAAGATGGGGTATCAGGTAAAGGTCTTGACTTAGAGGATTTGGAACAGTTGATGTCCGAGATAGGCAACATGCGTGCTGGCCTAAGATTGATGCCTGATGTCCAGAGAAGGGAAATGGCTGCAAAGTTGGCCTTGAAAATGGCTTCCTTGTTTGGGGGAGGTAGTGATGACGAAGCTGAACTTTCGAGAATATAAATGTCTTTGCGTTTGAGATTCAGATAGATGTGTCTGATGATTGTCATAGTTAGGACTCTTATGGGCTATCTCTCTCATACCGAAATCAGAGGTTTTCTCGTGCTATTGTTCTGTGCTCTTTGCGACTCATGGTTACGCTTTTGCCAAACAGAACATTTTAGTCAAAAATTTAATATGTCCAGTCATGTTCATGGTGCCTTATCAAGGTTTCAATGTTGTGACATTCTCAGATAAGTTATTATATCAAGTGCAAGCATTGTACAGAGTGTTTTAAATATCTGGCTTTGATTCTTTTTTCTGCCTATATAAATATCCGGTACTGTTAGTTATGCGCTTTTTTAGATAAGATAAACCCGAGTTGCCACTTACGGATGAAGGAAAGTGACATTTTGGTATTTGCTCACTTTTTTCCTGAACAGCAGGTCCCAAGTTTAGTGGGGTTAGGGATTAGAACTGTAATTATCAGTTTAGGGGATGGTGGGTGAGATACTGAGATATTTAAACTTGACAAGGCTTTGACCAAAAAACGAAAAACAAAAAACTGGTCAGGTCGGTAAGGTTGTTTGTCTGAAATTTAGTACTGCTTGCTTTGGAGAAAATTACATCTAAGGACCTAGATTTTTTAAAAAGAAAAAAGAAAGAAGAACGTTAAGCTGAAAGTTTCTTTGGTGGTCTTCCCCAACGGTCACAAGATATACTCACTTACTCAGTGTCATTTCTAGTTGACAAAAATAACAATTTAGTATTTGAAACAAGTATATAATTAATAGCTTTTTATTCAAGTGGAAGCCAGTACCCTTCTAAATGGGTGTGTAGGTCATCCTTCTCATGGGCAAGGATTAGGATAGGGTAAAAAAGAATAATTGAAAAATGTACCCTTGTTAATAAAGAACGTTTACTTTAGAATTTTTGAGATGTCGAGATTTTAAATATAAATCATTTTGTCCTATTTTAGGTAGGAAAGAGGGAGGAGGTGAGTAGTATAATAAAAAGTGAATGTGAACAGTGAAGTTTCCATTTATAAGGAAAGAAAAAGAAGAAAAGGGATGATGATGGATGTAGGAACAAAAGTAGGCAGAAGGGTAAGTAATATATTGGTAATGAAGATTATGCCAACTTGGTTTGAAAACAACAAAGAGTGGCCTTAAGCTATCATTGGCATTGGATGTAATTGCTGAACTGACACTCATGTTCCCACCCCACTGCCTAATTTTCGGCTGTTCCTTTCCTACTTTTGTGTTCACACACCAACTAATTTATAAGCACCTCAAATAGAAAACCACCTTAATTTACCATTTTAATATTCTCACTTACATTTAATTTAACTTTTCATTTCTTTTACTCATCAGTGTTCACTTCAATCAATGGATATTTTATGACCAAACTAATCCAAAGTAGCATCCACCCCTGATGTTATTTTTCAGTCGCATCTAGCAACCTGATCTTTTTTATGATGCGATCAACACTTTTGTGTTATTTTTCCGAACATTTCTAGCACCTGATCTTTTTTATAGTGTATCAATCATTTTAAATTATAAATAAGATCATAGGGTTGGATGTGACTGGACAATAATATCAAAGGGTGTTGGATACATAAGGAAAATAATAGAAAAATTTCGTTGAGGTTCTGAATAAAGGAATATACGTTAAAAAAATTCCCTAAAATCAACGAATTACAGTAAAGTCCTTTAGGACTTTTCTGTCCTTAATTTAAATTGGTTAATTACCTAAATATTTCTAGTTGTCAACGATAAACCAGCAACCCCTAGGGTCAGTTGTCAACGACAACCCTAGGGGTTGTCAATAGTGGTCTTGTCATTAACAACTTTAGAGATGTCATTGACAACTATTTTTAGGGGTGGCCATCAACAACCCCAGGGGCTGTCGTTAACAACTAACTTTAGGGGTAACTATTAATAACCTCAAAGAATGTCATTGACAACTAGGGGCATTTAGTTAATTGAACAATTCGACTTAATGACAGAAAAGTCTCAAAGGACTTCACTGTAATTTTTGTTGATTTTACATGACATATTTAATTTATATTCCTTTATTTAGGACCTCAACACAATTTTTTCAAAATAACATTAGGGTATTAGATACACTTTAAATAAAACTAGAGTACTGGATTCTATTGAGAAATAACGTCAGAATACTATATAAACTTTATGAAGATTAAAATTAAACAGCACGTTTTAATCTTGTTATTTCGCTTTCCATTAATATTACAAAGAGGACTAAGGAGGATAACCTAGGAAGGATTATGATGGGTTGTCCTTCACACTTCATCGCCACCAAAAGCACAAAGCAGATGCCTTCAATTATCTGCTTTCTAAATGCATCACGTTGAAAGGTTCATCCTCTCAACTTCTCTCTCTTCCTGATGGCAAAAAAAAAAAAAAAAACCAGAACTTCTCTCTCTTCCCTTTTCTTTCTTAATTCGCTTAACTTTTAATTCAATATGAATCATTTCCATTAAATATGGATAAGCTCATAAAGTTTAATTTCAAACTATTCACGATTAATATAATGAACAAAGCTTTTATAAAAATAGGGGTGGAAGAAAGTGAATTCTTATACAAGTGTTTAAGAATGGTGAGATCTATATTTTTGATGTGACTTAATGAAATTTAATCTTAATCATTTATAGAAAAAAGTCATAAAATGTATATTCTAAAAAAAATAATATAATTCAATTTATCAAAATTTGATCTAAGCTTGTGCATTTTTATAAATATACCCCTTAAAAAAATTAGGAGAAGTGTTTGGTCCCAGCCCCACTTGCATTTCCTGTTACAGATATTTTGTGCAGTGAGAAATTAAGAATAGGATAGATGCTTGAGAGGACCACAATAGAGCGAATCTTCAACTGTTCCATTATTTCTTGTTTTATCTTCCATTTAATATTTAATACTACTTGCTAGGCTTGAGTCTCCCGTACACTTCTGAAATTCAACATGAAAAATGGATTGTATTTATAATACTTCCAATAAAATATCTTAATCTAATTTGTCTTTCAAAATTTGTAATTTTCTCCTAAATTCTCTATATCGATTATTGGAAAAATCTTGTTAAAAGGCGGTTAAACAACTCAAATTCTAAATTTGGTTGTAATATTGACAAATTATTAACTGGGTCGTATGAAGCAAAGATGAATTTAGAAGTTGAGTCAAATTATCTGCATTCCCTTAGTACCCAATCTTTCTACATTTCTTTGAGTCAAAAATTATTATGCATTCAATAAAAACATTGAGAGGGAGAAAAAGCATGAGACCAGTATTTCTTCAACCTCGCCTTTAGAAAAATCCATCCCACCGTACATATAAAAGAAGCCGAAAGTCTTGTTGACCTTCACCGGACTTTTTGATTAGAATTGTGGAGTGCTAAACTGAAATTGGATGGATAGGGTTGGTTTGGAATAAGAAATAAGTTACTTATAAGTGATTTATTGTGAAAAAGACTCCTCTCACATATTTACTTCATATTCCACAATTAATTAGTTATCAGTCATTCCAAACACATACTAAGTAACTTATTTAGAGTAAACGATGGGAATATTTAGTTAAGAATAACTTTTACAGATTACGAGATAAGTATGTAAGAGAAGTTTTATCTCGGTTTGCGTAAACCATGCGAGTGTTTAGGTAAGAATAACTTTTACAGATTACGAGATAAGTATGTGAGAGGAGTTTTATCTCGGTTTGCGTAAATCATGGTTTCATAATTGAAAAACAAAAAAAAATTGCTATTTAGAAACCATGGTTTCAAACCATTATTTTTGTCAAACCATGCTTTAAAAATATACTAAGTTGTTTGGCAATTTTGACTGAAACCTTGGTTTGTGATCAAACCAAGGTTTCAAACCTTAAACCCAAACAGGCGGGTCTATTTGGCACTATGGTTTGGTGAAAACCTTGGTTTCAAAACATGGTTTAGGGGGTGTTTGGGAAACCCCCAAACCTTGATTTGAAACTTAGATTTACGCAAGCCGAGACAAAGCTCATCTCACATACTTATTTCAGAATCCATAAAAGTTATTATCAAAAGCTAATATGTTAGTGAAAACTGTCAAACATCTCATACCATTTAAAAACCATAGTTTGACAAAAAGTCAGGTTTCAAACCATGGTTTCCATAATTGAATTTTTCTTGCTTTTCAATTATGAAACCATGGTTTGCGTAAACTGAGACAAAACTCCTCTCACATATTTACCTCAGAATCCATAAAAGCTATTCTTACCCAAACACTCCCATTTTATCCAAACCTAGGTTTTCACAAAAGCTATTCTGAAAAATCTATTCTGCTCCAAAAGCTATTCTGTAAAAGTCAATCCAAACGGGCCCTAA
>JBAGKO010000002.1:13165812-13188163 GCA_037177275.1 Acacia concinna | reverse complement strand
TTTTTCATGATTCGGTTTTTTAAAGCTTTCGAGGTTTTAGTGAACTTTAATTCTTTGTTCAATTTGAAAGTCATAATCATCCATGGTTAGAGGCCCATGATTTCCTGTTATATGTGATCATATGGAATCACTAATGAAGGCAGAATGCATTATGATATTGTTGTGTGTGAGAGGCTTATAAGTGCTTTAACTTTGTGGCTAAAATATAATATGTGTAGTAAAAACTAATAAGACAATGGCAGAGTATGATCCCAAGAGTTGTACGGATATATCCGGCTTCATGATACAATCTAAGATCATCTTGTTATGAATATGTAGGTTATCAAATGAACAATTAATTTTGGTACTGTACTGTTATTATTTTTTCCCCCTAAATTAGTAGGAAGAATGTGAAAAGAAAATTCTCGCTCCATATAATCAGTGTTATTTTTTAACATACATTACAACATTCTTTCACAAAATACAAGTAAAAAAATTCATTGTAAAATTCAGTAAAAAATCATCATAAGTCACTTTTCTACTTATCCTATCTAAAAACAAGTGACTTATGAAAATAAGTAAATTCTGTTACTTCCATCCAAATACAATTGACTTCTCATAAATTATTTATCACAAGCCACTTATAAAAATAAGTCAATTTTCATAAGTCACGGCCAAACGCACTCAGTTCAGTAGCGGAAAGAAGGCGGCTGCTTTCATCACCATACAGCTTGTCGAAGTTATTAGTTGTGGGCCCGAAGAGGCTTAAAGGGGCAAAATAGGAAACAAAGAACATGAAGTGCGATGTCACAATCAAACAAATAAGGGAAACGAGAATGTAATTAAAGTACATTAAACAGAGCATTCATTAATTCTTGGTAAAAAGAGTAAGCCCAACAAAAACAAAGCAGGAGAGGGTTAAGATGCGCGAGTTAACGGCTATTGAATCATATTTTAACATGTTTTTTTTATAATTAATTTAAAAAATTTGATAGATTTTTTAAGTTATTGTTGTATAATTAAGCATGAATTTTAGAAAAAAAACACTATTAAATTAAGTTCAATTAGAGATTAAATTGTCATAATTTGTTAATTATTCGTGCAATTGATTTTATTGGACTTTTGATTCTACCTATTGGATAATTTTACATTTTAGGTATTTGAAGGGAAAAGAGAGAGAATAGATTACAGTTCAGTCCCTCCACAAACCATTGAAAATACTGCACTTTAGTCCCTTGTCAAAACTCAACATTGTGACTTTGGGAAATTAGGTCTTGGACCATCAATCATGAGCTACGGGTTTTTTGGATGAGAAAAAGAAGCAGCTACAGGGTGTGAAAGGCGTGCCACAATTGAAGAAAGGGTGGAGGCCGTGAGTTTAAGTGGAGAGTGGAAAAAGCCGTGGATTTTGGCTGCAGAGAAGAGGAAGAAGGGTGACTGCTGCAAGAGTGGGGAAATCACCATCACCCTTCCTTCTCCATTTTGCCATCACCACCACCGTTGGAGAAGATAGAGATTTTGTGATGGACTTGAGAACAGAGGGAAGTTGAGGGAGAGTCGCACAAGATCACCACCATTTTCCTTCTTCTCCTTACCACCATCATCATTGCCGAAAGGAGTATCATCACCATCGTCCACCTCTGTTCATCACCAGACCATCAGGCATCGCTGTCGACCACCCTGTTTTTACGGTCATCCTTCCATTACACCACCGCCAGCACCTCTCTCGTCACCAACATCACTACTACCAACAAGAGAGGAGGAGACTATCACTGATCCTTCCCCAACCAAACACCAGCCGCCATTAGTTTCCTTTTCTTTCCCCTTTCTCACTGAATCGAGCATGCCCCATTTATTTTTATTGATTTGCTAATTTATTTAAGTGTGACACAGAATTTGTAAGTGCAATTAAAATTGCAGTGGCTGATTCTTGCTTGAGTTCTTGGTGGTAAAAATTGATAGCTAGAGCTTCAATGTGCTACAAATGGGAATTCATTAATTTTCCATTAGCTCAATTGATGTATTACATTTTGTTGGTTGAATTAATTCTGGATTGGTACATGATTGTGAGACTTAGATGAATGCTAATTTGTCTATGTTGGATTGAATTATCATTGTGTTGAATTTTGCATTAATACACTTGAATTTTATATTGAATCTATTTCCTTTGGATTGATGATATTATGCATTCTATGTGATTACTAGTGTGTGATGAATTTAATTCAATTCGAGTGTCGCAATTGTGCTCTCATTAAGAGGAATCAAGTGCATTAAAATGATTTTCAAACACACATAAAGTGGTTTTAACAATTTATCTAAGAAATGACTATGAATGCAATTGTAGAATTAGTCATTAATTAGGTAGATTGAACTCAATGCGATTGCTTGAGGTTTTCGATTTGACTTAATGCAAAATTAACTCCCAAATTATTTTAGGAAGGTAGGAAAGCTACCATTTTGCTACTAAGACTCATTTCATTTTGTAATCCCTTTCATCCAAATCATTTCTTTATTTTGTTTAAAAAATACAAAAAGATTAGAACTAGCTTTATTTTGTGCATTTTAATTTAGAGGAAGAAAACTAATTTCAAACCCCCTTTTTAACCACATTTTTAACACTTAGTTTAACTTAGGGAATTCAAAATAAAAACTCCTTGGTAAGAGAACGATCCCGAGTTAATTACTATTACATTTTAATTCGTAGTAAAAAAAATTGTATTTAACCCTGTAATGACTAAAGTTGTGTCAAATCAAGCAGCCATTTTGTTGTATGTAGTTTAGTGATAATAAGATTTCAGCGTATAATAAAAGTTTAAAGATGGTTAGATTTGAACCATTTGGTTTTCTTAGGGTCTGTTTGGTATGAGGGGAGGGGAGGGGAATTAGGGGATTTTGCTCTCCTTCCTTTGTTTGGATAGTAAAAATTTTTAGGAGGGGAGGGAAAATTTAGAAAATCCTCCCCTCTAAAATTGGAGGAAAATGCTATTATTTTACCCTATGTTGACCAATATGCCCATATTATTTTCAAATAGTATATATAGAATTATAATAATATTTATATATTAAACAAAAAATAATTATATTTATTTAATTTTAATAATTACAAAACTAAAACACCTCTCCTCCCTTCTCCTTTTTTTTCATCAATACAAACAAAGTAAAATAAAATCTCTCTCAAACCCTTCCTCCTCCCTCCGTTGAGTCAAACATAGCCTTAAGCTGTACCAAAACGATATACTACTTTAATTAATTCTTGGCACGTCTGGATAAGGGCGGGTTGATGCAATCTTTACTTTTCTACTGGCTTACTTACTGCACTTTTGTTTTAAAAGAAAAGGTATGTTCCATAGCCGTGAATTTTGAAGTCGTGGTTGCTTGGATACTACTGGTCGCAAAATTTGGGAAAAGTAGATGTTGAATATTTACCAGTCAGTTTGACTTGGCGTAATATATATATGATGTGCAGAGCTCAGTCCTTCATAATATTAGAAGTTTTCGCTGGTTATATTAGTAGTCGTCGATCAGACGAAGGACGAAGAACGAAGACCGCAATAAATGACGAATCAGTAAAAAATAAGCGCAGAAAAAAAGAATTTGTTTTGTCGACCCACCCCATTCTCTTCATCCCTGTCACTTAATTCCCTTTTAAAATAAATAGGTGCGTTTGAAAATCATCACAATGACATCCACCAGCACCGACTAATTAATTATTAATCTGGTCATTTTTTTGATGGATTGACCCTATTCATTTACATTGAATTCCAAAGCACCTGGGTATCCAAATGCTATTTGATATCCATATATTAATATTAATAAATTGATTTTATATAATTTTGTAAATAATATTATTTTAATTTGTTAGGATCGTAAGTTGTTTGAGCCCAAGCCCAACAGACAGGAATGGAAAAGATTCTGCGGAACATGCCCCACACATGGAAGTTGCAAGAATATACTCTTTTTTTTTTTTTTTTTCTCTTTAACAAATATCTCAGCTCAATAGGTCAAGAACTAATGGAAAAATACACTACCAGACAATGGGATTGTGTTTGATGGAATTAAGGAATACTTCATATCGTGGCTAACTAAGGTTTGTCTTTACGGCTCTTATTTAGGGTCTATTTGGCAGGAGAGAAATTGAGGAGAGATGAGGGAGATTTTTTTTTTTAACTGGATTTCAGAAAATTGGAGAAATAGAATTGTAAAATTTTAATAAAAATAAGATACAAAATAAAAGAATAATAAAAACTTATAAAAAAAATTTTAACCCCAACTTCTCTGATATTGTAAATAAAAGTTATAAAAACTTTTTCTCTATTTCCTTTCCTTCCAAATCCCTTGTACCAAACAGTGTATGAGGGAAGAGGAGAGAAATGGAGGGAAAATAAAAATTTTAGAAGTTATATTTAAATAAATTAAAAAAGTGGGGTTGTAAAATTTTAATAAATAAAAAATGTAATATAAAAAAGCATCAAAAATATAATTTAAAACTTTTAACTCACTTCTTTAATTTTTTTAATTCAACTTATAAAATCATTTCATCACCTCCCTCTTCTACATCCTTTATACCAAACAAATCCTTAACGATGAAAGGTGTCTCAATCTCACAAAGAATTAATAGCAATAGAAGGATAATTGTGCCTAACCAAAAAACAATTATGACTCCCATTTTTTCTGTAAAAAAATTCAGGGAAGAAAGCAGGAAAGAGGAGACAGCAACACGCACACACACTCACCTGGAGGAAAAAATCCGCAAACAACATTATATATAGTATACTCGTGGCATCTATAAAAGTCTTTACTATTATTTACAAGTGATGCCACAGTTTAGTTAAATCAATACTATATGTACAGTGTAGTATTAATATATATTCTCCACCAAAAACAAAATAAATGTATTACCATATATATATTATACCAATAATTTTCTCTTCATTTTGAAATAACACTCGCTTTAAAGTCTAAGTTTTGCTTTGAAATAGTTGTCAATTTAATCTTCGATAGGAACTATTGTCAATTTCTAATTTAAACCAATCACTGACTATGTTTATACTGTTGTAACATGTACTAATAAAATTGTGACTGGGAGTAGGTTTTACATAATTTTATAAACAATATTATGTGGCTTTGAAATTCAACATACCCGTATAGTAATTAAATCGAGTGCATTAATATAATTAAGCAGCCAGCCTTCATGCATGCATACCCAAATCTGAATGGAACAATTCACCGAGTATATATATATAGGATACATAAATCTACACACATACACATTTCCATGTAATTACGCGGCGGTAATTAATATCATGTCTAAATTAAATGTGACGCCGTCATGTTATGTGATCTCATGTATTACGTGGAGCTTTGGTTTCAATGGAAGAAGATAGATGAACCGAGGAAGGAGACAAGGCTGGAAAAAAGAAAGAAAGAAAATGAATTGAAGAAGCCAGGAATAGAGTAAAGTGTACAGAGATATATAGGTAGACACGTGGAGGGCCAGTCATCAGGTATGTGGGCAAAACCACCTTTAATTTCCTCGTCATTTCGCTTAGTCCTAATTAAGAATATATTGCAATTTGCAAGCGCTCAACGCACTTCAAACCATTCATAATATACAATTGCGTGGCCGTTGAAATTCAAACCGTCAAATATGACTCCCCTCACTTGGTCAAAGCGGACCCGCCTATTTATATAACCGCCTCACGTGCTCCCCCTTCCTTCTCAGTGTTACTCTCAGGTCAGGGCCAAAGCCAACGTAGACCCAAATTAAACTCTCGAGAAATTATTCATTCATTTCATGGAAGAGGGCATGCGTGGTGGGAATAAGAATGGAAGGTCGAGTGCTGATGGTGAGGTGAGATACAGAGGGATCCGGAGGAGGCCTTGGGGCAAGTTTGCCGCTGAGATCCGTGACCCGACCCGGAAGGGAACTCGCATTTGGCTCGGAACCTTCGAGACCGCCGAGGACGCCGCCAGGGCCTACGACGCCGCCGCTTTTCATTTCAGGGGCCACCGCGCTATTCTCAATTTCCCCAACGACCATCACTCTGTCCATCCTCCCACTTCTTCACTGCCCCTGCCTCTCACCACCTCCTCCTCCTCCTCCTCCTCCAGAATCATCCCGCCGCCTGACTCCGACGATGCGGTGGAGTTTGAATACTTGGACAACAACTTGCTGGACGAACTCCTCCAACAACAAGTTTACACCCGCCCTAACTTCCCCAAGTGAACATCCCCCTCATGCTCAATTATTTTCCATTGCGACTTGTCATCAATTTGTTTGTTTTCCTTTTCTTTTTCAGTGCGTTGTCAGCAATTAGCTAGCTAGTTCAGTGGTGATATATTTTGTGAAAGCTGTATCTATGGATCGTATTTTCTCCAATATTCCACTCAATGTTGATATCTCCGATTTAATATCTCATAATCTTTGATGACTGCCACGGTGAGTATTCGGACAATTATGTACGTGAAAACCAAAATAGCCCAATCATCGACATATATACATGTTCGAGTGGAGAGGCTGATCTTCATGCCCATATATTTGTAACACTCGCTCCACGATTCCATTGCCATTTGCCAATATCCCCCCCCTCCCCCCGGTGAATTAAGTAAAAGGGAAATCTTTGTGTGATAGTTTAGGTGATTGGATTTTAATTACTAGGGCTCGTGTATGTGATATTAATCAACAGTGGATATAGATGAGAATGCGAATCGCACTGTGATCCACATGCAGGCCCAACATTCCAAGACCCATGCTACTACTTAATTCACTTTTTTTAAAAATATATATATATTTAAAAAAACTAATTAAATGCCTTTAAACTAGAGGGAATGATATATAAATAACATTTGAATTTCAATAGCTCAAATCAATGATTTTTCAAAAATTTTAGTTGTTAGTTGCAATACATGTTTAATTAATCATATTACTCTTATAGATAGTCGGACTGATTTGAGATTTTAAAATTCAAATGGTATTTATATATTATTGTCTCTCTAAACTATTTCTATTTATTTATTTTTTTTCAAATTCATCTATCTTACTTATAAACTTATATTCTCTCTGGTCTTAAATATAAGATCTAGTTAATTTCTTTTAGGAAAATTAAGGAAGGTAAATAAGATATACTTAATCATATATTATATGTAGTGTATCATAATACTATAGTATATCATTTTATGAGTTAAACAATATATTTTGGGGAAAATGATAAATTTAAACGCTTTAAAGTAATTTAATTAATTTTCTTAATTTTTTTTAAAAAGTTGGATCTTATATTTAGGACGGGAGAATTTATATATAATCTAATAATTATACACCATCTGATATGGCTAATTAAGTATATAATCTAATAATATACACCATATGATATGATTAAATAATTTATTTAATGTGTTTAATATTTTTTTTAAAATGTCAACTTAGATTTTAAATTTAGGATTGGAGGGAGGGATTATCTACTAAAATAATTTTTGTTGGTCCCAGCACGTTACCAATACGTCCTACCAAAATGACTCCTTATTCTTATAAACATATGTGGGTGCAAATAGATTTTTGGGGGAGTTTCAGTAAGAAACTGCAGTTGGGATTTAATATTAGCGCAGACCACAAATAAGTGACTGAGCTATATAAACAAGAAAAATCTATGTTTATGTGACACATTCATTTGTTTATGGGTTGTGTTGATATTAATTCTCAACTAAGGTCCTTTATTGAAATTATCTTAGATTTTTTTTTTTTTTTTTTTTTTTTTGGGTATAAATGGGGCAAAAAGCCCAGAATCATGTATTATATTCATCAAAAGAAGGGTAGGGGCACTATACTCTCTATACATATACAGCATCATCTGATCTGCCACTGCAAACGGGAAAGAAACTGTAAGGCAGAGCTGATATTCAGACTCCAATTAGCGAACCGAACCGTATCAATTAAATTACCCTCTCTCTGTAAGAATGTATCGCCCTAGGCCCTAGCTAATATCCCAACCACCATCATCAACAATTCTCTTCACAATAAATCAATCAATTAAAATCACCCAATTCAACAAGCTTACAATATCAGATAGATGGAGGAATCCCATGATCCAATCACCACTTTCTTAATTAATACCTTGGTGCTGCACAAGTTTAAGGGTGCAAATTAAATACATTTTTGACATTCAGTTATCGTGGATTTGCATTTGCAATTGCAGTGCTTGCATGGTTTTGTATATAAGCACAGGAATGGTGGGTCGTGAGAAGAAGCAAACTGCAATAAATATGACTTGATTGATAAATAATATAATGGCGCATCGCATCAAAATTCGCACGCACCAATCAGCATGATGTGAGACAGGCTTCAAATTTAGTCGACACATTTGGTGGTTTACTTTTTTCTGTATATGGACCAAAAACAACAGAATACAGAATGTGATTGGTAACCCCAAATAGTGGCTTCACAAGCCTTCTTTTTTTAAATGAGTTGGGGTAAAACTTATTTTATTTATTTATTTTATAAATAGTAAAAATTATTATAAAAAACTTAATTTAAATAGGCAATACTCTCACGGCCTTATATTACTGGCAATACACATCTATATATAGAAGATTATCATGTGAGTCAAATCGAGGTCGCCCCGTATCAGATTCGATTAGCCAATATTGATAATATTTATAGATATTAATGTGTGTGTTTGTTTCGAGGTTTGGGATGATTCACGGCTCCCTAAATACAATCGCCGGTGGAGAAAAAATTAATATGTTTAGCCCAACGTTTGATTTGATCTAACTTAAAGATAAAAGCATAACAAAAAATTAGAAGCACACTTTGGAGTACTATTTATCTGATTGGCAATTGAAAAGCGGAGCTCCAACTATTTTCTCTCTCCTCCTACCCTCAAATCCGTTATTTTTTTAATTTTTTTTATATAAAGTAATTAAAGAAATCTAAAGACTCAGTTGATTTTTTTAGAGATATTAAAAAAATTAAAAGAGTCAACTAGATCTTATAATTAAGACCGGAGGTAGTATAAATATTGCACGTCCTTTATATGTAATAAGACTCTCTCGAGTCCTAATTATAAAACCCGTTGATTTTTTTTGGAGAGATTATTGAAGTCAAAAGAATCAACTAGATCTTATAATTAACACAGGAGGTAGTATAAATATCACACATCCTTTGCATATAATAAGACTCCCTCGGGTCCTAATTATAAGACTCAGTTAATTTTTTTTGAAGATATTAAGGAAGCTAAAAAAGTCAACTAAGTCTTCTAATTATGACCGGAGGTATTATAAATATCACATTATATTTACATGTAATAAGGCTCCCTTTGGTCATAATTATAAGACCTAGTTGGTTTTTTTTAGAGATTAAGGGAGTCAAAAGAGTCAACTAGGTCTTATAATTAGGACTGTGGTAGTATAAGTATCACAATATATTTAGATGTGTGTGTAATATATATAATATGATCCATGCCATTTTCAATCTTTTCCCATCAAATGTTATTTTTACAAAATTTCATCTAAATAAGTTTTACTTTTGTATAAATAATTTATAAGTAACTTCTGCAATCTTTATTTTCAACATAAATCAAATTACCTAATTTTATTTTTATTCAATCTTACTTTTTTAAAAGTATCGATTGCAATTTTTAATTCAAACGTTAATGTTAGACATATTAAGACTGACCATGTGCCCTGATGTGACTTCACTACATATAGTATGATTAATTATTTCAACCCTCATCAATTCGACTTTAAATATTAAATCACAGCAGGTACTAGCTCATCGGCCACATTTTTCTTATCTTTGTCCAAAGCGGAAGGAGCTTCTCTCCATTTCCTTCCCATCCATTTCCTCTCCTTTACCTCTGATTTGGGATAGTTTCTAAATGTTTTTAGGGTATTCTCTCTCTTATTCTATATCTTCTCATCAATAAGGGTATGTTAGTAAAAATGAGTAACAAATTTGACATACTTATTGTTTTTAACCGCCACCTCAAACCATGAGATTTGGTTAAATGTCTCTTATATTTTAGAACGGAGGGAGTATAATACACTTAAAACTATTTTATTAAAAATCAGAAATGACAATTAAGTTATTTCACATGTCATAAAATATTTTTTTTTTAGTTTCCACCATTCTTGATAAACGTATTTAATTGCATTAGTAATGTTATTTTAGAGAGAAAGGGGATATAATGAGCGTGCAAAATTGAAAAATGAGTAATAATCATAGCTTCGTTGGGGCAAAACAATAAAAATAACATTAATTAAACTAGAGATGGCTTATATTCTGGACCACTGTACGAAAAATCGGACCGGACCAGACCGGCCGGTTCGACCGGGAACTGGCCCCTGGTCCGGTCCGTTCCTTTAAAGAACTGCTGACCGGTTCGACCTGGTCAACGGCCTGTTGAACAGGTCAAACCAGCCAGTTCGGCTTTTTAAAAAAAAAAAAAGAAAAAAGAAAAATAGTGTGTTACACTATTTAAACCTAATAATTCACACAAAATGGTGATTTATCAGCTTGTCGCTTGGGTATTTAGTAATAACATCTAAATTATAATATTTTAATATGCTTGGTTCAATGCCCGGTTCAACCCCTGTTCCGACCCGGTTCAACCCTTTAAACTCTGAACCCATACCATGACTTGTTCTTTGGCCGGTCCGGTTTTGTGTACCTTGTTCTGGACCATGTCTTCCTTCTAAAAGAGTTATATATTGGGGATCAAAATAAATAATTAATACTCATTTTTCAATTTTATACTTATAGTTAATTTTCATTTTCAATTTTATTCACTCATAAGATGAAACACATTTTCCAAAAAGGGTG
Source organism: Acacia concinna (assembly GCA_037177275.1). Classification (NCBI taxonomy): domain Eukaryota; kingdom Viridiplantae; phylum Streptophyta; class Magnoliopsida; order Fabales; family Fabaceae; genus Acacia; species Acacia concinna. Next base: position 13,177,371 of record JBAGKO010000002.1, on the reverse strand, counting down.
GGTAAAAGTAAAAAAAAAAAATATTTAATTTATAAAATATTTAATGAGTTAGTTGTCCCTGCTTGTTTTAGTGAGTTAATTGAAGTACTTTATATTATAAACTAAAAGAAAAGCATGACTAATTTGTGAATATTAAGTACCTTTTTTGATCGTGTATATTGGAATTACTCTTTGATAAAAAAAATCCCTTGATATGCACAATCAACAGTGATAATTTAAAAGAAAAACTATAAATTTAAAAAATAAAGTAGAACGAGGCCTTATGTTTAAAATTAAAACAAACCTCATGTTAGGAACAAGAGAGAGTGATATATCTAGAGAAGAAAGTATTATAGAAGAATGTGATTGACTGATTCTCTATTAATTTTGAGTCTTTTCAATTGGGTATAAAAAATTCAAATTGTATGTGAAAAAAAGAGGATGGGTTGACTTAAGAAAAGCCCATGTTTATTCTTTTTGGTCCGGTAGCCGGTAGACAGTTGTTGTTTTTGGGTGCATGTTGACGTTCATGTTAGGTAAGGATATAGTCACAGCCCACTCAAAAACCTCATTCAAAATCTTTGAGATATTTTAGTCAATAATTAATCACCCATTTACTCAATTTTCATACAAATCATCATTACTTAATTAACATCAAAATTTACTATTAAAATTTAGGTTGTTACATATATCATGTAAAATTCATGTTGCTTTAACCACTATGCTCAGCCGAGAGAGGGGGGTCCCCCGATAAAACACACTCCTTCTAATATTAAAATTGACATTATTTCAAGAGATTAAGGAAATTATATAAACTAGTTAATCGTATTATATATAATGTATCATTTATTATATATAAGTTTCTAATCTAGGCGAAATGCTTTAAAGAAAAATGATAAAATTAAATGTTTTAAGATAATTAGATTAGTTTTATTAGGATTCTCTAAAAAATCTTATATTTAGGGCTAAATGTAGTATTTGCAAAAAGAGTTCTCCTCTCCAAGAGGCTTTACTTTGTGGTACAAGAGAAAACCAAATGCTTAAAGAATAAAGAACCAAAAGTGCTCACTCATCACATGGGTGGTTAATGCTAATTTCAGTCTTTAATATGAAACCTGCTTTACAATAGTGGGTCTTATTTTAAAGACTGAAGATATATAAATGATATGCGTAAAGATCATCTTTGTATTGTCATATAAATCTTTGTAGATCCAAGAGGAATCATATTATATAGTTTTTGGATATGACAACACTTTGTTTTGGTAGAAAAAAGTTTAGATGGGGTAGACATCAGGTCGCCAGTATCCTACCAGACCAGGATAAACCCCCTAACCCCTTTAAAGATTTTATTGTAGAAGGAAATTACATATCGCTCCACCAAGCCTCTCTCTCCGTGGGCCAAAGGAAGAAAAAGTGAATCATTTTCATTTGATCAAATACAATTTTTAAAAAGTGAATCCGATAATACCTCAAACAAGATTATTTCCATTAGGAAGATATATGTATACATGAAACTATGCAATGTTTTTTCAGAATTGTCTTGGTTGAACCATAACAAGTCCACACACCTTGCATTTACATGCAGAAATATACAGATGGACACATACTCTAATTAATTCTTACTAGGACTTGTTTATAACTTTATATTCAAGCGCTGAATTTTAATACTGTAAAATTTATAACCATGCACAAATATGCAGATGGACAAATAAACAAACCAAGCACGCTGAGTTTTGGACTATTGGGAATTGTGAATGCGGATGGAGTGCGATACTCCTGACTGGCCCATGGGCTCGTAAACAAAAAAAAAAAAAACGTACTATTAACATTGTTTGACCGTAGACTTGTTTAAGGCGCTTTAGAGTTGGTTTGTTAATTTTAAATAAATCACTTATAAGAGATTTATTACACGATAGGAGAAAGACCACTATTACATATTTACTTTATATTCTGCAAGACTAGATAGATCTATAAAGAAGCTAGATAAAGTGCCTCCTCTATTAGGCCTCGTGGTTACGTCCTTTTTTTGTTTTTTTTAATAATTTCTCCATCAGCATCTGATACTACCTGTACCATGCTATTTTTCTTTGGGAGCATGTAGATCCACTGCATGAGAACATTACTACTTCCAAATAATTATTGCAACTATTAGTTTTTTTTTTTTTGCCAACAATTATTGCACCTATTAGTTAAACTGAGAAGATTCACAATAAGTCGGACCAAGTGTATAATGGTAAAATAACGTTACAAATAAAACACACAAACCCCTCTAGTAGTATTTACAGGGGATTTTCAATATTTTTTTTATATAAATTAAAGAAAATATTAAATTTTTTTAATTTTTTTAAAAAATATTCAACAACTTTTTAATTCTATTGCAATTTAATATATATAACACTAAATAAAAACAAAATCAATACAACAATAAATAAACGGTTAAACTGTAGATTCATCTCAAAATTTTAATTAAGCGTTTTATGAGTCAGAACAAAAATAAACCTTCTATCTCTTCCCTATATATATATAGGCGAATTGAGTATAAAGAAACAATATTTTGGGCCATGGGTGAAAAAGGATAAGCCACATAGGACCCAAAAATGAAAAGGTAGGCGAAAGTTGATACGAAAATGTTAGAAAAAAACCTAAGGAAATAGATAAATGACAAATTAGAGCTGTGAATACAGAAATATCAAATCAGGCATTTTTTAATTTTTTTTCTCCTGAAATTATGAAAATGCCATTGAATTTTAATAACACAAGGGTCTTAATTTACAATAAGACTATCTCAATTAACAATATCTAAAGCATTTAGGTACTACGTATTTACGTTGTGAGTTGTTGCGCTGTATTGTTAATTGAGATGGTTTTATTGTGAATTAAGAGCCTTGTGTTATTGAAATTCAGTGGCATTTTCGAAATTTCAGAAAAAAAGTATAAAAAGGCCTGATTTAAGATTTCCACATTTCGTAACTCTGATTCGTCCTTTACCTATTTTTCAAATATTTTCATGAGATTTTCACAAAATTGATTAGGCATATTGGAACCGTCATCAAACAAGAAGTATGGGAAGGTTGCTGAAACTGAAGGGAAGGACGGCGCATCTAATTAGAAAGGAATATTTTTCTCCTCCTTTCTTGGGCCATCTACAGAGGCAAGTTACTCCACCCACCACATTTTAAAAACATATGGATTGAAATTTAAGAAACAAAACTAAAAAGATAATAAATTTTTGGGATTATATTTATTAAAAAAAGACATATATGAAAATTAATCAATAACACTTCTTAGAAAAGCTCTATATGTTAATGATGATTTGACCATCAAAATATACATATATATATATATATATATATATGCACCCGTTAAGGATTAAAAGGAGTATTAGTCCATTGGATCCGCAATATAAGGCATTTATAAAAGAATAGTTTGGTCTTGGTGTAAATTATTTGTAAAATAATTAATATTCATTTTTTTATTTTGTCTTCATAATTAATGTTTATTTCTAATTTACTCTTTCATTAAATTTTCAAACACATTTTTCAATAAAGATAAAAGTGAAAAAAGAATAATTTAAGACAGGTTTTATAGGTTAAATGTTACTTTTTATCTATTGTGAATTAATTAAAATGCTCTATATGGTAAACTAAAGTAAGTATCGTTTATCCTTCATGTAAAAGTTAGTTGACTAATTTGAATTAATTAATGTTAGTTGCTCATATTTGTAACAAAGTGGATTGAGTATTATATTGAAGATCAAATCAAAATATTAACAAAACTCTTGTACTAATAATAGTAAGCAGTAGTTTGAAAAGTAGGTTAGCTCATAATCAATAAATTGTGGATTCAAATATTATTGAGGTGAAAATTTTGTGAGCAGGCATTATGTATAGCTGAATCAATTGTTTTTTACATCAGAATCACATATAATCCATTTCAATATTTAATTTTTTAAAATCACAAACTGGACTCTGATAAGGTAGTAAAAAGACAAATATTATTCAATATTTATAACCCGCAATCCTGCGTATCATAATCTTAAAAAACAGATAATGTAGGGTAGCTGGCTTCAGAAGGCAAAAAAAGAAAAAGAAGAAGCTCTAATTTTTTTAATACACTGTGTACTATTTATCTATTCTTTTAAAAAGAAAAAAGAAAACAGACGCAGAACAATGAGGGTGATATATAATAATCAAATGACAGCATCAGCATCTACACGTGTCCCCACGTAAATTGTCGCCGATATCAGCTACTCACGAGATTCTAATCCAGCTTTGCTCCCACTTTTTCCTCATCTTCGACTCGCTCTTCCACTCTCTTGACTCACCTCGCTCCTACCCTTCCTCCTCCTCTAAATGTGGCCCCAACCGCTCTCTCCGTTAATGCCAAGCTCTTGAATTCAATCACCCTCCTCTTTCACTCTCTTTCGCTTCCATGCCTCGCCTCCATTGCTTCTTGTTTCTTTCTACTTTCTTGTGCCTTACTGGCGTTTTCGTCTCCGGCGATGGTGAGGCTCATCCGCTCTACAAGTAAGCTTCACTGACCTCTTTGACTTCTCATTTCTTGCTAATTTCTTCGTCGGAACTCTGTCTTTTACTCGAAAATTTTTTCAGTTAGCATTTTTCCTGAGGCAGGGGATTGTCCTACTATGAACCCGGGACTGCCAGAGAATCTTGTTTGGCATTTTTCAGGAACATGATACTTGGATTTCTTCATATTCTTCTAATTTTCTCTAACTTGTTTTTTCGTAGGAGGATTTTATCAAGTATGAACTTTTGGTAACGTTGACTTGGGAGGCTGTGGAAGTTCTATTGCTTTTTTTTAGTTACTGCTGACAATTCTTAATCCTCATATGACAATAATTGCCGTGATTTTTGTCTGGATACATTGCCAATTTCTCCACCTGCCATTTTCAGGCCTAATCGCCTACTCACACATCGTGCACCTTTTTCAATTTTCCTAAAATTAACTGTAATAAAGGTGATGCGAATGGTGGTGGTTATTGTCGTAGTTGTTTTTTTCTTTTTTTTTTTTCTTTTTCATGCTTGTTGGTGAAGCCATTTGTGTTTGCTTTCCTTTCATGATTGATATATCCCGAATCCCTTCTTGTCCAATAACAGCCTTTCCAATCAACTTACACTTCATCTCATTAAAATATTAGCTCATATATTTATAATGCTTGGGTTGTAATAATTGAATAGATATCATATCATCTGAAAGGAAAGCCAACATGTTATAAAGCTCTATTATTTTTGATAAATTGTAAGCATTAGAGATTATTTCCACATAACATGTATGCTTTGATAAAAACGCAGCCAGTAAAGGATAGACTCTTCATCAATTGAATATGATGTATCTTATGGACTCTATCTTGTAGTGAATGAGAAGAGCTGATGCAAGAACGGTGAATGTTGTGATTCTAATTGATGCTATGGTGGTTATGCTAACAAATCATATTGATGTTATTCCGTTGTTCCATAGGAAATAACGTTTAGATAGTAATTGTACTCTTTATGTGTTGTATGATGATATTGGGTCGTTATCAAATATCAGGGATTGTGTGGACCAGTGCAAGAAATCTGGATGTGTTGGGAATATATGTTTTCAACATTGTAAATTCTCTTCTGATGGAAAACCACTTGACGGTGCATGGTATATGAACGAACCTCTCTACCTAAGGTGGAAACAGTGGGACTGTCAGACTGACTGCCAGTATTACTGCATGCTGTCTAGAGAGCAAGAACGAATGAAACTTGGTGACAAGCCTATCAAGTATCATGGAAAATGGCCATTTTGGCGTGTCTATGGGATTCAGGTTTTTTCAAAAGTCTCACCAAAATAAGATAGCTATAATATGGCTTGGTTTTATTTATTATTGAAGCATGGACATGTTACTTATGGTTTTAGGAACCTGTGGCTGTTGCGCTCTCTGCCCTTAATCTTGCTATGCAGTTTCATGGTTGGGTATCCTTTTTCATTCTCGTATACCATAAGCTGAATTTAAGGCCAGATAAGAAGACATATTATGAGTACACTGGCTTGTGGCATATCTATGGGATCCTATCAATGAATTCTTGTTTTTGGAACGCTATTTTCCACAGTAGGTAAGTTGCTTTCTCTGCCTTATATGCGCAAGGTACAACAGATGCACTTGAAGGAAATTTGTTGTTTATTTTTGGTGCCTTAACAGTTAATTTACTTACAGTTCCCATGCAAGACAAATATACTTTTGCTATAAATCGAATCCTCCTGTTTCTCTACTAAAGTTTTTTCTCTTGTTGAAACAATTTTTTTTTTTTTGCCTAGTTACAATCTTTACATGCGTAGGAAACAAGCAGATTAGATATCCTCAATGAACATAAAGGCGGACCCCAGTGTCAAGCGGCTCCCGCACAATCGCGGGCTCAGGGGAAGGAAACCCCATATGTATGCAGCCTTACCCTAACATTATTGTCAAGAGGCTGTTTCCAGGATTCGAACCTTGGCCTTGGGGGCGGAAAGCCAGCGCACCCACCAGTTGCGCCAAGGCCCGCCTTCATATCCTCAATGAACATGATACAAATAAATCATACAGTAGTGTTTTTTCCTTTCATGTTTTGAACAATCTTCTTGTACTGATGCAACTTAACAAAAGTAGCTGCACTCTTCAGGCTCTGTTTGGTTATGGTGCTTTTGCCCATACTTCTTAGCATGATATGGTATTATATAATTATAAAGTATTTTCCAAGTTCTGCTTCTTTATATTTTATCTTGAGGGGCAAAGTGGGTTCTGGACTCCGAGGTTGCAATTTCTTCTTGTTGTTTTGATGTGCTGTTGCAAACTTTATTATATGTAGAGATGTGGAATTCACAGAGAAGCTAGATCACTCATCTGCTGTGGCCTTACTTGGATTTTCCCTCCTTATAGCAATACTGCGTGCTTTTAATGTGAGAAACGAGGCAGCGAGAATCATGGTTGCTGCTCCCTTGATTGTTTTTGTGACAACTCATATCCTGTATCTGAATTTCTACAAACTTGATTATGGTAATGTTTGTTTTTCTCATGAAATGTTATGTTAAATGATGCATCTTATGTTCTTGTATTAAGTTGCAAAAAGTTTCTTTAGATGTTGGCTATGCTAACTTCCTTTAATGATTCACTCAGTCATGTTTTCTGCATTTTATGTTCTCCCCTTTCATCCTTTGCCTTGATTTTGTTCTCGACTACTAATATAGTCCTCGTCTCAAATAGCTTAGTTATGTTTAGTGGGATCCATTATGTGGTCCTGTTTGCCTGTTTCATCTATCATCTTGGTGAGCTTATTATGTGGTCCTGCATGTTTGCCTGTTTGGTCTGCAAAAATCCTATGAACTTGTGCTCAATTAAATTGGTCCTTGGGCAGTGAGCTGACAATTTAACTGTCATTTGCAGGTTTGCACATGAAAGTCTGCATGGCAATAGCTATTACCCATCTCCTTATTTGGACAATTTGGGCTTATGTTTCAAACAATATCCATTTAAATTTTACTCATTATTTTTGAGATTGGGTTATCTATTGATATTTTAATTGAATTTTTAATTAGACTCGATTATTTATATAATAAGATATTATCTATTTATAATAAATAAATCAGGAAAAAAAATTAATTATAATAAAATTTTAATATCAATTATATAAAATAAGTGAATTAAATAAATTGATGTTAAGAAGGATTGGTTCAAACTGGATTTTATTTTTAGATCTTTTTCCTAAAACTTGTTTCTAGTTTTTTTAAAAAAAATAAAAACAAATAGCTTTTTTATTTTTAAAAATAGTTTTAAGAAACAATTATATTAAAAAGCTTTTTTTTATTCAAAACTTGTTTTCAAAAACAGGTATTCAAACAAGTTTTTTTGTTTTTTGTTTTTAAAACCTGTTTTTAAAAACAATATATCCAAACAAGTTTTTTTATCTTTTGTTTTCAAAACTTATTTTTAAAAATAGTTTTACAAAACAGTTTTTAAAAACAAAAAAACAGAAAACAGAATCAAACAAACCAATAATTTGTCATCATAATCTGCAAAAGATTAGACTACGCTACTATTTTTTTTTTCCCTTCACTGCTATTTTCGATCTATACAGTCATGGATGTCTGAGCTGTGTCTACGTGTTTGCTGTTTGAAATATCATTACACGCACCACAAACATAACTTCCCATGCAACCCAAGAGAGTATATACCGCTTATGCTACCTTTTGATACTTCATATGAGATCTGATTCGCAGTACAAACAAGATTTTATATTAAGGAGCTCATAATGCAACTTATGCTTCAAGTATCAGCCTTTTCTTGTGCAAATGTCTATCTAGAAGCTTTGTGGAAGAAAGTTCTGTAATGATTTCCCACAGAAATAACAGAAAAACAAGAGGAAATTGCAAGATGAATTCTGGCATTCAAAGCAAAAATGATTCAACTGTAACAATGCATATCCCATGCGAGTGTATGTATCTTATTGAAGGACTCAAATATTGAAGCCATTACAGAGGAAATAAAGCCCAAAAAATACCAGAAACAGAAAATATAGAGGGGAAACCAAAGCTAAACTCCCTACCTCCCCAAGCCAACACTCTATCTATAGACTTTCCGTGTGTGTGTGCATGATAGGCATAATTTCCAAGTAGTCCTCTGATCAACGAATCATGTTTTGGGCCGGGCGAAAAATAAATCGATCCACCAAGAGCTGCAGACATTGGAATAGCCCGGAGAGAATCACGCTATCCCTGAAGGTTCTCTTAACAATTTCAGCATTGGCTTCTACGTATTTTACCAAGTGTCTCTTAGCAATTTCACCAATGACCTCGACGTATTTCACCAAGTATCTCTTAGCAATTTCACCGATGGCCTCTATCAATTTTAGCAAGGATCTCTTAGCAATTTCACTAATAGCTATCTTATTTGAAGTCCCTGCCTCCTTCTCAGCTACTTGCCGCCTTTCACCCGCCATTAACACCTATACAACAAGACCAGAAATATGTGTGCTTAAGACCAAGTTCAAAAATTTCACCTGAAAGAAAATGTTGTGATTCCTTATCCAAAAACTTACCTTAACGCGTTCCTCTTCCATTTGTTCAAAGATGCGGCTAATGCTATCTGGAATGGTTGGTTTTGTGACATGAACACTGATAATTTCAATGCCTGGTGCATAATGTGTGCAATCAACTTGAAGAGCTTCTTTCATCTGTTCACCTATCTGAATGAACCAGAATAATCATGAGGATAATGAATTAATCTTATTCAGAAACTTGAGAGAAGACCAATATTACCCTCCCTTACTGAAGCATCAACTAATTTCTTAATGTAAGACACTTTTACCTGATTAAAATTATCAATGTAGACCTGTAAAAGGCTATGAGAATTGCAGAACTGATTAATGCGGTGATGAGTCTTGTCATATATCCATATCCTACGATAATGCATCCCATACTTCAGCAATGTGTCATACACATATTCCTTATGAAGCATGTTTTCTACTTTCATAAACAACAACAGCGCCGATAAAAACCCTTCCCTTAAGGAGTAAAAAATTATATTGGCTGTGAATGAATTATGTTACTAAATAAATATGTGTGTGTATTTGATATTTACTTCTATCTTTGTAAAATTTATCATGACGCCTCCTTTGGTGCCACAGGGTATATTTGTCATCTGCAATTATTACAAATAATTTAACTCGTTGTGTGCCAATTACTAAGTGAAATCACCATTTTAGACACGTGTTGTAGACAAGAAATTACCATATCTTTCTGAAATGTCACTTTAACAGACTCATATTGGGTTATGAAGGGCATCTTTACATGAAAACCTAGAAAATTTATCACCAAGAACATGAAGTTAATATTGGGCAAGTGGATGCCAAAGAAAGCAACATAAGAAATGGAAAAAAAAAATAACAAACTAAACCTGGTTCTGTAAGTGTTTTCAAGAGCACACCTCCTCTCCAATATACCCCAACATGAACTTGTGGGACTTGGTGAAGAATAGTAAAGCTAAACTGTAGCCAATTCCTCATACTTTAGGGTTTTTTTTAAAATAGAAAAACTGGACTTCATACATATCCCAAGCTATAGATCATACATCCGAAAAAGGAAGAAATAAAACCCACTCATCCTTTATCATTGACCAGCTCCCAAATGAAAGGTGGTGGTTGATCAAGGAAAATAAAATTACCTATGATACTATAACATCGTTTTGCAAGAGAGTCAGTTAGTGTATTCTATTCTATCCTAGGAATGTGGGTTACAAAAACCTGCCAATTCCAATTCAGCCATAGTCTAGCCTCAATTATAATGTTAAGAAAAGGATGAGAGCATTCACATCCCCTTATAAGGAGATTTATAGCCTCAATACTATCATACTTTAGGTTTTAGAATATGATTTTGGCATATAATTAATCAACTTGCCGGTAACTCCGAAGCTAGATTTGTTGTTAATAACAAAATAGAAACTTTTAACCCAAACAATAATTAGAGTGGAATGCTCTAACTTCTTTCAAAGTTGACATTGATTACATGGAACTCCTCATATCTTGAAAATATATGCTTTATAAAGAATTTTTTTAAAACAATATTTTTAATTAAATTTTGTTTACTAATTTATTACCAAGCCTCTTATTTTAGCAAAAATTATTTTTCATATAATTTTTTTTTCATTTTCTTTTATCTTATTTGTTTATGCTTTTCAAATAGTTTTTGTTTAACGTTTTAGCACATTGGAAAAGAAGTCTAAGTAATTTGGTAAGTCTAGATATGAAAAATAAATTAATTGGAAAATATATTAATTCTTTTAATAAATATATATGTACTTGAGTAAAAATATTTTTTAAGTGTTTGTAGGAAAAAAAGGTATAAATTAATATAAGTTTTCAAACTTTGATAGTATATACAATAGGGAGAAAAACAAATAGATACCCTACAAACATCAAAAACTCAAAAAAGTGACTCAAATTTTGGAAAGGACAAATGAGGAGCAAAAAATTGATCAGTTTTAGTCATTCTGTTGAATTTTAGTTATTCTCTTTTAAGTTTTAGTCATTTACTCAATTTTAATCATTCTCTGTTGAGTTTTTGTTAGAGCCCATCATTTATCCTTTCCAAAATTTGAGTCACTTCTCTAGGTTTTTCACGTTTGTAGGGTATTTATTTGTCTTTCTCCCTATACAATATAATTAACAAAAATATGCTTTTGAGATATTTTTTAGATTTTAAGAGAAATCTTAATAAATAAGTTTTAATTAATAGGATAAAAAATTAAAACTATAAAAAATTATAATATACTTAAAATTAAAACTAATAAATTTCATAACGTGTTTGGAAATTATATTTATTAGAATTATTTTTTCGTAATATAAAAATATTTATTTGGCAAATATAAATATTGAAACATATTGGATAGATGTGCAAATTTAATAAATAACTATTTCTTTAAGGCTGTCTTGATTCGACACAACCTTAATCGCCTCGGGGTCAAATACAAAATTTTTACCACAAGTTAAAATGCAGTATAATGCAATCAACTCGGGATCGTTCTCTTATCAAGGAGCCTTTTATTTTGACTTCCCTAAGTTA
>JBAGKO010000002.1:13100976-13111447 GCA_037177275.1 Acacia concinna | reverse complement strand
ATTTCTCATCAAAAGTTATTTTTTAACATATTAATCAAATAAGTTTTATTTTTACATAAGTAACTTATACTCTCGTCAATCCAAATATAAATCACATAACAAAATCTTACTTTGATCCAATCTGACTTTTGCAAAAGTCATATTGCAAATAATTCACTTTTTTCATCACTATTCCAAACACACCCTTATGATTAGAGGTGAAGATAAGTCAGACCGTACCCCTAACAGGGGCCTATCACTTAGCCTACATAAGGTTTAATCTAGTCTATTCAATAAATAGGCTAGGCTCAAGTTTAGGCTTATTTAGATAAGTCAGACATATTTCATAAGGCATAGCTACAAGTGTACAAGTCTAATTTATTTAACTTTTTTTACTTCACACTATTATATAATTATATATAATATAATCTAAATAATTTTATAAATTATTTATGAATTTTCCAACTTAACCTTAATTCTAACTTTTTTACCTTGATCTTAATTTTAATTTTCACATGTCACTGTAGTTACAATCTACCCTTGCTTTTACATCAACCATTCACCCATAGCTCTCTTCTTTTCAATCACTCAAGACGGGAATGCTATCTCACTCTCTCTCCTCTGATTTGCTTTATTCACTAAAGCACAACAATTGCTATGAGTTTATTTTAATGTCAAATGAAATAATATAATCTTAGTAGAAGTTTATCCTAATTTATGTGATGAAAAAAGTAAGAGGTAAAATCCAATTTTTCATATAATTTATTATACTCGGTCAATTTTAGAAAATATATATCATCAATCAATATAAGATTAGTTTTAAGATCAGACTTATATCAAATTTTTTACATCAATTTTGTGAATTTCTCTAATCACACATGATCATGTGTGTTATTTATTTTATTTGAATTTATAATTAAATGATAATAATTCAAAAACAAGACACATAGTTACATGTGATTGGAAAACTTAACAAAATGAATATAAAGAACTTGACTTAAGTATTTTCTTTAATTTTCTTTATCTCTACTTGCTCAGACAATTGTTATCTCTAAATATTCTTTTTTATTATTATTATTAAGCCCTTAAACGATAAGAATGAATATTAGGTTTTTAAAACATAATGTAAAATTATAAATAAGCGTAAAGTGTTAAATATAAATCTGGAGGTATCGGATTTAAAGGATATATAACGGCCTACATTTTAAATATATTTTTAACTCTCACAATGTAGCACTGTAGTGTTTTCTTTTACCTTTTATAGTATGTCCGTTAAAGAAAAAACCTCCTCGTGAGCGAGACTTTGATTTATGGTTATCGAGCGACTGGAGTCTACTGCTATAACAGAAGAAATTGCACCCTATATCGCTTCCTAATTTTTAATCAATTTTCTCATTCTCTTACCTTATTTACTATGAAGAGTCAAATATACATATACATATACATATATATATATATATATTCCCAAATTTTGTTTGCCGTCTTCATATGCTCAAACATGTGAAACTATTATGCTTTTTTTATTCGCTGGCTTTTCAGCTTTAATTTATGGCTTCCTGTCCCTCTACTTTTTTTTTTTCGTTTTTAAATTTCTTTTGATAGGTTTTCACTCTCTTATTTTAGCCCAACCTATTAAATATATTTTTCTTGTATTCTTTTCTTTTTTTTTGAAAATATTTGTTTCAATGACAATTGAGAGACCATATTTTTATAACTTACATATTTTTATATTTTATAACTAACATTTTTTGCCTATAATAACTTACATCTCATATCAATGCATGCTTAGAAACATAACTTGCCACTCAAGACACAAATATATATAACATGAATTATATACTCCCTCCAGCCCCAAATGTAGAAATTAGTTGAGAAAAGTTGTTGTCCTCATAAATATAATATCTCAATCCACTCTCTCTAACTTTATAATTTTCTCCTTAAACTATTTCTAATTCTATAACTTGTCGTAATACGTTAAAAGAGATATTTCTATCAATGATGCAATTTCTAATACAAATTATTAAAAGTGTATTTTAGACAAATAACAAACTTAACTAATTTATAATTTGTCGTAATACATTCAAGACCGGATGAAGTACAATAACAAACCAAACATTTTATAGCACTGAATTTATCCCGTAAGGACTTGTGGCAAAAATGCCTCAAAATGTAACTTATGATTCAAGCATCTGCTTTCGCTTCTTCAAGTGCCTTTCTAGACATGTTTCTCCAGAAATCTCCGAGTAGCCTCTGATCAATAATCATATTTGGCAACTGGCAAAAAAAAACACACTCTACAAGGTCAAGCATATGCACAAGAGCAGACCTTGAAATAGGCCAAAGAGGCAAGGAGAGGAGAGGAATACCTTATCCCCGAAGAATATCTTTGTATTACTAGTAATGGCCTCGACGAATTTAAGCTCCAGAAATTCAGGAGTAAGCTTCTTCGTGTTTGCTTCAGCCTCTTTTGTTACACTTGAAAATGAAATTTTGGAAAAGGAAAACCCATGCCATTAATCATTCGTTTGCCCTACAAGCAAAAATTGCTACGATGTATTGATAAACTTTCTTTTATGGGAATAACAAAACTCACCGGTAGAAATCCGCATCAGCAAGACTCTTTTTACGTGCTAGGTACATCTGGTTTTCAATTTCTTCTTGGCGCCTAGCACCATCCTTTTCCAATAATTTCTGCTCCATAAGGATCTTACTAACATTAGCGTTTTTCTCAGCCTCACTAATAGCCATCTTTTTCAAAGTCTCTGCCTCCTTCTCAGATACTTTCTGCTTTTCAATAGCAATTAAGACCTGTCCAACAGGACCAAAAACAAGTGCTCAACAGCAATTTTACAAATATGGCCCAACAAGACTGTTTAGAAAGGAAAAAAGAAATCAATCCAGCCAAAAGGACAAGAGTCAGCAAGATACATATATCTAAAAAAACAGGAAATGTAACAACATCAGTCGCTCAATCAAGACCAAAAAGAAACAAAAAGAAAAAGAAAAAAGAAAGAAAGAAATACATGTGCGCATGAATGAGATGAATTCTGACTTGCAATGAGACATTGAACACAGACATTGCAACTGTACTGCTCCACAACAATCACAAGAAACTAGCATGATTCCCTATGAAAAGCTACCTTAGTGCGTTCCTCTTCCATTTGTTCAAAGTTGCGTCTGATGCTCTCTGGAATAGTCGGTTTTGTGACACGGACACTGATAATTTCAATACCTGGAGCATAACGGGTGCAATCAACTTGAAGAGCATCTTTCATCTTTTCATCAATCTAACGCACCAAAAAAATCATGTTGCCATTATAAAAGCAAGTATGTCATCATCTTAAGAAAGACTAAAAACTGGAAGACAAATAATACTTAATAGAGTCCATGATCTAAAATACCACAAGAAGTCATCATAAATTCTATAACAGCAACAGAACTAAAGACTTCCATCAACTTCTTTAAGGGTATGTTTGGCTCAATAGATGGGGAGGGGTGGGGAGGCATTTTAATGGAGAGGAGTGAAAGGAAGAGTTTAAGAAAGATTTTGTTCTACCTTATTTGTATGGATAGAAAGGGAGGCGATGAGAGAGATTTTAATAATGTAAAAAAAAGTTATCAACAATATAAGAATATAATCAACAGAAAATAAAATAGACACTAGTCAATATAAAAGTTTTTGAAGTATGGCATATAAAGGAGAATTAATATTTGTCATGTAATAAAAAAATTTTACCTGTAACTTTCAAAATATGTGTATTAATTTATTTTTCCTATTAAAAATATATACAAAATGGTAAATAATACAACACAGTATGATATTAACAATGTATAACATAAATCTAAAAGGAAGACAACCTAGGCATATTAAAAAAGAGTTAAGATCATGTGCATGTTAATCAATAGAAGCCAAAATATTACACTTTCACCCCAAATTCCCCAAATTTTAGAGGGGAGGGTTAGAAGGGGGGAAGAAGGAAAATTTTAAAAATTTTCTCCTCCCCTCTTAAAAGTTTTACTTATTCAAATAAAGGGAGGTGAGCAAAATCCCCCAATTCCCCTCCCCTCCTACCAAGCAAGCCCTAAGGGAATGACAGTAGAATCTAGAACCCAATCCCTAAACATTCATCAAATCAGCATGTCATATTGCTTGAAAATTGTAGTGATCAGGTTACTCCCCACTTTATCACTGTTAATGAAAGTGACTATACAATTAACTATAATTGTAAAAAAAATTACATTTTTGAAGTATTAACTTTTTCCTGATCAGATTAAAAAAAACACACACTTTTACCTGATCAAAAACATCAATATAGACTTGTTGAAGACTATGAGAACTGCAGAACTGATTAATCTCGTGATGAATCTTGTCATATATCCACGTCTTGTCATAATGCACCCCATAATTGAGCAATGTCTCATAGACATATTCCTTATGAAGTCGATTTACAACCTAAAATGAACAATGGTGACAGTAAAACTCATTACATTTAAATTTGAGGAAGTAAAAAAGTATATCAGCTGTGACACTTATTGATATTTACTTCTATCTTCTCAAAATTGATCATGACGCCTCCTTTAGTACCACATGGTATATCTGTCACCTGCAATTGTTACACTAATTTAACTTATTATGTCAACTGCCTCGTAAAACCACAATTTTTGAAACTGCTCTAAACATATTACCATATCTGTCTGAAGGACAACCTGAACAGCCTCATACTGTGTTATAAAAGGCATCTTCAAATGAAAACCTAGAAAATTTAACACCAAGAAAATGAAGCAAACCTTGGGCCAGTGTATGCACCAGAAAAACAACAATAACAATCGAGAATCAAAGTATAACCTGGTTCTGAAACTGTTTGCAGAAGAGCACCTCCTCTCCAATATACCCCAACATGACCTTCCGGTACTTGGTGCAGAATAGAAAAGCTATTTTTAAAGGACGATGATGATGAAGGGATCAATACCTGTTCGCATATTTTAAATTTCAGATTTTGACTTTCTATTATATCAACTTGCATGTGATTCCAAATGTAGTTTTGTTGTTAGTAACAGAACCGTGAAACTTTCAACCAAGACAATATTATCAAATAAGCAATAGGGAATTAAAACTGTAAAAAACACCATTAAGCGATTTATTTGAACTCATGTCCTTTCTCACAACAAAGAGAAATAATAAGAGCAGCAGAGTTTTTCCTTTTGCCAGTTACAACAAATAACAACACGTGATAGTTGTCATTCCTCAATCAAAATAGTGCAAACATGAGCACGAGAGAAAAGTCCCCCTTCCCCATCCACCGAAGGAACAAGATGAAATATTTATCTATCTTGCAATTCAAACCTAAGGCACATAAGAAATCTAACCCAATGAAAATTTACAACACAGCGGGTAGGTAGAGTTTAGTGTCTAACAATCATTTTAGGTTACAACGGAATCTGCAATCACCTTGAATTTCTTTTCCACAAAACACAGTGTAAAAATAACTTATCGTTATCTATTATAGACACCGGTTCAAAAGTCAAAACATATCTACATATATGTGTGTGTGTGTGTGTGTGTGTGTAAATTGGGGAGCTCAATCATAAAACAATATTGCTAAAACAAACTCAGCAAAGTCAATAAAAGAATTTATAAACGGTTCCACAAATGCGATTTCGTGCAGTAGCAACCGATGCAGTTGAAATTAAAATATGCAATTTAGCGGAGACTGCGAAGAAGATCGAAATTGCAGGTCAGGAAATGCAACATTGAGAGGGTTACCAAGGCAGCGATTGCGACGAATGGGAGAAAAACTGTGAGAATGGAGGAGGAATCGGAGGTTTGCCTCGGAGTACGCGGCTGATTAGCACCATCCCTCTGTTGATTAGGATCCATGGCGATTTTCTGCGTTACCCTGTACAGTCACAGAACAATGAATCGGCGTCCTTTATAGTTTATACTTTCCCTGTGGCGAAGAATTACTTGAAGATTAGGGAGAGATGAGTAAACGAGGAGACACAGAAATTTGTTCGAATAAAGGGAGAAGTTAAGATGAAGAAGGAAGACTGAGCTATGAAGTTCAGTTAGAGTTAGGAGGAAGCATCGTGTTGGTGCTGGCTGATGCGAGCGAAGTAGCGACGATCTTTCTGCTTTTTTTAAAAAAAAATAAGGCAAAAGGAATCCAGCACCACGAACCTTCCTTTAAGTCTAGCTCGTGATGGGCTTTGGCTTAAAAGGGTTAACCTGATAGGGCTCGGCTTGAATTCCTAGCTCTATCTATTAGTATATTACAGCTCTATATCCTAATTTTCAAAGAAAAGATTTATTGTTGTCCTCACTAAATCTTTATGTAGGTGATTAGTTATAAAGTCTTGGACGAGGATATTGAAGATATTTATGGAGTCTGAGTATATACGAATTTTTTTCAGATTCATATCTCTCACGACTTCAAGTCTGGTCTTGATAGCATAAATATTTGCTTCCATAATTGAACCAAATCTAATCGATTTCTGAAACCCCATCAACCAACTATCAGAAGCATCTCTTAAGACTCCTACGCATGATGCCATATGATCCTGCCTAACTGAGCCATCCACATCAATGCGAATAATTTCTTCTGGGGGAGGACGCCATTGCCGATCTAAAGGTTGTTGAAATTGAAAGATCTTGTAGTGAAATTGTTGAAATGATGCACTTTCGAAGATGATGTAAGAAAGTTTGTGTAGAAGGTCTTTCATTGTTGCAATTTTCCCTTCAAAGACAAATTTTCATCTTGTTGTCTATAAAAGCCAGTAGACTAAGTTGAAGACTCTTCCCTAGGAATGAGAGTTGAATCTTTCTTGGCTCAGAAAGTTATTCGAGTTCCATTTTAGCCATTCTTGCAAGTTAAGAGAGAAGAATATGGAAAAGAATTTAGGGAAAATTGCGATTTAGTCTCGAGGAAGCAAATTTATGATCAAACAGTCTTGTGAAATTGTGTAATGTCTTTTTTGCCCCTAAATTGATTATGTAAAAGACAAGAGCACACATAACAAATCATATTGGCGCGCTGGATAGGGGATAACATGAGGAAGATTATTTGAGCTCCAAGCTACTGTTCATGCATCTACAATCTTCAGTTTTCCATGTGGTTGTTGTCTGGGTGATGTTTTGTCTTCATCATATCAACATTTGAAGAGGGTTCCGGCATTAAATGTGTGTTGCGCGCAATGGAAAGGGGATGACATAAGGAAGCTTATTTCAGCTCAAAGGTATTGTTCATTCATATGCAATATTCATTTTTCTATATGGTTGATGTTTGGTTGATGTTTTCTCTTTATCATATCAACATTTTAAGAGCATTCCAGCATTAAATGTGTGTTTCCTCTGAAAAAAGCTGTGTCTTTTTGAAGTTAAATGCTGAATGGGAATGGGTTTGTGGGTAAATGAAGTGATCACCTTTTTTATCCTCTTTTATGTTTGTAAAGTATAAAGGATGTGGGTGTGTCTGTTAAAGTGATAACCTTTATTTGGGAACATTTAGTTAGGGTTTACATGTTAGAAAATGGCATGCTTTGTTTTAGGGTGATGCTACTCTGTTTCTAACAAGACAAATAAAGCAGATGCAAAAAGCTATGGAACTAAGACCTAGTTTGTGAAACAGAAATGAAGTTGCTAATGTGTTAACCTATAGTTGTCAATTTCTTTGATAAAGTTGTTAATGACAACCGTATGTGATGGTTAAATGTTATAGTTGTGGTTTATTACTATTTAGGAATGGTTTGCAAATTTTTGAAATGTTTTTGGCTGATTTATTGTCATTTTTTTGCATCAGTGGTGGGAAGTAATCATCATGTGGTGAAGGTTTAGTTGTTGGAACATCTGTTGTACTGAGATAGAAAAATTTGTCAATATAGTCAGATATAGTTGTCACCATAGGCATCCATAGTTGTTAATGACAACTTTATTTTGCAGAATGACATTGATCATGGGTAGTATGTCTCAGAAGAATCTGTTATGCTTTATTCATATTTGGGGAGGTTTGAAGTTAATGAAGGCAGTGATACAACTTATATAGGGGGTACAGTGAGATCGAGAATAATAAAAGAAGGCACAAGTCATGATCTTTTGAAAACAATTATATCAGCGATAGTAGGAAAAGAGCTTGACAAAGTTCACATGAAGTTTAGAATGTCACTTGATTCAACAACATTTGTGGACCTCATAGATGATGAAGAGGTTAAACATATAATAAATTTCAATAAAGAAAGTTGGCATGTATATGTAGATAAAGGAGAAAATGAAGATTATAATTTAAGGGTAAGAGGGGATGATCAAAGAGATGACCAATATGACTAAGTCATAATTCATTTAAGGCAGTAACCTGTGTTGAAAGGGCAGTGTAGTTGTGATTTCTAACATATTGTAATTGTTGTGCAAGATAGATAACTTGTCAAGATATTGGGATGGAATTTCAAAGAACATGTTGAATGAAGATTCACCTTCCATGGAATGTAATGTCAAAATGATACTGACTGAAAGACCTGAAATGAACTCAACAAAGTATAGGGATTTGATTATCGAGGAGGGACAAGTTTTAACCAATATGAATGCCCTTCAGCAAACATTGTACAAGTACAACATTGCCTAAATGTTTCCATACAAGTATGTCGAAAACAATAAGGACAAGATCATTGTGAGATGCAAGGTTGATGTTTGTCCATAGTATATGGGAGCATACTTAGGGCCTATTTGGGGAGGGTGGTGGGGGGATTTTTTTGTCCTGTAGTGGCAAAAGGAGCTTTTCATAAGTAGCTTATGGAATGAGACTATTTGTCATTGGCTTCTAAAGAAAAGGAGCTTCTGAAGAAAAGAAGCTTTTTTTTATAAGTAAAAAAAAAAGTGACTTCTCCATTGGCTTTTACTTTCTCTCTCTCTCATAAGTCACTTTTTTTACTCTCAATTCAAACACAAGTAACTTCTTCTACTCCCTAGAAGTCACTTTTTTTATCTCCAATCCAAACACAATTGACTTCTAATAAGTTACTTATTTTTATAAGTTACTTATCAAAAGCCACATAAGTCACATAAGTTACTTTTCATAAGCCACAGCCAAACGGGCTCTTAATAGAAGAAAGGAAAGATACTACATTTCTAACAATAAGAACATGGAAAGGTCAGCACATACATCATACACAAGACAATCTACTTGTATGTCACTCAAAGAAATCAAAATTAACATAATTCATCATGGTAGATAGCTTGAGAGGGAACATAGACAAGAGGTCAAATGAGCTTATGATTGACATGTATAGAGATAGTGGGGTGCGTCTGAATTATACTTAGGCATACAGGGGAAAAGAAAAACTGTTGAGGGAGATACATGTCCATGTAGAGGATTCATACATGGCTATTCCTTGGATATGTGAACGACTTGTTGAGACTGACCCGAATATGGTTGTTCGATGTGAATTTTCAAACAACAATAGATTTGAGAGGGTGTTTATTGCCTATGGATGCTCAAAAGGCTTCTTACAAGGGCGTTGAGGCATACTCTATATTGACGGTTGTCACCTAAGTAGTTCGTATAATGGAATATTGGTTTCGGATACTACTTATGATGGGGATAATAAATTGTTTCCATTAGCTTATGCTATAGTTAGTGGAGAAACATATGATGAATGGAGTTGGTTTCTCCAAAACTTGAATGATACAATTGAAACAGTACAGATTACAGTTATCTCTAACATAAACCTTGGAATTATTAGTGTTGTATGGAATATATTTGGTGGTGAGAGGTATGCATTTTGTTATAGACATGTCAAAGAAAATTTCAGTTTAAGTAGGTAAAGATGAGTAGAAGAAGGGTTCAAACTGAAAGAGCAAGCGAATCACCCAAGAGGGGGTGAATTGGGTTATTACAAAACTTTTTCTGTTAAAGACAAGAACTCAACGCTTATACTAGTTCGGTCAAACTCACTACCTACGTCCAGTTCTTAGCTACCACTGAGTTCCACTATTCCCCAAGATTAGAACGGGCTCTTGGTGCCACAGTACAGACTCGATTGACTCTTTTAAGGATCACTCCCCCTTACAAAATACAATCCAAGTCCCCAACTCAAGGTATCCCAACATTGAGTACCTCACAAATGTATTGTTGAAAACAATTAATATTTTCTCAAAAAAGTTGAATAATAATAACTAAAGCTCACACTAGAATTAATGATATATTGAATACAAAAGATGCAAGAATTTATGACTTGTAATAATAGCATATTCATTAGTTTTTGGAGTCATTAAGAGTCTCGTATTTATAGTCCGAGAAATTATTGTCCGTTGATGTTTCTGTTAGAGATCAATTTGTAGTCATTGACATTCCACCATTCATCTGGTCAGTATTTGTTGAAGAACATTTCTTCTTGGTCATAAATATATCCGTTGAGATAGTTGATGAAAGGAAGATGAAAAATTTATCCATATTAGATAAGGTGCATTTAATGCTTCTGACACAATCTTCACTTTAGTTGTTTT
>JBAGKO010000002.1:13064380-13090814 GCA_037177275.1 Acacia concinna | reverse complement strand
ATGTGATATATGGGCATGTTTGTTGTACTACCTCCACTTTTAATGTAAGACCCAATTTATTAATTTAGTGAGATTAATTAAGAAAGTTAAATAAATTATATCATTTTATAAGTTAAGTAAATTAATTTACAGAAAAATAATAAATAAATATATTTTAAATAATTTATTTAATTTCATTAATTTTTTATAAATTACACAACTGACTCTTATATTAAAAATACAAAATAGTATTGTTTATAGCATCCATTTAGGCTTCACAAGTTTTACGTAAAGGCCGATCATCATAATTTGTGTTTTACGTTTATGCGCTTGTCATTTTGACGTGGTTGGGATTTGGGAGCAGAGCTTCTTTTTGTTGTTAACCATATATTCAAAAGTGAAATCAAGTTTTCATTTAATAGGTGTAAAGGTTTAAGATTAAACTATGGCAAGGCTATGCAGATTAACATCTGAAAAGTGACAAACGATTAAATTTACAAAATTCAATTATGACATTTAAATTCACTAATGACATGTGTAAATTATACTTCGCGGTTCAATTATCTCATATTTTGATATTTATGAATTAATATCCGCACGGGTTCCTTGCGCAGATCCCATTTCAAAGTTCAAGTTTCTTTAAGGGAAAATTTCAGAAAAAGACAAAGAAAATAGGGAAATTTTAATTTAAAATAGTGAAATCGGGAAATTACAAATCAATCTTTTTGTATTTTTTTTACCTAATTACAAAAATGCCACTGAATTTTTAACATTATGAGTATCTAAATTAACAATACCAAAAATATTTAGCTACTACGTATTTACGCTATAAGTTGTTTGTACTGATGTTATTAATTGAGATACTCTTATTGTGAATTATGATACTTGTGTTGTTAAAAATTCAGTGGCATTTTCATAATTATGCAAAAAAAATACATTTGAGATTTCCTAATTTCGCAGCTTTGAATTGGAATTTCCTTATTTCCTTTATCTTTTTTTTTTGGGATTTTCCCTTTCTTTAATAAGTTTTCTGAAATATTTTTTAAAAATAGCTTTTACGATTTATGAGATAAATATGTGAGTGAAGTTTTATCTCAACTTTCAGAAAAAAAAAAACTTCTAAAACCTTAGCTTGGGGTTTTCCAAAAACAACATTAATGGTTAACGTAAGGCTTTATCTATTAAGGTTGACATTCTTACTATTTTGGTATATTTGGATCCGAATAGCTCCAAAAAATATTTGAGTACCTAGTGCTCTTTTGAGAAGCATCAGACAAATATCCCCTTAAAATGAATAATGTGATGTAGGTTTAAAGATAATAAATATGTAAATATATAATTTATTTTCTATAAATATTCTTACTTCTAGAGAGGGTGAGTGGGGGAAAAATTATTGAAAAGACAAATGAAAGAAAATAGATGAAAAAGAGAGATCAGTAAAACATATATAAGTAATCGATTAGGGAGGAAAATAAAAAAGAATACCTTAAATATTGTATAGCATAGTTTGTTTGTCTATTTAGATTCACAGTGCAAACTATGATTTAAGTCTATAAGGTACATATAGGGTCTGTTTTAAATAACAGTGGAAAAAGTAACTTATTTATAATTTAATTTATAGATAAATCTCAGATAGTGTGATGTGGTTATATTTGTTTTAACTCTAACATAAGTCACTTATAAGTTATTTATGTAAATTGTCAAACTATATTTTTATAGGATTTTTCTTAATATATTTAGACAATTAATTATAAATTTTGGACTTAATTGTAATTATTGTAAGTGATTATGATTAATTGTGTTAGTAATAAATTATGCTTAAAAAGATTAAAAATATCTTATATTTCATGATTTACCTTAATTGGTTTATTTTTTAAAATTAAGGTATTACATATTTAATTACTTTTCTTTCATACTAGGAAACTATGTCAAAAAGAAAAGAAAAGGAAAGAAAAAGGGAGGACACACTTCTACAAGCACAGTGCTGCAAAAAGAAGAGGGAGGCGAATGATAAGAGAGAAGGAGAAGACCACCACTCGTCACCGTCATCAGAATCGAAATCACCGTTTCATCATAACCATCGTACCTCTGTCAACTTCTTCTCCCCTCCTCTCTCTCTCTCCTTCCATAGTCTTGTCTTTTTATTCCAGCTGATCTCTTAACCTTTCAACTCTTGAAGATTAGTGATTTGGCTTGAGTTTTAGAGTTTCAATTGGAGTTTTTCTTACAGTGTGTTTGGGATTTCAGTATTGCCCACTAACATCCGATCTAGAGCCTCCAACATACAATCTAAAAAAAAATAAAAAAGTGTGTTTGGTATTCCATTGGACAAAATGTCTTATATATTGAAAACGTCTGATTACATATAAGTAAAAATTTCTTGCTTAATGGGACGGTGGAGTGCAATATTTTTTTTAATTTGCTTTTATAATTTATTCTATCCGGTCATAATTATAAGATCCAGTTGATTTTTTTAGAGAATACTAAAAAAGCTAATTCTATTATTTTAAATCATTAAAATTTATCATTTTTCTTATAAGCTATTTTGTTTGATTTATGAACTAATATACTCCCTTCGGTTCTAATTATAAGGGTCAATTGACTTTTTTGAAGAATCCTAAGAAAGCTAATTACATTATTTTAAAGCATTAAAATTTATCATAATATATTTACATGTAATAAGACTCCCTCCAGTCCTAATTATAAGACCCAGTTAATTTTTTTAGAGAGATTAAAGAAATAAAAAAAAGTCAACTAAATCTTATAATTATGAATGGAGGTAGTTGAATATCACAATATATTTATATGTAATAAAACACCTTCAAGTTCTAATTGTAAGACCCAATTGGTTTTTTTAGAGAGATTAAGGAAGCGAAAAATGTCAATTAAGTCTTATAATTAAGACTGGAGGTAATAGAAATATCACAATATATTTATATGTAATAAGACTCTCTCAATTTCTAATTATAAGACCCAGTTGATTTTTTTTAGAGAGATTAAGGAAGCGAAAAAAGTCAACTAAGTCTTATAATTAGGACCGGAGGTAGTAGAAATATCACAATATATTTACATGTAATAAGACTCCCTCAAGTTCTAATTATAAGACCCAATTGGTTTTTTCTAGAGAGATTAAGGAAGCGAAAAAAGTCAACTAAGTCTTATAATTAGGAGCGGATGTGGTAGAAATATCACAATATATTTACATGTAATAAGACTCCCTCAAGTCCTAATTATAAGACCCAGTTAGTTTTTTTTTAGAGATTAAGAAAGTGAAAAAAGTGAACTAAGTCTTATAATTAGGAGCGGAGATAGTAATTATAGGACCCAAATGAATTATGTTCATGATGAAATTAAAGACTAAATTATACAGTCAATGTGATCCGATTAGTAATTAATGTTATTTGATAAGAAATTTTACATTTCTTTGTTTTATAATTATATGCATTTTTAATCATTTAATCTTGTTATTAATTATATATTTTAAGTTTTTATTCTTAACTTTTGTTAAAATTAATTTTTCTTTTTTCTTGTATAATTTTTAAATTTTACAATATAGATGTATAGTATATTCACTAATATTCATGTCCCTTTCAATCATTTACTATAATAAGTTACTTTTTAAGATATCAACCAAACACATTTTATTTTTAAATAAGTCACTTACTCTACCTTCAATCCAAACATATACAATCTGACTTATCTATAAGTCCAATTACAAATAAATCCGTTATACCATCGTTATTCCAAACACATCCTATATGTAATTGATTTTTTATTTTTTTTTTGCCAAATATGCAACTGATCAAAGCATGCTTTTTTTACAATGACTGGTAAATTGTTTTAATGCAAATTTTGTTAATATTGAAGTTGGGCCATGTCCAAATCAAGTTGGGCGAAATAAGAGAAGCTTACTTTAATTGATTGTGCCTACATGTTTTCATATATCAAAACAAATGTTTCTACAATGGTGACAACAACATTGGCTGCGCTTAATTGAGTTTTAAGCAGTGCTTTGAAAATCAGCCCGCCGGTTCAATTCAGAAAACTGCGACTGGCCAGAAAATTGGTTCAATGTTTATTCAAAAATACTCAATTTTAAAAATTCATAATTAATTCTACACAATCTAAAAATTATAAATTAGGACTCTATAGAAAGCTTGAAGTGTCTACTTTTTATTTAAAAAAATCACTTAAAAATATTATCATTTAGTCATAAAAAATTCTCAAATACCAAAACTACTTAGAAAGATTTATAAATATAATTATTCTTAGTATTTTTGTACTCAAACATTCAAATTTTACCTCTTAATACTTTATTTTGGCATCATTTAAATTTACTTATTCATTGATTTAGTCTCAAGTTAACTCCAGTTTAACTCCCACAATCCCACGGTCCCCTAATAAGTTCAATGACAGAACCAAGTTTCACAACTTTGGAAACTTTGGTTTTAAGTTTTAACCCACGTTGGTCCCAATAAAAAAAAATAGGGGTTGGGACAAATTATAATGATTATTTAAAAAAATGTATTCTTTAGTAAAAAAAAAAAAGTATTTTCTAGCAACCCTTTTAGCATATCTCAAAAATATTGTGACTAATAAATAACAGTTGAACTTTTTTAAAAAAACAAATATACATTTTTAGGCAAAAAAAGTAATAGATCAAAAAGAGTCAAAACCCATTTTGTCGCTGAAGTATTTTTACGCTAAAAACATGTGTTTCTTATTGGAAATAATCATATACGAGGTATTGTCAAACACTAATTGAAATGAATAACACTTCTCTTAATGGGTATTTAAATTTCGATTCATTATATTATGAGGGATTAACTTATTTTGTTAGATCCTACCTTATTAGTTATCGTGGAAGTATTTATAAAGGATTAATTGCTTTTGAAAGTTTTGTTCGACCAAATATATATATATATATATAATAAAACTTAAAAATGATTGTCTGTTCCATTGTATTTAAGAATATATAATTCTTATATCTATTCTAGCGCACTTTCCTCTTTCTCTCTTGCATAGAAAAGCATGCCCAATTGCGGATCTTCCCAAACTGGTACGCATTATTCTATGCCGTATTTTGAAAAATATTTCCTCCACTCTTGCTTGTTGATTTTTTGGTGGACTCTAAAAGAATCCTAAAAAAGTGAATTATATTACTTAATCATATTATATATTGTGTTTTATTATATTATATATTAATTTATAAGTCAAACAATATAATTTAAAGAAAAACAATAAATTTTAATATTTTAAAGTAATGTAATTAATTTTTTTAAAATTCTCAAAAAAAAAATCAACTTAGCAAATGAATAAAAAGCAACAAAGATCACAATCAGGGGCAGAGCTGTGAAAAAGTCAGAGAAAGACTCAATTTTATTGAAAAATATACATTGTGTATCTTAAAGCCATCAAATGTGGGGATGTAGCTCAAATGGTAGAGCGCTCGCTTTGCATGCGAGAGGTACAGGGTTCGATCCCCTGCATCTCCAAAGTTTAGTCTTTTGGGCTTCATCTGCTAAAGACGTTACCTTTGTGCTTTTGCCCTTGCTTCTTACGAACAAGGCTGTTTAATTCTAGGCTATTTTGGGTTTTTTTTTTTTTTTAAAGTTCTAAGAGCAGATATTGAGTATTAACGGTTTGAGATATAAGTGGGATCGAATCATAAGCTCCTATTCATAGAAAATAATTATAAGGCCATCAGTTTTTATTGGGATTTTAAAATGCTGTTTTTTTTTTTTTAAACTGAATAGAGATGCTGTGTTTGCTTTGCCATTATTTAATGGCCAACATATTCAAAATCTCCCTTTAATTTAATTTTAGGTGAGTTGTACAAAACCCTTTCAACTATAAAGTTTTAAATTTTACACCCTGCTCTTTTAAATTTTGAACCTAAACCTTTTAAGTTAAAAGGACTATTAAGTATAACATATTTGCATGCCACGTCAGATTATTAAAATTGATGTGGCAGATTACATACTATTTTCTTTTATTTATTTTGACTTAATAATTATAATTACACTTAAGGACAATTTTAGTAATTCAACCCATCATAAACCCTAGCTTTGGCCCCATCTTCTTGCTCTCTCAAGTCTCAACCACAGGTGAAAGCCCTCTGTTTTTATCTTGTCATAATCCCAACCTTTACTTCGTCACTCTTCCTGCTCTCCCAAACCACCCAGGCACCACACTAATATTCTCTTCTCTCTCTCTCTCTCTAAAATAATGATCAGGACTGTAATGGGACTACGGTGATAAATGATGGATTGCGAAGCTTCCAGCACAAGAAATTAAACGGGCGTATGTTAGAGAGAGAATCAGAGAAGCGTGTGGGAAGAAACAGTTCTAGTTCGCTTTCCTTCCTTTTTTTCTTTTTCAGTTAATATACAAAGGAGAAAGCAAAGAACAAAAGTTGGGGGCTGGCTTGATGGGTAGAGATATGAATGATCAAGATGTTTAAAGAAGAAGCCTTTGTTGAGGATTTTATAATCGGATTCCCTGATTCAGATTCAGATTCTGATTCATCATTGTTGGAGTAACCAAGATCATAACAAGGTAAATGGAGAGACTTCTTTTTTGAGCTGTAGTGGTGCAAGCGGCTGAGAGAGCAAGATAATGTGGCAAGAGCTAGGGTTTATCATAAATTGAATCACTAGAATTGCCATCAAGTCTGATTACAATTATTAAGCCAAAATAAATAAAAAAAAAGAAGATAAAACTTACATTAAGATATTTAGGGTCTATGAAACCAATTATAATATGTCATATGTATGTTTTTTTCCTGTTAAATTATATTTTGAGGTTAACGGTGTTAAATTCTGTTTTGAAGTTAAGTGTTGATATGAAAAAATAATACATATGACACACTTTAATTTCATGGATTTACTTGACATAAGTTCTTTATTTATTTTTTTTGGAATACATAAGGCAAGCCAAGCTTAAAAATAATACTTACGTAAGTCTTGATCATAAAAGAAAATAACATATAATCTATCACATCAATTTTAACAATCTCACTTGACATCTAAATCTGTTATACTTAACGGTGCTTTTAACGGTAAGAGGCTCTAGGTCAAAGTCTAAAAGATTAAAATGTCGAATTTAAAACTTTATAGTTGAAAGGGTTTCCCTGCAATTCACCTATAATTTTAGGGGTAATTTAAGGGGTTTTGGATATTTCAGCCTTATTCAAAATTTCAAAGTTGAAATATCTGAAATCTGATGCCAATTTAAGAGCGCAACGCAGTTTATATTTAAAATCAGATTTACCACATTTATGACCCTCACAAATCATTTTCCTGTTTTTCAATAACTGCATCCAGAAATGTTGTGTGTGTGGTTTTACTTTTTGTTAAGAGGCCGGATTACTTAAGGAGCATTTGATATAATGCGTTTTTTTTTTTGTATAACCTTCGTAATATTAAAAAAAATTAATTTCATTATATTCCATCGTGCACGTCAAACAGCTCCTAAAGATTTTCTATCTAAACCGAACTTTAGCCAGTCGAATTGAAGCACAAAGATTGAGGGGGAAAGTTAAATTCTTCATTTCATTCTTTGATTCTGTAGCCATTCACATTTCTTTGTTGTTTTTTTCCACAGCTAGAGATTGTTCAAATAAAGGCTTCATGTCCAATGGAGATCAATAAAGAAATCATTAAAAAATAATAATAAAACTAACAAAGATATTGGATGAATGAATTACTACAATAAACGCCTTTGACCCAAAAAATATATATATATAATATAAAGAAAGAACTGTTGCTAACTTCATCATGAACCTTCACAATCTACAGCTTCATCATATTCTGAATCCGGTAGCGGAAAAGATGGCAAAACATCAAGTCTCTGAGCACTATATACAGCTGTGCCGACTAAACAATCCATTCTCTGAAAATTGATCAGAATATCCATTTAGTGGTCACACAACTTGCAGCAATTCAAATGATATCCAAAGCTGAAACTGCTTTGAACAAATTAACTATATAAAATGGCCAAATTGCAAGGTGTTTACTAAAGGGCAATACTATCCAGGGAAAGCAAACTCAAGTTATGAAAGATAACAATTGTCTCTAATCACACATGTTAACCCTCTTTGTGTGTATTAATGAAAGATCTGTTCTGACAATTCATAGGATCGTGCAAGAAAATAATTCCTGTGATAATCCACTGAAAAAAGATTGATCGTGATCCTAAGTATAGTTTGGTTCGCCCCAAAAAGATACACTGAAACTACTACTCAAGGCTTATAATGCATCTCTGTCCTCTAATTTTAAATTACTAATTATATGATATCCAATATACAGGGTTAGAGTAATTACCAGAGTTAAAAAAAAAATTGTCATTCAGCCTTCGGTGAAACACACTGTTGCTCAAATTATTTTTTCACAAATGGTTTCTGGCAGACAAGTAGCCGCTGGTCAGTGCCATTTTGAAGGTCAATTACCCTTGCTTCCCAACGCATTTGTGTTGCGAATTTCCGAGCCATCTCTATAGCTCCCAATTTATCGGAAAGAATTACCCATCCCTACCAATCAATAATACCAACATGACAAAATATTAGGCTAACACGGGACATTCTAATATGCTTAATACTGACAACTGCTACCATTCAAACAAAAGAATATCCAGCGAACTACATTGCATTGTGGCATAACAAGAACAAGTGAGCACAAGTCATCAAAATCAAAAAAAGAATTTTTTTTTTTTTTGAGTTTTGGGGTGGGGTGGGGGGGGCTGAGAAGAAATCTTCTGTGGATCATGCTTTCTGGAGGATTTGAGGAGAAGAGATGGAAATGTAAGAGAGAAGAAGGGGCCAAATTAGTTTTTTTAAAATGGAAGATGGAAGATATTATTTGGTATAATACAGAGTTCAAATATTAAGGGACCAATTAGCAAGAAAAGCAATCGTGACCAAGAGAGCAGGGACATAGTTACCTCTGGACGAAGTATTCTATCCATCTCCAAGAATAAGTCAACCATGCTGCACCTCTCTGAAGCGAGACGTGATAGAAGTCCCTTAGCATGAAGCAAGTCATATGTCCGGGGATAGGTGGGAAAGGGCTCACACCTGAAAACAATAGCAAGGTCAAGCATTTAGTTATGCAGATGCATGGAAGTTGACTCTATTGTTTAAGGAGATTGAACACCAAAGAGAAGAGAATTTAGAGATGAAGTGGATTTCACAAACAAGATTTTGCAATGAACCAAGACAAGAAAGTAGTTTCAGGAAAATATATCAATTGCATACATGCATGCCACATTCTATCTTCAGATCTGTCTCAAATGGAAACCAAATTAAGAAAGCTAAGTAAGACACAATGAATTCGACACACACGCTCTAAGCAACTTACAAAAAGAAATTGTTTCTGCTCAGCTAGTAAAGACAAGCACTGCTGTTCAACATGAGGGAATGCTTATTAGTGGTACAGGGACGTAGTATGGATTTGAAAGTTGTAACTGTATAATAACAATATTTTACCAATCATGGCCTGCATACAACATTTTGTCTAGAATCTCTATCACATTCAGCAACTCACATAGACCTAAAACGAAGAACAAGAAACCACTTACCAATCATGAATAACGCCGGCAAGACCTCTATCTAGTATAAGAGGAAGTGCATTTGAAGCACTGGCAGGTACCACATTCATAACCCATGCTGATTTTTTTTCCTCCAGGAGGGCTGCGTTAAAACCACCATACTTAGCATTCATGTCCATCACATTGCGTATCATGTTAAATGGAGGCAATGGGTCCTCATCTCCAGGTCTCTTTGGGTGGTCTGAAAAAATTAATGGGGTAAGCAAAGACCAGTAATTCTTGAGAGCGGATCTCCAGTATTGTAAATCTTCATAGAAGTCGTCGGGCTGAACTCCTGTGTAATAAAGAGAGAAATATGAAAAATAAAATCAATACGAACGGGTCAGAATATTAGCATTGGTGAGGAGATCAGGACAAAACTGTCAAGTGATACTTACCATGAATTTTAAGCTCATCTGGACTTAGTTCAGATCCAATGGATCTGTTCTGTATGGGAATCCAGCGCTTGCTAGATGTACCACTTATACATGGAACAAGAGGCTGATAATATGAAAGACTGTCATCATGCTCTTTACATAGAGATATACCATGCTGCTTGCTACAATGAAAGACAGAACATGTCATTTTCAATTTATGAAAATATGTGAGTGAAATTCATTTAGTGTTCAGTGAAGCAATAAACCAATTGCAACAGCACAAGTAACAGTTGTTCGTATCAATCATCTTAAATATACAGTCTAATTATTAATGAAGAAAGGAGTTACACAAAAAGTCCTTACAAAGATGAGTAACAACCAATATCTGCAGTCTTCTGCCAAATGAAAGTCTCATCTTGCTGAGCTAGAAGGGTCCAACAGAGTTTTTGGGTCAGCCCTTCCATTGGGGTCAAGATGGTATTTTTGTTCAGCCGTGATGAACTTCCCTGAGGCCTGCTTGAGGGTAAGGTTAAGACAAAATATCCCCCAGGTTTAAGAACCCGATCAACTTCAAACAGTAACATTCCATCTGTAGATGAAGTCATTTTCAGATAGCAAAAGTAAGAGTATAGTTAAATTTACCATATTATAACATGCAATAAAAAAAGTCAAGGCAAGACAAAAAATTTTCCAAAAATGGCTTGAAAAAGGAAGGGAAAACAAAAGATATAAAAGACGTCACTTTGTTCAAGAATCTATAACAACTGGCTAGTCAACTCGAGTAATTTGATACGCCAAAACAAGGATGTGAATTTGGCAATAGACCATAAATAAACATAAAATACATGGCGACTGCATGATAAAAGCTCTCAAAAGCTAATAAGATTTCCGCACATGGATAGTTTAACTAGGGATATTTTCAGGTTATAGAACGTAAATAAGCATAATCATGCATAATGACTAATGAAGAAGCTATAAAGAAACCAGCTGAAAAACCATTTAATATTTGGAATTACAGAATCCACCATCTGTTTACTTTTTTAGCCGTTTCCTCCTCTGTTTCATAAATAAGTCAAATTGAATCCCCACTTTAACAAGTACCTTTACCCTGGACAGCATGCACCTTAAATATTCAAATTCCTTAATTGTTAGTATCAGAACCACATCTTCACCGCCATAACGGTGGAATCAGTTGACAATTGTCAATACTAGTACTAACACTTCTTCCCATTCCCAGAAAAGCCAGATGAAATTAAGACCCCTATCTCACTTCAATTACTAATCTATCGATTCCAACTAAAGTTAGTCATATAGACCAGTTTCTCACTATTGTTACATGTCTGGGAAGTTAAGCCTCACATATGTCACCAGGAACACAAAGTTATCGCTCCAATTTTAATTATTCACCTACAACGTACATTTTAAATGCTCATCCTTTATAAACTTTCAATACACCCCAACCATACAATTTTGGGAGTTAGGGACGCTGATTATAAGTTGACCTCCAATAGATAACTTTATCACATATATCTTGAGTCTACATCAAAAAGAAAAAAGGTGCATCTTGATCTGTCTTCTCTCTCATTCTACCTTTAGCAACTATAACTTCAATCTAGAAAAGATGATAGAAAATAGCCCTTAAATCCAATAGTCAGTATAAAATGGCAATGAGCAGTCAAACCACTAATTGACACGCAGAAAAGCAGCGCAATGTAAAAAAGAAGAGGAATCAAAATTTGCTAGTTGATGTAAAGTATCAAAAGAAATCTTCTAGCAAACATGATAATTTAAGACCAATGAATTCAATAATTACCCTTTCTCTCCCAAATGATGCCACACTGAGCACAGTGAACCATGTCATATGACAAAGACGGATATGGAAGCTGCCTTGAAATAAAATTGCCAATCATTGCAGGAAGGCCTCTCTCAAGGGCCAATTGAACCTGGCTGCCAGTTGCTTCATATGCCGCTATACAAACTGCCATTAATTTTAGTGATGCCAGATGAGCTCCAAAACTACCAAATCCACAATTGATGTCTAGTATAATACGTATCTGTAATAACATCATTATGAAAAAGTCACATTATGTGGTGATGCAAACAAAATAAACATGGCCCTTGATGAGACTTAAAAAGGAATTATAGAAAGATCATTTAAGGAAAACATACACCAGCTTGGGGAAATTCAGTGTCACTTCCTAACCCTATCATTTCAGCAAGCTGACGAGAGTAATCTTTCACACCATCAAAGATCAATCCATCCTCTGAGTGAAATGCAATTTGATTCTCTTCTAGTAGCATCAACCTACATAATTGAAGAAATTTATTCAAAATTTTCATTTTATATGGTTTGTTGTAGAACAATCCATTGTAATTGCTGAAACCAAAGGAAGGCAACATCTCACTTTAAGAATAAAAATTAACAAAACAGTACCTTTTAGTCATGCTCCCAGAAGAAAGAAATTGTTCTTTGGTTAGCTTCACATTTCCACTCCATATTACATCCCTGCCAGTTGGCCATCTCAGGGGAATCTTATAGTCTTTTGGAGGGCGAACCAAACACCTTTCAGCTTCTCTTAACACTTCACAGTGCCGATCAAACTCCTCACCTTCCTTAAATCCAGCTAACAAATTCGCTGAAACATTGTAGCAGGGCACAAAATTCTCTCGTTCTTTGCCACAGAGATCAAGTTCCTTTTGCCCGGTGATACCCAATGATACAGATTTTAACTCCAAATAATCAACTGCTGCTTGCTCTTTTATCCTTCTGTAGTTTGAATAAATGAGAGATGCCCGATTTAGCGGCGTTGAATGGATATTATTTGAAGAAGATGAACCTAAGACTGCAATTAGTGCAAGCAGACTGATCAGGCACAACATCAACCAGCTCAACGGCGGTCTTGGGCCAATAATGATGGACGATTTATTAAACAAGGAGCCTCTCATGTCCAAATCTTAAAACTGCTATTGCCAATAAATTCAAGAACACTAAGCTGTAAATTGGGTCAACCAATATCTCCAACAGCAGCAGAAACGGTCGTCTATCATAACACACGGTCTTCTATATATGTCGTCATTTATCAACAATACCACCGCAAGCATTAAACAAACAGCTCACACTGCTTCGCAAGTCATGTCTCTTGCCACGTGGCCAGCGCAAATTTATAAAGCACCCATCATGAGTGCAAAGAAGCATGCATCTACAGAAAGATGCCGAATTTCCGATACCAAATTCTGAATCAACAATTTAGCAGCACTACAAGCGCATAAACTAACGGCAAATCCCAACGTTTTTGAAGATGTATGCAAACGTCCACTGCGAAATGATTTGAGTAAGTGCCAATTCTGTTAGAACCGATCCCCGAAGAGTAGTTAATCAGATGCCTTGCAACGCAAATTCAATGAGATCCACTTCATCAGTTACCATATGATTACTGAAAACATTTAGTTGAAATGATTTTTCACGAAAATGAAACCATTGATAATTTTCAGGTTCCCTACGATTCCCAACAACCAAACAGGGAACTTTCCATTACAAAACAAAATAAATCTCACAAATCAGAAGGACCAACCAAGATCCGATGAAAACCACACCTCACCGATTGCACGAAAACAAATGTGATTTTCAACCCGAAAACGAAAAAAAGAAAAACAATGGTGAATTGACTTGAATTTAGTGAGAAAAACTGAACCAAAAATAGTTTGAATTAGGGTTTTTGTTCATACCAGCTGAGGTCGTTAAACAGTGAGATTCAGAAACCAACATGGGAAGAGCGCTAATTCCGGTGGTGTCCAAATTTATTTTGGATCCTACTAGCTGGGTTTTCATTGCCATTTATATACGGACGATTAATCAGATCCAAAAATATTTAAATAGAAAAATACAAAAACAAAGAAATAAAGAAAAAGCTCAGCATTAAAAAAAATAAATAAAGAAAACAACAGAATCTGTGGGTTGCCTGAAACGAACCAAGAATAATTGCTATAAATGATCTGTTTTTTTTTCTTTTTGCCTATTATAAATGATCTCTTTTTCACTTTAACTAACTTTCGGAATTAAAACTGGAAGCAAAGTTGAGAATGCTAGAGAAATTGTGCAAGTCTCGATTTTGGCGCAATGGGATCTTGCTGTCAGTGGAATTAACGGCCGTGATTTGCCTGCCTTGCGGCTAGTAAATGAACGGTTAGCTTTTTGTGATTTGGCTTTTTGGTCTAAATTAATTAATTACATAATTAATTAAGATGTTGCCAAATGTAATGTTCCTCTCCGACAAAACAATATATGGTAAGCGTAAAATGGCTAGGTCAATCATTTTCTTAATTTCAGCGCTTACAAACCCGCAATTTTAATTTTCATCCTACCATATCCAAATCCAAATTCTCTTAATGACTTAACAGCTTGTTCATACAATGTCATCAAATATATTCATTAATAGTAACGAATCTTACATAAATACTCGTTCGTTTCTATATATAAACTATGGAAAATAAAATGTCCAATTTATAGTAAATTAAATCATTAATTTTTCATCTAAATATACAGTGTCACAATTCATTTATTATTCTATAGATTGTAAATTGTTTTGGTAAATTGTATACTCCTTTCATCCTATTTATAGGTCACTTCTCATCCTTCTTATTAAATTTACAAGTTAATTCTCCTAATTTACCCTTTTTATATTTATAATTTACAAAATCATGTGGAATCACTCTTACATTTATCTTAGTTGTAAATTCCGCAAAACTCATGAGTTCAAACACTGAATTTGTCATTTTAATGTTTGTATCTTACAAAACTACATTAACCCACTCTAAACTCATACTTAACACTTTTTTAAAAAAAAATTGATTTCACTATGTCGCTTTATATGTGAATTTTGTATAATTCTTTATCGATTATGACAAATTATGAATCTTAATGGATTTAATTACAATTATTTAGATTTAAATCAAATTATTGTTATTCTTATATTTTAACTATTTAATTATATGCTAATAACACGTATTTGTTGAGCTATATATATATAAACTCTTATGAGTTTAAAATTCCAGTTCACAATACGATTTTACATCAATGTCATAAGTTTGTTTAGACTCATTAGTTTAACAACCTTTCTTCCAACATATTCCTCAAGCATAAAAAAAAAACTTAAATTTTATTATGTCTATCTTATTTAACCAAAAAAAATCATTATGCCTTAAAATTCAATTACTTTCTAATTTTATCCTTATTTGATGTACATTACAGTAATAACAAAATCAACACAATAACAAAATTAAACATTCTTATGAAAATTGTAATATTTTGACTTATAAATATGATAAAAAAAATTTATCAAAACCTATAAATAAGGTCAGAGGAGCATTAGACATGGGCAAGGGATGGCATGCATGATGTTATATTTTTGTTTTGGTGAATTTCAAACCCTTTAAAATTTTGAGTAATACTTGTAAATAATGATAATCATATATCCTATAAATTATGAAGTGAAGTTTAAGATAATTGCAGATTGGAGACACCTCATTTACAGGAAAAATGGGTTCGTGCGAGCAGCTCCAAAAACATAAGCCTTTCGTTACGGTCCTTGTTCGACTCAAAAGGAGTATTATATTGTACTTTTGCTGATATTCTCTGAATTCACACTCGGCCATGGCATTAAAATTTTATCCGAATTGTCGGGTCATATTATGAAGCTTGTGTAAATCCGTTTTCTATCAAGCTATAAAAAGTAAAACCTAAATTGAACACTAAATTGGTTAGGGTGTTGGATCAAAGGTCTGTGAGTTATCCCGAAATCAAACCGGTGTCAGACCGATGGAAATAAAAATTAAACTTCAATTCTCATCATATTATTATATTATATAAAATCAATTTAATACCATAAATCAATAACAAGTAATTATCTACTTATCAACCATTCTTTATATTTTCTTTGATATATCAACGTAATATAATATTAATTGATCATCTAATGATATATAATCAATAATCATAAGTATTCTCCTTACTATGTTAACAAATTATCAAAATAGATAAACAATAACAAAATATCCCTACCTACAATCCTTTAATCATTAAAACAGAAATTATTATTAATTTTAACTAATATTACTATCTATTATATAAAATAAATATTTATTTTTAAAAAATTTAAACCGGGTCAACCCAACAACTCATCCAGGTTGATCCCGGTTTGATTGGGTTAGCCCCAAATTACTGACTAACCTAGACCAATTTCATGGTCAACTTATTGGTCTCCAAGTTAACTAGGCCAGTCTGATAACATGGCTTTCTACTCGATAGTTCTAGAATAGAGGCATATGTAAATATTTTTTTATATTTTAATTAAATTATATTATTTTGATAATAATTTGTATGGAATATGACAAAAAAAACTTTAAAATTGGAAAATCTACTTAATTTGAAATTTTGCAATTTCAAAATTCTTTTTTTTTTTTTTATTTTCCCTAATTTTTATGTGTTTTAACTATAATTTTATTATATTTAATTTTTTTCATGAAATCGTTTATAGTAACATTTACATTCGGATACTCAGTTTTAATTGAGTGATTAAATGTCAATATTCAAATCTAAATAAATGCTTGTGTATATTTATATTAGCCACCAAGATTTATCCTAAAATTAGCATATTGTAATTAGTTTGTGGTTAAAGATAAATATACGATAAGCCATATATTCAGGTGAAAAAAAAGAAGCCATATTAAATAATCAAAGATGTTGCTTATTTATCACTTCATTATATTAAAAGTGGCAAAGAAATAATGTTATTGGAGAGTACAAAGGAAGATAGGAAACTTATAAAGTGGAAAATACCAAAAGTTGGGAAGCGGTTAAGTAGGGCCATCCACATACCACATTTGTGCTTCTAAATTTATAAAACAAGCCATTTCATTCGTAATTATCCCTACGCTATATAGTGTTTGGCGCAACTAACATGTTCTCTTACCCTCCACTTTTTTGCCTTCAATTGCAATTAAAATAACAATTTATCCTACGTTTGAAGTAAGAATATAATTAGACATAGCTTCTTGTACATACATTTACACAAAAAAAACTAACGAATTAATTATATTGTTCATAACATATGCATATCCATGGGGATAGGCACCATTCACATTGAAATTGGACAATATAAATTTAATGTTATTTTTTATATTTTTCTATTTTTTATTTTAATACATAATAATAAAATAAAATTAATATTTCAATTTTCAAATTTTATAAAAAATTTGCTGTTTTAAAAATTATGAATTAAAAACTTGGACGACTTATTGGTAATATTTGGTATGATGAGCATTCTAGGTGGGAGGAATCCGTAGAAGTGCGGTAGAGGAGTTGAACTGAACCGCGCTTTCTTGGATATATCACACAAAAGTATGCAAATATAATTAGTGACTTTGTTCTATATATTTATAGCAATTATTTTATTATTTATCATGATATAATTATAGATATCATATCAATGATGATATTACTATTAGGAATGCTTTTCGACTGTAGAAAAGAAAAGGGGCAAATTTTGTGAGCTTTCTAATCACCCTGACCTCTTTGGAAAATGAGGAAGACGTGACAAGGAAGGAGAAGATATATATCATCTTTCTTTTTTCTTTTTTTTTGAGTAAAGGGGCAAAAGTTATTAAGAAAAGTAAGAAAGTTCACAACCATACAAAGCAAATATTACAACCAGTAGAGTTAAACTATTGAAGATAATCCGATATTAAAATAACATGGAACGTGGATAAATCAAAATTCTTAAGTTAAGATTTCCTACTGAATTATAGTATTGATAGAAGCTTAATGTTTGGAAAGCAATAGGAAAGTCTTATTAACACGTGATCACCAGATTTTGCTTCCTCATGAATTTTTGTCCATTTGAGTTAGACATCCATAACAATGCCGCTATGAGACAATGGACATGGAAGGGATTCTGAAATTCTATAATTGTTCCAAACGAGGTGGATCAATTTTCGCCCTGATAACAAATGAAGCACTCATAAAAATGCCTCTTATGTTTCTTCTGCTCATTAATGAAGGCTAAGATTTTCTTTTGCTCGTACTGCTACCAACGACTTGTTCAACAAAGCCCATGATGGCAGATTGGCAGACAGTCCCTTGATTTCCTGTATGATCATCTTCGGACAAAGGTTTTTTCCCATGGTGTAAGGCCGCATTTATGTTTGCCCACAAAATATGAATTCAATAGTATGTTTTAACAATAACGAGTCATGTATATATTGGAAATATAGCAAGGTATCTTTAAACCGTGAAATCAATTTATCAAACTCTAAGAAAAAAATTTTAATGTGAAGTAACTCAAACTAGATAGCCCTAAAAATTGGGCATATGTATAAGGAAAATGTGCTGCAATGTTTCATATACGTCACAACCAAATTGACAAGTATTAAAAATCAAGAGGTAATGTTTTTGAAGCACATCTAATGGAGGCATATCTCTGCTGATCAACTTCCAAAATAGCAGCAAGAAAGAATTTAGCCATCATTAGAATCTTCCAGAATGATTTTCAAAATATTCCATCTAAGTAGTATAGCTGGTTGTTAGAATTTGTGAGGAGGAGAAATCCATCTTGGACCCTGTGGGCATCCAAGTCATTACCCTTCCTGATAGTTTTATAAACAAATGTAAGCAATTAACAATTTAATTTTCATACTTTATATTTTATGCTATTATTAAAGTACTTATGATTTTTTTCCGGTAATTGTGCATATGGAAATTAAACTGCTTAAGTTTATTTATTAATTTTGAATTTGTGTGTAATTTTATAAATATTAAATCTCTTTATCATAAGGTGTGGATGAAAGAAGGAGAAGGAAAAGAAAGATGGAGATTTTAGAGAATACAAATAAAGGTTGGTTTATTTTGTAAGGAGTTGACATAAGGATAAGGGGTCATAATTACATGTTTGTGATTCTGAATCTTGCTCCAAATGTGATGATTTTGTTGGTGATTAATGTGTAAATGCCCTTGTAAATTTGAGTCTTGAGGCAAACTAGGGAGACTTTAAAACCTAGGGCAACTGAATTTTATTTATTTAATTTTTTTTTCGTAAGGTATTTCCTAACGCGGTAGGTCAAAATCCAGGGCAACTGAACTTTATTTTACTAAAATAAATCATAACCTTTTTTAAACAAAAACAAATCATGGTTGGGACTGAATTCAGAGGTGTTTGTGTGTGGATTTTGAAAATTCAATAAAAAAATTATCCATAAATCTCAAATAATTTAGCCATAAAAGAATCTCAAAATCTTATATTCATGAGTTAAAACAGTATTTTTTTTTTACAAGTGAACATTGATAACTATACTTACAAATGATTTTTCTATATATTTTATAAGCTGAGTTGAGTCATTTGTAAGTTAAATTTATAAAATAATAATAATTTTTTAATTTAATTCTTTTTGACGAATTTATAAGTGACTTTTTAAAATTTTGTTATTATTAATTTGTTATATCTACATACACGAATATATATATATATATATATATATATTAAATTGTAGCTATCATGTTTCATGTGGG
Source organism: Acacia concinna (assembly GCA_037177275.1). NCBI lineage: Eukaryota > Viridiplantae > Streptophyta > Magnoliopsida > Fabales > Fabaceae > Acacia > Acacia concinna. Next base: position 13,071,314 of record JBAGKO010000002.1, on the reverse strand, counting down.
AGTGGAGGTTGCAGAGATCAGCTTTTGGCCTTTTTCAGGTATTTCCAGCGCCTGATTGCTTTGTTGTGAGTTGTGCCCAATCCTCATCGTCCTCTCCCATATGATATCTCATGACTTATATCCCTCTCCTTTTTTTAATAATATTTCTTTTATAGATATCAATAAAGAGCTCCTTTTGGCAAAAAAAATAAAAATAAAAATAAAGTGTTCCTCTCGATCCATAGTCCATCCATTCAATTTTCAAATATGATTAACATTAAAGGAAAATTAACTAATAGACCCTTCTTTCATCATGTACCCTTATAATCATTGACTCAAAGCCTAATTATCATTGACATATGCTTTCTTTGACTAGTGGAGTGGGTGTTTTCATGAAAAACAAATTATCAGTCTTATGATCAATTAAGGTGAATCAAAACTTCTACAACATTTTTTTTAAAAAAAATATGCATGGTATAATTTATTCAAAATGACATGAATATCTTGGGTGCTCGGCATTAATCAAATATATACTTAACAGAATATGTCATTTGCTTAAAGAATATGTCTAACATATTATTAAAATTCAATTCGAATAGTTCAGTCAAGTCAATTGACATGTAAATTAGTCCCCTAACTGGTTCGATCAAGAGTTTTAAACACATTGGTTGAATTGAATATTATATTTTCCTCAAGCATGAAAAGATGTTGTTTTGAGTTAATTGAAAATGAGTTATATCTCCGGCCGACTCCATTATAATAACTTTATTTTGTTGTTCTATGTGTCTTTATTTATATGGGAATGTATTATTTACTCATACGCTAATATATATATATATATATATATATATTTTAACTTGAATATTGTTCTTTGCCAGATTCAATATCCAATTTTTTTTTTTGGCCAATACTTGGACCACCAACTGTTGAATCATGAGCTTGTATTGGTTTTTGACCATCAATGCCGCATAAGACTAAGAGGCAAAGCCAGTTTCAATGGGTAAGGCTCTCTTTTTGACTTGAGAATGATTGAGAAGGCAAAGCCATTTTCAAAGGTGGGTGAGACTTGAGAGAGAGAGAGAGAGAGAGAGGTCACATGGATACAGTGCGTGTTGAAATTTATGTCACCTCTCCTTTAACTTTCATGATTGTCCCCACCTTCAAGTATTTACAGGTAATACTGTATAAAGCTTTAAATATAAAATTTATTTTTTTTAAAAAATATTTTATTAAAATTAATTATATTAATTTAAAGTATTTAATTTTTTTTATTTTTAAATTATTTTATTTAACTTATCAACTTATATAATATAATGATATGTAACTTATTATATAATTAAGTAATTTATTTATTTTAGTCAATCTCTAAAAAAAACCAATTGGATATTATATTTAAGATCGGAAGGAATATCAAATTATAGTGTAACTTAAATAAACGATCGTGTAATTTTACCCTTCATCTATTATAGTGTAGGATTTGTTATCATATGATATAGTATACTCTCTCCGATTATTTTTATAAGAGCTTGAAATATAAATTGTTTTGGTAACTTTTATAAGATCTTATTTACAGTTATCAGAGTAGTTAATGTAAACCCAAGGCCTTGTAGCCTAGTGGTAATGATATCTCCTAAGTGGGAGGAGTTCACGGGTTCGATCCCGTCGTTGTAACCTACCTCAGGCCGTTAGTGCCTGCCCATCCTAATTATAAGGACCTTTATTTAAAAAAAAGAGTAGTTAATGTAAATAATTAATTATATTGTCTCTCCTCCTCTTCTTGACATAAATATTACATTTTCTTCTATACCCTCTCTTGTTAGCTATCACTACTACTTTATTTCTGTCTTGTATCCATAATAAATAAGGGCATACTTAAAAAAGTTTATTTCTTACATATTTATTTTGTTTAACTAATTTTAATTATTTTATTAAACCATATAATTCAGATCTTGCAAAATTAACTAGAGATAATATATTGAATAGGGGCAAAATTAAAAAAGTACTAATTATCAAAATAGAATTAATAATGTTTAAAGTCGCTTCCTACATGTTCTATTAACATAAAGAAAATTTTTAAATCTTACTAACTCAATTTTAAAAGTTATCAACTTTCTAACTTTATTTTCATTCAATATTATATCACTTCACAACAAAGGCTATAACTGAATGGCAGGATTATTCATTGATATAAAAAACCGTAAAATTTCAATTGAAGATTAAATAAAAGAATTAATAGCAGTCAAACTCTAAAATATTATGAAATTTCAGTTAAAACTAAGGATCAAAATATAAATAATTTTTTAGGTAAAAAGACAATAATACTCTGTATCTCATGAACAAGTGAAATCCTCTTATAAATGAGTGTATAACTCTTTGCGAACAAGTGAAATCCTTCTATGAATAAATGTGCAATTTTAATATTTAGAAATAAATTAATGTGTTGTTCATATGGGGATTATACTTGTTTACGAAGAGTTACACACCTATTTATAGGAGGATTTCATTTATTCATGAGATAATAAAGGGCATTATTATCTTTTTATTTTAAAAAATTATTTTTATTTTGATTATTGGATTTTAACTAAAATTTTAAAATATTTTAGGGTTTCACATGAATTCCTTTAATACCAGATGAAATTCTCCCCATAAAAAATATTAATAATGTAAGTTATGAATAGGACGAAAAGGCATTTCTATACTTATGAACAGCGCTGTAAGTATATATCCAATCATTCTCATAAATTTTCCAACTTCTCCATATCAAATAAAATCCCATCTAACCAACAAAAAAAAAAAAGAAGAATAAGAAAACGACAGCGAATTCTACTTCCAAAAGGTAAAATAATTAAAGTTATATATATATTTATATGATACAGGCTGTGTACAGCCTGATGTATCAGAATATCTCCTATAAATTGACCTTCACATGTACATCTGAAAGCCCAAAACTCGGAATAACAAACCAGCCGAAGCATATCCACCAAACTATGTTCAATTTTAATTTTTTTAAAAATCATTTTGATATGGATTCTATTAATTAAAATTTTAAATACAAATCTTCAATTATTGCGGGAGAGCTGGAGTTTCTGTATGCTTGTCTGTCCAAATACAGGAGAAATTTATAACAGAAAAATACTAGGTTTTTTCTTCCATAAAAAGAAACTAAAAGTTTAAGGCACATTTGTTTGAAAAACAACACCACCACCACCACCCAAAAAAGTTGACTTTTATAAATGTTATACTTTATATACTAAATAAAATATTGGATATGTAATTTTTTTCTTTAAAAAAAATAAGGGTTAAGCTCTTAAAGTGCATCCAACACCTTAAAGTATTTATTTAAATGCATTCAGTTTTCTAAAATATTTCTGTGATGCATCTAACACTCTGAAATAATTTTTTTAGTGCATTGAGTACTTTGAAGTATTTTTCAAATGCTTCCAGTCCCATAAACTGTGTTTTTGTGCATCCAATACATTAAAGAATTTTTTCAATTGTATCTAACACCATAAATTATTTAAATTGTTGAATGAAAAATTACACAAAAAAGTTCTTTAATATAATGAACATGCTAGGAAAAAATATTTCAAGATGTCAAGTGCACCAAAACTTATTTTAAGACACTGTATGTACTTAAAGAAATACTTTAAAGGTGATTGCTGCACCTTAACTAAAAATTGATTATATATAGTATTGTTCTCAAAACGCTTATTTGTTGTTGTTGTAGTAATATTTTTTTATGAACACAATTATATATCTCTTTGTCTAGCTTATCCGTCTGATATTTTTCTATTACATTATACTATATATATTGACATCAGCTCCAATTTGTGGATTGTGGCATCATTTGCCCTCTTAGTTTGTCTTTGCGTATATTATGTCACTCCATCACTTTCAAAATATAGATGCTTATAAAAAATATTATTTCGTTTTATATGTATTTTTTTTAAAAAAATAAAAGCAACATTTGTTTTTTTGCCTAGCAACTTTTATATTGGCATCAACTCCAGTTTGTGCCTTGGTGGCATCATTTGCCCTCTTAGTTTGTCTTTGCGTATATTATGTCACTCCATCACTTTCAAAATGTAAATGTCTATAAAAAAATTTATTTCGTTTTATATATTTTTTTTAAAAAAATCAAAGCAAGATTTTTTTTTACTAGCAGCATATATTATCATGTTGTTTAATATTTTTATCATATTGGGAGAGAATCTTAAGAAATTTAGTTCACGACCGGATAAAAAACTTGATTAAGAATTCAATTAATTCTTTCAATAAATATATACTAAGACAAAAGCAAAAAGTTTATCAAGAAATTTTAAATTTAAATAATTTATATATTCTCTTAAATTTACAAAATTTATACTATATGATGAATAAAAATATGCATTTGAAATAAATTTTTATCCAATTATCTTATAAATAAATATAATTTCTGATAAATATAATGAAAAACTAAAATTATTAAATTTTCAATATAATAAAAATTAATAGATTCTATAACATATTAGAAAATTTGAAAATACATGTATTTGAGATTTTTTTTTTGAAAATATAAATGTTTATATAATTCCAATATTAAAGAAAGGTATCTCAGTCAAAACAAAAACTCACAAGCCAAATTTAACTGTCAACCTCAAATATATAAAAGAGGTTTGTGCAGCCTACATTTTAATTTAAATTTTAAATAAGATTTTTTTATATATTTTTTCAAAAAAAGAGGGGAGGTTCTTGTTATTTGAGTAAAAAAGAGGGGGTGAGGGTATTACACAGTAAATTTGATTTTTCGTTCTATTAGCTTCCATTTATTTATTTATCAATCCTTATTTGTGGTTTTTTATGCTCCTTGTAACAGACGCAATGCTCAGTGTTAACACGACCAGTGAGTTTAGCGATCCCTTATTATATTGTGCCTTTTGATATGATTTAAAAGAAGATATTAATTTCACTGCGTTTTTGCTAAAAGCCTGGATATTTTACTGGCTGATGTTTGTTTATAGCTTTTTGCAAAAAGGTCAGGTAAATATCTAGGTCCATGCGTACAATTAAAGCTGGAAAATTAGATAGATAGGTTAATTTAATTATTTGTATAATAACTTATATATCTCTACTATCTCGTGCTAGTACAAGTAACTGCACTTAGGCATTTATACGTGTTTAAGGAAAATTTAGGTAAGAACTCGTAACTGGAAAAGGTTTCACTTAATCTAGATTTGCATGCAAGCAAAACCTATATATACCGCATCGTTAATTACAGTCAGGCAATGATCCTTAATTTGTTATTAATTCATATATATATATATATATATATTTGCCTATTACTGGAACTTTTTTCCTCTGTATCATCTTTCTTATATACGTTGGGAAACCCATCAATTGATCCTCTAATAAATTGGTATGAATGCATTGTGTGGCGGTTTGTATTGTTGTTGCATTGTTGCAACTTGCAAATCTCTCTTGAGGCTTGCTTTCTTTTTAGGGAAGGGGGATGGAACAATTTTCATCTATCCTATTCAATTTTTATTTTTTAAACATCATCTAGATATTGATAGTATTAACTAAAATTTTAAATATTAATCTTCAATTATTGCAAGAGAGCTCGAGTTTCTGCATGCTTGTCTGTCCATATACAGGAGCAATTTATAAAAGAAAAATACTAGTTTTTTTTTCTTAAAATAAACTAAAAGTTTAAGGCACATTTGTTTGAAAAAAAATACCACCACCAAAAAATTTAATTTTTATATATTTTATATTTTAAATAAAATATTGGATATTTATTTTTTTAAAAAAAGGTTAAGCTAAAAACATATAAAAAAACACATTGATAAATTAGGGTAAAATTGTAAATCTGACCCCTAATCAATATGTTAACTAATTCTTCTTAGTATGTGAGAATTTAGTTGCTTTTATGGTCCTGTATGTAAGGCACTTCCAACATTTTTCACATCAACCAAGAAAAACCTTAAATCTCATTAACTCTACCATAAAATTTAATGATTTTCCAACTCTACCCTTATTTTATATACATAATACAAAATTATAACAAAATCAACACTATAATAAGTTAATAGTAAAATTGCACATTCCCATCAAAACTTTAATGAAGTGCCTTATAAATAGGACTAAAAAAATTCTTTCAACCCTGCACTATATATAGGACTAGAGGACTAAAAAAGACTTGTAATAGAGACTAAAATGGTAGATAAGTTACTGCAATTATTTGAATAATAACTTATATATCTCTATCATCTTGTGATAGCAGAACAAGTAACTGCACTTAGGACTCCGCTACTTGTTTGTTGCCTTTTTCCCCTTTCATCAACTCTCCATCCTCTAATCCCTTCAATCCATCTTGCCCTGCCCCTCACTCCTTCTCCATTTAAACCATTAGTGCTAAAGAGGTAGTATCGAATCCACCTCTAAGAAACAACTGATAGAGAAACTATTAGAGTGAGAGATGTACTGGGAAGACGTATAATTCATATTTTGGTGGATATTGGAAGTTCTCACAACTTCTTAGGTTCATCACTAAGTAAGAAGGTAACTTGATTGTACAACTTACTCATCCCCACAAAGTTATTGTGGGAGAAGGGGGTCAATTGTGGTCAACAACCATATGTAGTTGTCTGAGATGTGCATCGTGGGTATGTAATTTGAGGGAGAAGTTACGTAATAAAGTGTATTTTACTCAATATCTCTCTTCCTCTATTTTCTTCCTTTCTTCTCTCTTCTTCGATCTCTCTTCTTATTTTTTGGTTCGCATTACTGGTATTAGAGCCAGGTTTCTGTTCCCACTATTTTCTCATACGGTTTTCTATATATTTCTATTGGGAAATGAGTTCCTTCAACTATGATGACAAAGGATAGGGATGATAAAAAAAACCGGTGATCTAGGTAATCCGGTCCAGTCTGACCTGGTCTAGTAAGAACAATTTTGGCCCAAAGCAATACTAAA
>JBAGKO010000002.1:13049564-13064280 GCA_037177275.1 Acacia concinna | reverse complement strand
AGTCACAACCATTTAGAAAATACTTATTTGATTTTATTTATAAGGTGTTAGTGCAAGCCTATAATCCAAGAGGGGTTGAATTTGGTGATATTATAAAAATTAACAAATTTAAACTTTATAAAAGAAATAGAAACAAGTCACCAGATGAAGATACTAGAGATTTATACTAGTTCGGTCCAAACCTTGACCTACGTCTAATTTTTGGAACCTCTTCCAAGATTTTCACTATCTTCTAAGATTAAACGGGCTCTTGGAAGCCACTACACAATCATTTACATGTGAGTACATCTCACTCCCCCTTACACTTCGCAATACAATACTTATCTTAAGGTCCCACTACCTTGAGAAATTTCGGAGAATATCATAGAAGTAATAAACGCTCTCTTAAAAGAGTGATTATCTAAACACTAAAGCACATGTATTATAGAGTATGTTTTCTCTCACGGATCAATGGAACAATAGGTTTGACAATAAATATGTTTGTTAGTTTTGCCTTCAATGCTACTGATATTTATACCAATGGTGAATTTAATGACCGTTGTAATTATGGTTGAGGTTGTCAGACCATACTTTATCACTGTTGATAGCAGAGTTTGTCTCCAAGATTATAGCTGTTGAGATGGAGAGAGGATGATTTGAAAAGTAGCCGTTGATGCATTAAATGTTGATGACGTGAGCAACGAGTTTTTGATCCGATGAGCTTTTATTATAGATGATGATAATGTAAAGAACAAACACTTGCACAAAGATATGTTAGGTGAATAACTGAGTTTCCCAAAGTTAAATCAACTACAAACATTTGATTTCAAATAAAAGATATGATGCTCTGTTTTTTGATATCATATCACTCGAGTGATTTTATACTCAGAAATTTATAGTCAGACATCATTACCAAAAAATAATCAATAACATTGTAGATGATCTAATGAAGCTTAAATATTAGGATATAATCAATAAGAGACACAAGTAATTCAGAGAAAAGATGCAACTGAAAGATCAATACTTAGAGTATTTATTATGTGAAATGAAGTTGAAGTGAAAGTGCTGGAATGATACATCACTGGAGTGACACTGAAAGTGATGTGTACTTATCACTGTCATCATCATTAGAGTGATGTGGAAGTGATGAACAATTCTAACGTCACTGGAGTGGCACTGGAAGTGATATGTACTTATCACTCTCAACATCACTAAAGTGATGTGGAAGTGATGAACAATTCTAACGTCACTAGAGTGGCACTGGAAGTGATTTGTACTGATCACTTTCAACATCACTGGAGTGATATGAAAATGATGGAAAAATTTATAATCACTCGAATGACATTGGAAGCGATTTGTACTGATCATTCTCAACATCACTGGAGTGATATGAAAGTGATAGAAAATTTTGGTATCACTCTAGTGGCACTTGAAGTGAACCTGAAGATCACTTAAGTGACACTCAAGTGATCTTAAGAATTACTTCTTCTTTCCTGCAAGTGATGTACAAGTGATTTTGAAAAGAAAATGTTTTGCAATGCACTTTGAATCACTTCATGAACACTTTGCTTTTATAAAAACATAGTAATTTATAACTTGTTACTTAAACTTATCTTTGATCAAGATTAGAGAAATCATTTTTGAAATTATCACTCGAGTGATTATGCTAAAAGAACTTAAAATCATTTGCAAAGCTTCTTGATCTCTAATATATATTTGCCTATATCTTTTGTTATCAACAAAACAAGGATTCCAACATAAGGGACTTCCACAAAATTTAAGACAGACTAAACCTTAAATTTCATTAATTTTGCCATAAAGTTTAATATTTTTTCAACTTTATATCTACATATTCTGCTTCACAATATAGGGCATTTAAACTATATCATGTGAAACAAAAAATGACAGTTAAGTCATTTAATACTCCCTCTTGTCCTTATTATAAGACATCAACTACTAATTCTTAAAAATTAATAAAAACAGTTAAAATCATTTAAGTTGTCATAAAATTGTAGTGATTCTCAATATTGCCTTTACTAACTACTCCAAACTCAAATATTATATTAATTATCACTCTCTCCCACTACCTTTATTAAATATGGCCAGATGTGAAAAAAATAAATTTAATATATCTTGCAAACTTATAAGTGCCTTATAAAAAGAACAAAACACACTAGCTAATTGGTTCTTTATAATGAGGACAAGAGGGAGTATGTCATAAAATGTATTTCCTCTGTCTCAAAATATAAGAGTCGTTTAACCGAATCTCATGGTTCAAAGTGGCGGTTGAGAATAATAAATATGTTAGAATTATTAATCTTTTTTATTAAAATATTCTTATTAACGAGGAGATATGTAATAAGAGAAAGAATACCCTTATTAAAAACCACCACTTTCTTTCCCCTATCCCCTCTTCTCTCCTCGGGAATTATAACTTTTATAGTCAACACAAACAATACTACATTATTATCTAATAAGGGTAAAGTTGAAAAAAAAAAAGAATTAAAATATAAGACATTTTTTAAATATCTCTTATATTTTAGGACGGAGTAAAGGTGGCGGTTGCCTCTTATATTTTGGGACGGAGCGAGTAGCTTTTTTCCACTTCTATCCTTCTCGAGAAACATGTTTAATTGCATTGAGAGTGTTATTTTAGAGAGGGGATATACTGAGTAAACCAAATAAAAAAAAAGTGCATTAATTAAACTAGGGGGGTGACTTGTATTTTAGACCATACATTCTTTATAGAAGTGCCTTATATTACATATTAGATGGAGAATTTAATATCTATTATATCTTATAAAAATAAAATCAACACAATAATAAATAAAGAGTAAAATTATATATTCATATATAAATGATGTGCATTATAAATATGATAACAAATTTATTCTCTCCCTACCATATAAATTGTACTACATGAGTTGACTTGATAGAAGGTAGTTGATGAAATGTTATGATAATGCAGTTTCATGTGGCAGATGGGTCTGGGGAAATCAATCAGGCAGGGATTGATCATTACAATAAACTCATCAATGCTTTATTGGCCCAAGGTAACTTGTGATTCATCAGATTCTCCACCATCTTCATTGCCTCTGATTCTCTCTCTCTCTCTCACGCGCGCGCGCGCACACAACTTGCAGGACTTGAACCATATATCACCCTCTTCCACTGGGACTCACCTCAAGCCTTAGAAGACAAGTATAAAGGATGGCTTAGCCCTGCAATCATGTAAGTACCAAATTTGCTTTCACCCTTTTTAACTTTTATTGTTTTTCACAGTATTATTACAACTGAACAAGCTTTTTTTTTTTTTTTTTTGGGTTTTGCAGAAAGGACTTTGCAAGTTATGCAGAGATATGTTTTCAGAAATTTGGAGACAGGGTAAAGCACTGGATTACTTTTAATGAGCCTCATAATGTTGCCTTCACGGGATATGACTTCGGTTCAGATGCACCTGGACGTTGTTCCATTGGCTTTCACCTTTTTTGTAAGGAGGGTAACTCATCCACCGAGCCTTATATTGTTGCTCACAATATGCTTCTTTCTCATGCAATAGTGGTTGATATTTACAGGAAAAAGTACAAGGTATAATGTTTGTTTTAAAAAAAATATGTCATATTAAATAACTTAACTAACATTCTGAATCTGTCTAAATTAGTTAATTAGGTATTACACTAAGGATAAGAGGAGTAATATAGAATTATTAAAATGAAAATACACTTGGTGGTTTGGCTCTTGTTCAGCATATAGTAGGAGGATCAATAGGGATATCTCTGGATGTGATTTGGCTTGAGTCAGCAACAAACTCTAAAGAGGACATTGCAGCAACTCAGAGAGGCCTAGACTTTCAGTTTGGCTGGTAATAAACTTTATGGTACAGGTTTATCTTGTCAATGTGCCCCATCATTATTATGTTGTCAAAACAAAAAATGATATTCCCTCCTCCAGTCCTTAATATAAGATGAAGTTATTCAATTTCTGTTACAGGTTTATGAATCCTTTGTTCTTTGGGGATTATCCTAGTTCAATGAGAAGTATAGTAGGAAGCAGGCTGCCAAAATTCTCAAAATATCAGGCCAATCTTCTTAAGGGTTCATTAGATTTTGTGGGTATCAATCATTATACCACCTATTATGCAATGTACAGCCCCAATATTACAAATTTGCTTCATGACTATATTTCAGACTCTGCTGCTCTCACCCTTCGTAAGTTAACAGCACACCAAACGTTCATTGGTGAATTTCCACAATTTAGGAGCTCTAATTGAAGGGTTTCTGTTTGTGCTTACATATATTGCTTTCAGCTTTCAATCTCAGTGGTAACACAGTTATTGGAGACAGGGTAAGTCCTTGAAAATTGAACCATCTTTCCCACTATATATACTTATATATATATATATATATATCTGAGGCTATAAATCATCAAGCACAGGAGAAAAGAAAAAAAAGTAAAGGAGAGTGTGATTTCCCTTTAAGTCTCAGTCTGTGTTATTGTCTTTATTATCTCAGTCACGGCTTTGAGATATTCAAATATATATTGACTTGCAGGCAAATTCTATTTGGCTGTATATAGTGCCACAAGGGATGAGAAGTGTAATGAATTACATCAGAGAAAAGTATGGAAATCCTCTGGTCATTATCACTGAAAATGGTAAATCTTTTTCCACGGACAAAAATTATTTTTCCATGTCTAACTCTAAATAACTCTTAAACATATTATTTACACCATCATCACTTTCAGATTCATTAATCCACATAAAATAAAATTTCACTCTTGTAAATATCCCTCTTTCACTGTCATGGTTATATACATATATAGGGATGGATGATCCAAATGATCCACTTATACCCATAAAGGAAGCTCTGAAGGATGAGAAAAGGATCAAATATCACAATGATTATTTATCTAACTTACTAGCTTCCATCAAGTAAGTAGTAATCCTCATCTGTGTAACTTAAACTGCATAATTATTACCAATCCGTTACATAAAGCTAATAATGGAGGTTTTCTGATATATATATATATATATATATATATATGTATGGCTTATGATGATGTTGATGATGCAGTGAAGATGGGTGCAACGTAAAAGGGTATTTTGTTTGGTCACTTTTGGATAACTGGGAGTGGTCAGCTGGATTCACTTCTAGATTTGGTCTCTATTTTGTTGATTATAACGATAACTTGAAGAGATACCCCAAAAACTCTGTCCTTTGGTTCAAGAACTTCCTGAAATCATCAACTCAGTAAAATGACACATCGTGTATTATATAAGAATGTAGTAGTATTTTAACATAAATGAATCTGTCAACGCTTAATATTTATATATATATATATATATATATATATATTTCCTCATTGTTTTCTGATATGATGGTAAGAGACTGATCCAAGATTATCGTTTGAGCATATCCTAACTTACCTGACTTGCTTGATCATCAAGGAAAAACTTAAACAAGCTATTGAAAAACAGACCTGTCAAGGAACCAGTTAAAATAGAGTTTCAAAGGTTAACGATTCAAATCGTGATTAGAGCGGTCAAATGATTAAAATAATTATTTAATTAAAGTATGCAAAAGTATTCATATGTAACTTTAAAAAGAGTAATATTTAAATATAAAAAGCATTAATCCACGAGTAAATAGAATTTTTGTATATAAATTACACATAATCTAACAAAATGTAGTTGCTACAGCAAAAATATGATGGATTACTTCTTCTTCTTTAACTCAAAACAATGTCATTTTAAGTTTAAGAAGGAAAAAAAAAACTAAATCCAACCTAAACAACCCTTCCAAAACACAGTAACCAAACTAATTAAGGAATTGATTAATTAGTTACGGTGTTTGAGAAACCCTCAAACCACGGTTTTAAATTTAAATTTGCGTAAGCTAAGACAAAATTTCTCTCATATACTTACTTCAGAATCCATAAAAGTTATTATCAAAAGTTAATCCAAACGTCTTCACTACCGGGTTAAGCGGATTATAATTTTATTCCATAAATAAGAAACCAACGAACGCATAAAAGGTGGCAACAATTTAAGCCAAGTGTCCTTCAAATTGATGTTAAGGTATGATAAGAATAGGGACCACTAGTCACTAACAACACTAGAAATCACGCTTTTTCAAATTTCTGAAATGTCATAATTCATTTCTTTGATATTGGTTATCATATCCATCACACTAGCTAGTCTCTTTATATACATATATGTGTGTGTGTGTGTGTGTGGCATCATGCTATTGGTTTTTAACATGTGATTTGGCAACATGTGATCTTGGTGGTTTCACGAGAATGATTAATGAAGAACAAAAGAATATTACATATATGCGCTAATGCGTATACGATTAATGATATTGCTTGCGTGATTAATTGATCCCACTACGATTCTAATCTCAAACATCTGTATTCAGAATATAGTAATAATTTATATCCATTCCAATATTGACTTTTATAAAAAAAACCATATAATTCTTTCATCAGGCAAATTAAAATATACATATTTAATGCAGATAGATCTCTATCTGCATTAAATATTTTTCTAATTGAGGAAATTGTATGTCTAGTTCCTTGTTTCCAAGTTTACAAGTTTGAATTTGCAGAGATATACGTAATAATGGGTAGTTCAAAAGGACTCAGTTGTATTTATTTATTGAGGATGGGAAGTGACAAACAAATAAGAACAAAATTCAGATAACAATATAAATACTAAAATACGTATGGAGATCGAGATGGTGGGGGAGGAGGAAAATTCTTACAAAATACCAAAATTGTCATATAAGATGAAGTAGGATAGATAGGAGCAAAAGCAACATTGGTTTGAATTATTTATTTATTCATTTATTATCATGTGGGTCTTTGAAATATACTTAGAATTGGCACATTAATGTAGTTTTCATAGTAAACATTTAAAATGAGGACTCAATATTAAGAATCACTGTGTGTGTTTCACGCCTATATTTGAAAATGATTTTATTTGTTTTTCCTTTTTTAGATCAAGTCCATATACTTTAAAATTAGATGGAAAATTAACATTTAGTGTTTATAGCGTTCACTTAATTATAATATATAAGTCAATTTCTATAATTTTAACTCACTTAGAACTCAAAATTTAAATTTTTACTCAGTGCAATTTAGTCCCTACACTTTTAACTATTTAAAAAGTTAGTCCCTAAGTTTCATAAAATTAAATACTCACGTATTGCCTTTTAAAAAAAACTAGGATTAATATTTTGTTGTACTAGCTAATATTTTAAAATTTTGAAAAGCAACGACATTCATTTATTTCTTTATCTATATTGTGGGTTTTTGGAGTATGTTGTTGAAACCGGCAAAGAAACCATAAAATATTCGGTCAGATTCATGTCTGAAAACACAATTCTTAATTAAGAGACATTTTTGTAATCTTCTTTATAAAATAGAAAGCTGCATTCCAAGATCAAACAAAGCTAGCTTTTACGCAAAAACACAAGGTATAACAAAACAACAAAAAGTAAAAGAACTCAATATAATAATGGACAGCCAAGACTTCCTATTTTATCTTCGCTAATCATGAAGGGTATTTATATATAAGGGTAAAGGGGTAAAATTGCTTTGAAAGTATTGCCCTAGATGTCTCATAAGGGGCAATTTTACCCTAAAAGTTTTAAAAGTGGGACAATTTTATTTTTACTGTTAGTTGATTAAATATATTGAGCTGACAATCCACTAAATTATCCATTGTAATTTTGCTAAAGTGAAAATTTGTACCGGGACTTTTTAAAAAGATAAATTAGATGACAGATAGACTTCTAAAACAAATTTTTATCTTAAAAAAAATAAATTGGATGACATGTAGACTACCAGTTCAACATATTTGATCAACTAACAGCTAAAATTAGTAGATTTAAAATTTTTAGGACAAATTTTCACCTTAACAAAAAAAATGGGTGACCTATGGATTGTCAGCTCAACATATTTGGTCAATTAACGGTCAACTAACGACAGGGGCAAAATTGGCCCACTTTTGAAACTTTAAGGACAAAATTGCCCCTAGGCAATACTTCTAGGTCAATTTTACCCTTTTACCCGAAAAGAAAATGACATGACTACATGCGTCTTTCACTCTTTCCCCAAAAGTGGCAAAGATTTAGGACATATATATAGCTCTTATAACTCAAAAGATGCATTTACAATACCCACAAAAGACATCATCGTCATTTGTGCTTTAACCCATGTTTTTGTGAGATATAATTTTAGTTCCTACCAACCAAATTAACTTGCATTGATAGTAGTACTATATGACAAAGGTATAGCTGCTCGAAAGATGCTTGTTGCTCTCAAGTTTTAGGCCGAATTTATAGCAGTTAAGGTTCTTTGGACTGCTAATTAATTAGTTGTTGGGTCTTCATGTTTAATTTTGTTGATATAAGTGTAAATTCAACCTGTTCACAAATAGGCAAATGAATGGAAGGCTTCATCCTCCTCATGTTGTGTTTCTCTTTTCTACATGATGTGGCAATTTCCTCTGCCAGAGACACTGTGAACACAGATAAGCCTCTCAAGGATGGGGACACCATAGTTTCAGCAGGTGAAAGCTTTGCACTTGGATTCTTCGGCCAACACAATTCTAACAAACACTATTTGGGAATTTGGCATAACAAAGGATTAACAGTGACTGTGGTTTGGGTTGCTAATAGAGACCAACCCCTCAAAGATTCCTTTGGAGTTTTAAGAATCAATGACACTGGAAATCTAGTCCTTCTCAACCATAACAATAGCATCCTCTGGTCATCATCAAGCTCATAAAAATTACTACAAAACCCAA
Source organism: Acacia concinna (assembly GCA_037177275.1). Classification (NCBI taxonomy): domain Eukaryota; kingdom Viridiplantae; phylum Streptophyta; class Magnoliopsida; order Fabales; family Fabaceae; genus Acacia; species Acacia concinna. The sequence continues at coordinate 13,055,492 of JBAGKO010000002.1, read as the reverse complement.
TTGCAAAACTATTGGATCCAGGAAATCTCAAAGTAAATGATGGAAGCAGCAGCAGCAGCAACCCAAAATATTTCTTATGGCAGAGTTTTGATTATCCAAGTGGTACAATCCTGCCAGGGATGAAGCTTGGGATAAATTTGATTACATGTATGAATCAGTACTTAACATCATGGAATACACTTAATAACCCTCTAAAGGGAAATACACATATCAACTTGATGTGAATGGGTATCTAGAATTCATTTTTAAGGGAGGGTAGGAAGAAAATTTTTCGTTTTGGGTCATGGAATGGCCATGGATTTAGTGGGCTGCCTCAGATGAAACAGAACCCTCTGTTCACTTTCAATTATGTCTCTAGTGATGAGGAGATATACTATGAATTTAAGTTTTTTAATTTGTCTGTTCTTTCAAGGATGGTGCTATCACCAGATGGGAAATTACAATTTTATAGTTGGAATAGTCCTAAATCTGGTTGGACCCTATTTGCCTCCATACTAGCAGCTAGCTGTGATAACTATGAATAATGTGGAGCCAATGCTAATTGCAACAATAAAAACTTCCCAAGTTGAAGTTGCATGGAAGGATTTGTGTCTAAAAGTTCCAAAGAATGGAATGAAGGGGACTGGTCCGATGGGTGTGTCAGAAGAACTCTTTTGAGTTGCCATGGTGACGGGTTCTTGAATTTTCCTAGGCTGAAATTACCATATACAGAGAGATCTTGGTTTAATTCAAGTATGAACTTCAAGAACTGTAAGAATTGGTGCTCGAATAATTATTCGTGTTCAGCTTATGCAGGGTTAAATATTAATGAAGGAACAACTGGGTGTTTAATGTGGTTTGGTGATCTTTATGACATAGTGCAATTAACTGACCCTCAACAAGATATTTACATAAGGATGGCCAAGGCAAAACTAGTACAGGCATCTTCCACCTTAAAGTTCTTTGTTTTTTCTTCCTTAAAGAAATTAGTGTTTGAATTGTAATATCTAATTAGTTTCTGCAACATATTAGTTACCTAAAAATTGTTGCATTATTAGTCATGCTATCTAAGTGACTCGAGGAAGCCAAAAGCCCAAAAGGATTAACTTGTAAGAACTGCGTTATTTTAGAAGACTCGCTTGTCCATAAACTGATCATGGGAATTTAATCTATAGAAGCCTAATAATGACCTATTTGTTTGTTTATACTTCTTCTTCTTCTTCTTCTTATAATGTTGCCTAAATTATTGTTTGCATTCAGATGTTGTTGAAGAAAAGAAGAGGAAACATACACCCAGCATGCGGAAGAAAGCATCTATAGTCATTAGTTCCATTTTGTCTTTAGGAGTCATAGTCATGTGCCTAGCCTTCTTCCTAGATACACGTAAGAAGCCTCAGGTAAAATGGCAATAAGCCGATGAATATGAGATGAAAATCTGTGGATGAACTCAGGAAAGGAAAACTAGAAACTGAAGGATGAAAAAATGGTAAAGCAACTTGCTTGTATTATTTGCACTATACAATCATATATATAGAAACAATGAGGATTTCCGTGTCAATATGTTGTACAACTGTCATCACTAACTTTCTAACTATTTCCTAACTAAGTTAGTTACAATATAATAAGCTAATTACACATAAATTACAAAAGGACTAATATGTTCAAATTATAATTAATATTGAGCTCTGTTACCCCCCAAAGCTGGGTAATGGATGTCAAGCAATCCTAACTTGGAAATGAGTTTATGAAATGGAGCAGGATCTAATGCTTTAGTGAAGATATCAGCAAGCTGATAATGAATGCAGATAGGGAGAAGATGCAAAATACAAGCACATAACTTTTCTCTAACAATGTGACAATCAACTTCAATGTATTTAGTTCTCTCATGAAAGATAGGATTGGCAGCAATATTGCGAGTTGATTGATCGTCACAAAACAGAGTAGCAGGAGCAGGATGAGGTATGAAAAGATCTCTCAACAAATATAATAGCCATTGGATTTCAGTAGTTAAAGAAGCCAATGCATGATACTTTGCCTCTGAAGAAGAAGCAAAGACAGTAATTTTCTTTTTGGATTTCCAAGAAACCAGAGAATCACCAAGGAAAACAAAAAAGCCAATAACAGAATGTTGTGTATCCAAACAACTAGCCCAGTCAGAATTACTAAATCTTTTAAGCTAAAGATCATACTTGGAAGGAAAGAAAATACCTCTGCTTGGAGAAGACTTCAAGTATCTAAGAACCCGATGAGCAATTTCAAATGAAGATCAGTAGGACAAAACATGAATTGACTGAGATCTTAAATAGGAAAAGATATGTCTGGTCGGGTATTAGTCAAATAGATAAGGCATCTAATAAGAGTTCGATAAGCAGAACCATCTGATAAAGAAAGACCAAACTCTTTGGAAATCCTATGAGAACGATACATGGGTGTTTGAAGAAGTTTGCTATCAATAACCCCAAAGTCATTGAGAATATCCAAAGTGAATTTTCGCTGATTAATGGAGATACCCTGTTGAGAACAAGCCACCTCTAAACCAAGGAAAATTTTCAATTCACCAAGATCCTTGATTTTAAAGGCATTATCCAAAAGAGATTTAACACATTGAATTTCACCAAGATCATTGCCAGTGAGAACTATGTCATTGACATAAACAAGAAGTGCTGTAAAGGAATAGTTAGTTCTTCTAACAAATAAAGAATAATCAGCAACAAATAGAACATAACCATAAGAGATCAGTGCAGTAGACACTTTTTCATGACATTGTCGACTTGCTTGTTTAAGCCTATATAAAGACTTTTGCAATTTGTAAACAAGATGAGTAGATGGGGAATTGAAACTAGGGGGAATGGCCATATAAACATTCTGATGAGTTTATATTTTATAATTAAATATGTATAGATTTTGAGATATATTTGGTTAAATTTATTGATATTATACCTATTTTATTATCTTTTATATATTCTTTTCATCCTTTAATTGATTATAAGATATAAAAAAATCTAAACATAAAATTTACTTATATCTTATTTTTATTGTGCAGGAGATATTATTAAAGAAAAGAGATAAGAAATATCAAGTAGAGAAAAAAATAAAAGGAACATAATGGGAAATTAAGGCGTGAGTTGACTGGACATAGCAATGATATATACTGTACATTGGAAGGATACTAATTGATATGGAGAGAGATGTGGGGTCCACGGAAGAAAAACATAGAAAGAGAATAAAACAATCTACTTATATCAAATATAAAAGACCATGGATGCAGGAGAAAAAAAGAAGAAGAAGATCACGACGCATTGGAGAAGGCTGACCTAATATCCTAATATCCTAATATATATATATATATATATATATACTAGGAAGCACACAGGTACGGAGAACATTACGGAAACACTAGAGGCCAAAAAGAAAAAAGAATGGGATAGCAGAGAGGAGAAGGAGAAGAACATCACTGACAAAAAAGAAAAGGGTCTGACAACAGTAAAGACCAATATATTTACTGTGTTTTCCGTTTTTAAATCTGAATTTTATTTTATTGCGATGAATTTTTTTGTAGTTATGTGTGGCTAATTTATTTTAGACCTAGAAGAGTTATAAACTTATTTATTGTTTAGATTTAATTTCTCATAAATTAATTATAGTTAATTTATTTCAATTTCTTTAATATTGATTTTCTTGATTATTACTTCTTAATTGACCATCAATAAGTATGTTTTGGGAATTTAGAGTTGAACTTAACGAAGGGATCCTTGAATAGACCTTGAGATTAAGGAGTGTGGAATTAAATTTTAGTCTAATTTGCCTATAGGATAGACATATACCTATAAGATCCACGTAGTCAAATTAGAGTAATTTTGGACTTTAATTGTGCCTTCTAAAATTATGTGAGACATTACATAATTAATTAAGGTAAGGATATAAATGAACCAACAGGCATTTATAGACACAGATTAATTAGCTAATGAAATTAATGTTTAATTAATTTAGTGAGAATAAAAGTCTAAGTTAATAGATAAGGGATTAGCGACTTTGGTTTGGTTTAGACATAAATAGTTTCCATTAATTTTATTTCCTTTAGAATTTTAATTAGAAATTAGATTCGCTTGACTTAAACGAAATTTGAGAATTTAATATCTAAAAATTAGCTTTCTTGATTCCTCGTGGGGATGATATCTTACTTATCACTTTATTACTTGATACGGCCCGTGCACTTGTAGAGTCTTAAGCTTACAATAATTTTTTCCTATTAAGTTTTTGGCAATAAGAGGTTTGATCACCTAGAAGCTCAAGTAAATAAATCCAATGGTGGCATGCAGGAGTGAATGCTATTTATGCTCCTTGTGAATATTGTAGAGGTGGTCATACTAATGGACAATGCCTCATATCTCAACAGATAGAGCCAGTAAACTATGCAGGAAATTACTAGGGTAATGATCAAGGCAATCCATACTTAAATACATACAATTCTGGATGGCGTAAAAATCCTAACTTCTCTTGGAAACATGGTGCAACTCTTAATAAGACATCAACTTTTGGTACAAAGCAAGTGTCACCTTTTGGATTCCATCTGTTGGAAAAAGGAGTCATCCCTACTCAAGAGCCCAAAACTGATCTAGAAGCAATGATATCTCAACTCGCTAGTTTTCAATTGAAGAGTACTCAAGATCAAGCTGCTACTAATGCAAGATTAGAATCTTCCATCAAGAATCTTGAGGTACAAATGGGACAGATTGCAACTGTTGTGAATACATTACAACAAAGAAAATTGCCAAGTAATACCATACCTAATCCTTGTAGGGATAGACAGGCATATTGTAAAGCCATTATCCTTAGAAGTGATAAAGAATTGTTTGAGGTATAACAGGCAGCAAAGAAGCCTACAGGTTTTAAGAGTGAAGAAACTCCCAAAGTTATTATTGAAAATGAGGAAGATTTTGGCCAAAAGGTTAAAGGAGAAGATGAGGTCAGTGAATCTCAAAAGGAGGTGAAGAAAAAAGCACCAACCACTAAGAATCATACTTGGAGACTACCTCTACCATTTCCTCAAAAATTCTAACAGAAGGCTCTTGATGAGCAATACAAGAAATTCTTGAATATTTTCAAGCAATTGCACATTAACATCCCTTTGATAGAAGCCTTAGGACAAATGCCTAAATATGCTAAGTACTTGAAAGAGATGCAGAGTAAGAAGAAACACCTTACTGAGTTTGCAATTGTTGCTCTAACCAAGGATATCACTATTGTCATTAAGCCTAATGTTCCTTTAAAGTGTAAGGATCCTAGTTATTTCACTATCCCATGTGTGTTTGGTGATAAATTTGAAGGTCATGCACTATGTGATTTGGGGTCAGCTGTAAATCTTATGCCTCTATCTTTATTTAAGAAGCTGCAGCAAGGGGTAGTCAATCTTACAATTGTGACACTCAAGCCAGCTAATCAAAGTTTCTCTTATCCACATGGCAAAATTCAGGATGTCCTGGTCAAAGTTGGCTCTCTCATCTATCCTGCTGACTTCATGGTTCTTGACATGGAAGAGGATTAAAATATTCCACTAATTGTTGGGAGACCATTCTTAGCAACTACAAGAGCATTAGTGGATGTCAAACAAGGAGAAATCATTCTACGACCTAGTGATGAGCAAGTCAAGTTTAAGAGGGACAAAACAATAGATTCTCCAGATGAATTTAAGCAATGTGTAAGAGTTGTTTGACAAATGACCTCAATCAAGCTAAATTGGAACCATATTCATTTAAAGATCCCTTCAAAAGCATCGTTGTGGAGAAAAATTGTGTGGAGAATGCTTATAACCAAAGTAGACAAGTTATAAATGTAAGAACCGGTTGTTCACCCAAGAGGGGGTGAATTGGGTGTGTAACACCTTAACTTAGACCTTCTTTAAGTCACTTAACGTCCTTAAGAATATTTCTAAGTGCGGAAATTTGAGAA
>JBAGKO010000002.1:13021016-13036250 GCA_037177275.1 Acacia concinna | reverse complement strand
ACAACGTATTATTTAATTCACTTCATCAGTTATATGGCCTTATTATTGGTCAACACACCCCAGTTAACAGTTAAACTAAACAGATATATTAGTGAGGTATGAATTGCTTCAAATAATGACGTTGGGATTGAAATTGAGCCAAAAAAAACATTAGTATTAAAATTGCTCCTCCCTCAAAATGTTGGAGGTAAATTACACTTTAACCCTTTTTTTGAGCTGTCCTAAAACAGATAGATATAGCACTCTTTACACGAATGACAATACGAAGTACTATCTTGAGAATCCTTTATGGCTTATGAATCGATTAGACACCTTGCAACATTAACATTACTGATAAGTTTATGTATAATACATCGTGAAATGAATGACCAGACCACACTTTATTCTAAAGACTTAGAGAATTTTTGTTGCCCTTGTGATGAAAAAACAAAGGTCATTTATGGCAAAATTTATTGGGTAAAGGTGTAATTTTGCCCTAAAATTTTTAAAAAGGGATTAATTGTACCATTGCCGCTATTTTAGTTAATTTTGACCATTACTTAATTAAATGTATTAAATTTATAGTTCACATGTCATCCTAATTAATATTTTATTAAGCACCATAACAAAAATACACACAAACAATCAACTCAGCATACTTAATAAATTAATGATCAAATTTAACAGAAATAAAGACAAGGATAAATCTCTGTTGTTGTTAAAACTTTCAAAATAAAATTGTTCTTTAACCCAAAATAATAGTATTCCCCCTTTCTTGTTCAACGCGTAATTGTTAAATGAGTCTGTCGACTAGGTGTTCTCAGATATCTAGCATGGCTTCCAAGATTGCAGCTTTGGTGATTCTCCTCCACATAAGAAAGGGTGAAGAAATTGCATTTTGAAAAAATATCTATAATTTATTTTATCATGAGGGTATATTTGTCCTCTTGTCTTTTATTTATTTTGTTTTGATTAAAGAGCCAGGCACTTCACACTTGTAATGAGATTAAAGCAGGATCAAACCTACCACAAGACAAACGGTTCAACCTTATCTCTACGCATGTACAAATTTATCCTTCTTTTATTATTATGCTGACTTTATTTACATGTGGTATAATATATATTAAATAAAAGTAAAATTATAAAGTTGTTGAATTCTATAAAGAGTTAATGAAGTTTAAAGTTTTTTTTAATCTGTGTAAAATATGTCAAGAGTGTTTTATATATAGAATCAGAGGAGTAGTTGGGTTAACAACCCTTGTTAAATCCCTCTAGATGTCAAATTTAAATTTAAAGTAGTTATTTGTGTTAAAAAGGATAGCCATAAACCTCAAATCAAATGATAATACTATATATGTTCCTATTTATAAGACCCCATTGACTTTTTTGAAGAATACTAGGAAAATATTAAAAAAGCTAATTACATTATTTTAGACATTAAAATTTATCGTTTTTCTTCAAATTATGTTGTTTGACTTATAAACTAATATATAATATAATAAAATATGATATATGATATGATCAAGTAATGTAATTAGCTTTCTTAGGATTTTTTTAGGATTCTTCAAAAAAGTCAACGGGGTCTTATAAATAGGAATGGAGAGAGTATTAGATATTTTAATATTTTAATTAAGCACGTCCAGTTCTCTTATGCCACTTTCAAGAGTTGCTCTTATAGTGGTCCAGATATTTTAGGTAGAATGGATGGATTAGTCTTTTGGCTATAAGTTACTTTCTTTCTTCTTGGCTATTAGTTGTTTTTTGAGTGAGACTCTTGCTCAAAGACAGATAATAGATTATTCTTCTAGCCATCTGCCATAAGACTCTTCTGGGTTACTCACATAGAAACACACGTGGCATCAAATGAGTGGCTGTTTGACAGTCTGAAAACATATAGAGATAACTCTGTATTCCTTGATTCTTCAGAAACTCAGCTTCTTTTCATTGAAGCCACTATTCTTCAAGTTTCCTACAAGTATTTGAAACTCTTCTCACTTAAATTCTAATAGTAAAATTCACATCGTAATATAATTCTTGAGAATTAGTTTTTTAGATGACATGTGTTAATAAGACCAAACAATAAAGAAGAGAACAAACAGTTTTCTGCAGTGGAAACATAGACCATAGCATACGATCAGAAAGCTCAGCTGGGAACTAAACTTCATTTCCATTAAACATAATGTTCTTTTTACAATGATATTTTCCCCCAAAAATTTTTGACATGACTAGCTTAACAATGAATATGTATATAATATCACCAAAGGTTTCCCCACTACCATATCTGTATAGACTTTCAAAATTCAAACTAATTTAGAACTTAGAAGGTTTAATTCCCCAAATGTCTCTTGCATACTCATGAATAGTCCGGTCACTGCTGAACTTGTATGAACCGGCTGTGTTCAGGATTGACATTCTTGTCCATCTCTGCCACAAACATAAAACACATAAAACATCTCAGGTGGGGAAAAAAGGGATCACAAGATATCACATAAAAAGCAGCATGGCATATTTAATTAATTAGTTTAGTAATTAATCCTCCATTCCTTAATTTAAGACCTAATTGAGGACGTGATATTAGTCCTAAATATAAGACTTATTTAATATATTTATCAATTTTTTTTTCAAAATTAACATTTTGATATTCGCTCAATAATAATTAAGTAAGAAAAAGAGAGGAAATTAAAGAATATGATTATGATGTTTTAGGAAAAAACATGTCATATCAACTAATCTAACTATCTTCCTTAATCTAATCAAATACCAAGAGACTACCTATATAAGTGCTTGTGTATTGGGTAGCAATATTATATTTTATAAATATATGTGGATGAGCCATTACTTACTTTCTGGTCTCTATAAGCCTCGTCAACGTTCTGTTGGCACTCGATGTAGCTAGGAAAGTCCTTGCCAACAAGGAAATAATCAGCACGCCCATAGCCTTCATTTCCTTCCAAGGATCCCATCAATTCTTCATAATTGTAATGTCCAAAAACACCACTTCTGACATATGCCTTTACCTCTTCGAACCGCGGGTCCGCTACAAACTGCAAGTGGCATTCAACACAACATGTCAAGTTATTGTCAGAGGTGCATTCTATTGAAAAGTATGCTTAACATGCTTAAGTATTTGTTCATGATCTGATTTGGTCTTAGTTTTGCCTAAGAACTTACCTTTCCCTCAGCTCTTTCTTTTCTTAGGCCAGCAATTTCATCTGCTCGTGCACCGAAAAGGAAGAAGTTATCTTCTCCAACCTCTTCTCTTATCTCAACATTAGCCCCATCTAGAGTTCCTATAAGAACGCATCCATTCATTGCAAACTTCATGTTGCTAGTTCCACTGGCCTCCATCCCAGCCGTGCTAAACAAGAAAGAACATGTAAGAGTAAAAGCTAGTGCTTAACTTGTACGCAAATTTATATCAACCCTTGAATTCAAATTAGGAAGTATGATAACAATAGTTTGCCAGTGATAAACCCATTGTACGCTTTAAGTCATTGGATTCTTATATCTAGAGGGAAAATACCTGATATGCTGCGATAACTCACTTCCTGGAATTAATACTTCAGCGACACCGACATTGTAATCAGGAACAAATACAACCTACGATTAGGACAGCCCAAGGTTCAGCTTATGATAGGTAGATTAATTTAAAACATTTCAATTAAATGCTATTCCTTCATTCCTTTTTACTTAACTTCATGAGGATGTTAAATTTCATATACTATCTAATTGTATCAGATGATTTTTTACGATGTTATTATGGTAATTTTTTCTGTTCATGAGGACCCTTGCCAGACAATCTTTCATCATAGGAGAAAAGAAAGGGAGAATTACATATAGATCCCAAAGAAAAAAAAAATCATAAATAGATCCCTTAAAATCATCAAATCGCATTGAAGTCCCATGGGACCTAGGTTAGATTAATTCAAACTGAGAAAATACCACTTTGCCCTTATTAATTTAAGCAATCAAGTACAAGTCAAGGTGCCACAATAACAAGTTATTGAGCAACCAATGACAAGTCAAGGTTTTATCAAAGACTTAAGGACTTGTCATTGGTTGCTCAAATTAACAAGCATGAAATAGTATTTTCTCAATTTGGAAAAATCTAATCTAGTCCCATGTAACTTTAATGCGATTTGATGATTTCAAGGGACCTACTTGATATTTTTTCTCTTCCTTGGGACTTATAAGTAATTGCCCCAAAGGAAAATTTCACTCCCATTACCTTGACACAATTAAGTTTTCCTTCATTTATTCATTTGTTCATGTCTGTTTATCTCATACCCCAACCAAAATCATACCTTCAAAAGATCCCCAATATCTGGATCATGATTTATTGTGGCTCCTAAATCTGTGATGAATTTCACAATCCTCTTGGCTTGAATATATGTAGCAAATGCTTTTCCACCAAAAATACAAACACGAGGAATAAATAATCTTTTTCTTTTCTCAGGACTCATTTCTTTCATCTTCTTATAGCGATAAACAATCCCCAATGCATTCAACAACTGCCGTTTGTATTCATGAATGCGCTTCACCTGAATTCAGATACGTTAATTCCTTCATCAGAGCTTGGGGTGAGCACAAGGAACAAGGTACTAAAATGTTCTTGATGTTTATATAAATGAGAACAAAACCACAGTGGGGAAGGGAAATGAAGAGCTTGGTGAAAGAAAATCAACCTGTACGTCAAACATTGCATCTGGACTGACAACATAACCAGTTTTCTCTTTGATAAATGCTGCAACCTTCACCTTGTTTCTTCTTTTTGCTTCTCTCCATTCTAAGTGTAGGTCCTCATTATGAGCAAACTGACAAGTGTTGGTTTTAAAATTTTCTTCCTTCAGTGAGGATAACTTCAGAATGACAACTCTAGCATAAGACGTTACTCAGTCAATTTACCTTTCGAAGAATTGCCAGTTTCTCAAGATCTGTTACCCAATCCTCTGTTCCGATCCACTTGGTTATGATGTTGCTGAGATTGGGATTGCAGAATCGGATCCATCTTCTAGGTGTTACCCCATTTGTCTTATTTTGGAATTTTTGAGGCCACAACTGTCAAAAATTATGAACTCCGATGAACTGGCTGTAGATGCGCAGATATCTTCTCACAAGAAAATCTTTTGAAGGATCCCCCCCCCCCCCCAAACAACAAAGACAGAGCATGAAAAGAGAAAAGAGTTTACTGTCATATTTACCTGGTAAAATTCATTAAAAACCGTCTCTTTTACAATCTCACTATGAATCTCAGCCACTCCATTGACAGAAAACCCACCAACAACACATAGATTAGCCATGCGAACCATCATTGGCCCTTTTGGATTAACTTTGAATATGGCCTTTGTTTTCTTTTTATCAACCTCCTCAATTGATTGGTCATCATCATCTTCTTCTTCGTTTTCGTCTTCATCATCGTCATCTTCTTCTGTTACTGCAGCCTTTATCTTTTCATCATTAATGTCAGCATCCTTGATAGTATCAGTCAAAGAAACCTCTTCTGGGTGACTAAGTAGCTCTACCACCGAGTTAGGCAACTCAATATTTTCTAGGATTCTCATTTTCTGAAGTTTTTCTTGCAACAAGTCAAGATCATCTGTCCCATACTCGCTGATAATTTCATGAATGAACTAGACAACAAAATGAACACACAACAGTAGTATAACAAAAAGATTTCAGTATTTACATAAACAAAGAATGAAAAAAAATATATATATATATATAGCATGAGAATTTGATCTTTAAACCATATGACTTTTCTTCAATTGTACCTCTTCATCTATCATTTTTATTATCTCCACATGTCGAGGAAGCAAATCCTGCAGAAGCTGTAAACTCCATTTCTCTAGCGCCTCAGGCAGAACTGTGTGGTTTGTGTATGCAACAGTTCTAACAGAAGTACCCATTAAAAAGCAAAAATTCAGTCGTTAAATAAAGATGAAAGTAGCAGTCATCTGAAAAGATGATGCTACAAAGAATCATTAGAAATGATATTTTTAGTTGAAAACTACATATCCTACTGCAGAAAACATTTTCTAAACAGAACATATAAACTGAAATATATATTGATCATCAAGAAAAAGGCACCTTTTAGTAATATCCCAGGCTTTCTCCCAGCTCAAACCTTTAACATCAATCAGTATCCTGATCAACTCTGGAATGCAGAGTGTTGGGTGAGTATCATTCATTTGGACCACTACTTTGTCTGGTAAAGTGTCCCAATTCAATGACTTCCTTGATCTTTTCTCAAAACGTGCAATAATATCCTGGAGAGAAGCAGAACACAGTGTATATTGTTGCTTCAACCGTAGAGTCTTTCCTTCAATTGATTCATCCCCAGGGTACAAGACATAGCAGATCTGATGCGTAAAACATAAGGCATATCATTAGTGAATAATGCTATCATAATGCCTTTTTACTAGTTCATCGGAGAATATAGAGCTTCAGTTAAGGAACACTTTCTTTAGTCCTTATTATAAAACACCAACTAATAAGTATTACTAATCCTATTAACTATTTTTATTGGTATGTGAGAATTGGTAGTTAGCACCTTATAATAAAGACTAGAAGGAGTATCCCAATACTAGATTCTGAAATGGGAAGAACTTTTGCAAACCTTTTCAGCATTCTTCATATTCGCATATGCTTTGGCATGATCTCCTTTATTGAAAGCTCCCAAATCAAATTCTTCTGGTGATACTTTAGTAGACCACAACCGCAGATTTATGGTGGTCGTGGTTTTGAACCCGGGTATTGGAACATCATATGCAACAGCCATTATATTCTCTCCTCCAACCCATTGCTTACTTCCATTTTCATCAGAAATGACTTCTCCATAGAATTTCACAGGGAAAGAAACATCATTTCTCACAATTTCCCAGGGATTTCCCATCTGTAAATAGATAATTTAGCCAGTAAAATACTCATTATACCCATATAATATTGATATACTTAGCAAAGCTTCTGCTAAAAAAAATGAGATAATTTTGAACCTCCATAGAAGCTTATGCTGATATTAAACTTAATTCCAACCCATCAGATACAAATAGATGCCTAAAGTTTACAAATTTATACCTCAAGCCAACTTTCAGCAACTTCCTCCTGGCCATCCTTTGTTATGTACTGTTTGAATAAACCATACTTGTATCTCAGTCCATATCCCCAAGCAGGGTAGTTCAGTGTTGCTAAGGAGTCCAGAAAGCAAGAAGCAAGACGACCTAATCCCCCATTCCCAAGTGCAGCATCTGGCTCCTGTGAATTGTAAATGAAATTTAAGCATTGTAGTATCATCAAAGACATATGGGATGATCAATTCATCATCTATAAATTCTTGATGACGGACATTGAGATAGTGAGATGGATACAAAATAGAGGATTAACAAAAGTTAATCACTCTTTAGTTATTTTTCAAAGAAAAAAGCACCACAAGACTGGAAAATTATAACATCTTTAGACCTGGTTAGCCACATCCTCTAAATTGTGTCCCAGTGTAGTGAGAGCCTCAGCATAAGGACCTGTAAGCTGCAAGTTACCCACTGCATTCAGCAATGCCCTGCCCTGTAAAATTTGAAAATTGAGGGAAAAAATAATGTTACTAAGAAAATTAATAGCCCTTTGCAATGAAGAATAACTTGTGGCTTAAAAAGGAAACCCACTGTGAACCTGTAGATACTCCATAGACATATAGTATGCTTGCTTGACATTCATCTTCTCATAATAGGCAAAGGTTGCATTCCAATTTATGATTAGAGTATCACGCACACTCTCTGCAGTTGCAAAGTATGCTTTGCTGAGTCCAAACTTCTCTGGAGAAAACGAAAGGGTGAACTCGGCATGATATTTGATACTCGAAGCAACCGATGCAGAATCTGGCACGAAGGAATTCAAACTGCCTGCAAGTGTCAAGCAAGACAGATAGTTCATTATCTAGGAACTGATTCATTGCCAGAAAACAGAAAACCAAGATCACATTATTCAACAAATACCACATACATTTTAGTTGAACATAAACATAGAGATGTAGAGAGAAAATCCGAACATATTTCCAAGAAATGGATATAAACACAGAAATTGCTTTCTCAGGTTCCTTCATTTTGGCGCTACTCTCATTCCCTCATCAAGCTTATCATCAATCTAAATTTAAGAGTAAGTTGCAGCAAGGAGAAAATTTCCCCTTAAATAAGCCAACGATTATGATGCATTGACGCTATAACTCTATCATAAACAAGAATCATCCTTCTTGCTAACAAGAATCTCCTAAGACAAATGATGTGATAGAAGGATTGGTGGAAGAAAGGAAACCTTCAGTGACTGGTTCTTCTAGCTCCTGCTTTTCATCGCTAGCGACATTCTTAACGCAGAGCTTTCTTCTTCTTATTCTTAGCCTTCTGGAGGCTGACATTGTGATAGCAAAGAGCTTGGAAAAATTGTGTCTTGGAGTGAAAGTCGAACTGTATTTAGGATCCAGCCCGGAGTTTAGCTGCCCGCAGGTTGCAGAGAACATGAGAGCAGCCATTGCTGCAAGTTTTGCAGATAAAAAGCCCAGAAATTAAGGCAAAGCCCCTGAAGAACAGAGATGGGGAAAAAAATGAGTGAAAGTGGGAGTGTCTATTTGTGCTCTTATCTTCATTTGTTTGTGCCTAGATTATTTCTTCGTATCTGCAACGGATCGTCATATTAAACACGAGCCAATAATAATATCGCTTGTCTTGATCGCTTTTCCCATAGTACTGTTCCATTTAAGAACAATAATCATCGGCTGGCTTAGATATTTATAGGTTTTCTGTCCCCACACATTTACATTTGCCCGTGTGGGATTTGTGCATATATGACCTCGTTGTGCCCAATGTGGACACTTCAACTGCAAAGCAACAGTTTCCTCCTTCTCTCTGAATTACGAGTAAATTACAGTCCCGTGCATTTTGTGAAGGAGGAAGAAAGCTGGAGAGATAGAGGACAGGAGGTAGGGGAGAATTACAGTTGAGAGACCAAAATTGGAATTTAACTAGAATAATTCCCCTTCGATTTTTTTTTTGACCTCAACCCTTCGAAAATTTATTGTTCAAAATATCAGAAATTTGTCTAAATTATTTTTTTGTTTCACATATTTTCAATTATATGTAAGATGAATTTCATTCGCCTTAAGACCTAGGTCTTTAAATTCTTTTAGACAATAAATCTTGTAATGGAAGAATTTCAAAGTTGTCAATTTAATTCCAATTTTTTCAATTTCAATAGAAACCCAAATCTCTTTAAATAATTTAATACCTATGGTCCTAAACTGGATAGGAAATTCTAAAATGTGACATGAATATTTTAATGTTTGACAATTGACAATAATATTCTATATCTGCATTGTTATCAAATTTTAGACTATTAGTGTCAACAATAAAGAAAAGAATATTAGTGTCAGATTTTAAAATATTAATATCAAATTTCATGATATAATTACCCTTTGATCGCTTCCTAAAAACAGTAATATTAAATTTTAACAAAAACTTTTTAATATCAAATTTTAAGATAATAGTGCCAAATTTTAGGATGTTAGTGTCGAACCATAGATTATCTGTGTTAAATTTCTTAGGTTGACTAAGATCCATATTCTGGCCTAAAAAGACTAGGATCAATAGAAATTGGGCTTAACTAGGCCCAAAAAATATTACTTGCTTTCTTTCTTTATTTATCTTTTTTTTTTTTATCGAACGTTTACTTGTTTTCTTAATTTAAAAATATTCTTATGTTTACCCTAGGACGTAAGAAGGCAGGCCCAACCAAACGGCCTAATTTCCATGAAACTAACGGTCGAATTTTTCAGATGCCTTGGAACAGAACAGGACACACGTCTCTCTGATTTTCCGAGGCGCCTCCTATCTTTTGGAAACTTTAAATAAACAGAGAGGCTGACACAATTCTCAGTCTCCTCCATTTTCTTAGCCATCGTCCTGCACAACAAATCCATCCTTTTGCCGATGGGTTTGTGTGTCCTTTAACTCAGTCCATTTTTGCGTCTTTCTTCTTCATCTCCACCGAACTTCAGATTTCAGGTACGCAGATTCTTGTTCTTCTTCTTACACACCTAATTGTCTTTCGATCTGTTCTGTTTTGCTGCGATTTGCCATTGTGGGTACTTTAAATTGCTCTGTTCTTTCTTCATATAATGTGAGCATTTTCATTTCATTACCATAAACCAGTCAAGATTTGAATTTTTGTGGTGCTGCGTACATGTTGCTGGGTTTCTTTTCTGGAAAAGTTATTTGATTCTTCGCAATCCCTCTTGAGTTTTGTAATTTTTTTCTGGATTTACTTGTAATTGATGAATCTCTCGCTGATTAAATTGCCATATGCTTACTTGTTTTGTTGATTTCCAGGTTTGACATAATCTGAAACTAGTTTATTGTTCTTCATGAAGTAATTAGAGAGGAAAGATATAGATTGATCTTTTCTGCCGATAAATTCAATTTTTGGAAGTGACAATGTTTGGTCTTAGAAGAACACCTCCCAAGGTTGCTTCACAGGATCCAGTTCGCCCAAGATTTCAAGCTTCGCCCAGTTCTTATAACCCGTTTGATTCAGATACAGAACCAGTTAGTAAAGCAACCCAAAAGCCAACAAGACCAACTTCATCAGAATCTTCCCTCAAAGTACCTAATTCTAAAAGAAACCCTTTTGATGATGAAGAAGGAGAAGATTATTGGGGAAGAGGGCCTTCCTCTGCTTCATCATCATCATCGTCACACTCCTCATCTGCTGCAAATTACAGGTGATCTGGGCAAATTAGATCCCATGTATAGTCAATATCTGAATTGTTATGATCTCGAATCTTCCCACACTTCAAAAAGCAATGATCTTTCTTTAATAAGAGAGCGTATTAATGATTATATATAAACCTCTTCATGACCTTGAGTTGAATTGGTCCTTGACAGATACAAAAATAGGTTTGGTAACAATGGAGAAAACCTAGAGAACCAGAGTGTTGAGGAGTTGGAGAATTATGCAGTGAACAAGGCAGCGGAGACAACAAAAGGGGTGAGAAATTGCCTCAGGATAGCTGGGGACATTAGAGAAGAAGGCACAAAGACCCTTGAGATGTTGCACCAACAGGGTGAGCAAATAACAAGGACTCACAATATGATAGTTGATACAGAGAAGGATCTGACTAAGGTGTGACCACCTGTTTAATTTGTTTTTTCTTGTAATTTTTTTGTGCAATCTCTCTCTATTATACTTTCAGTTTAGAACCTTTCAAAATCGTATCAAGATAGTAGATATCCAAACTCTTACATGGCTTTCATTCCCCTCACTAGTCAATATGGAACGTCACACTGCACTCCCATGGTCCAACATCATCATAGACACATCAATCTGAGCCTAGCTTTGATACCATTTATAACATTTATAGATAGTTCTCGATGTTTTCCACTGTAGGGGCTATTACCCTAACAGTTTTAAAACGCATTGTAAGGGTAGATATCGATAAAGCGTTATTCATTCCTTAAGTGATATTTAGACCCAAGAGGAAAACAAAAGACGCTTTATAGGAAGGGTATGCACACCTTCCCTCTTAACAAGTTTTAAAACTAAAAGAGTAATATGGTATTGATATCATCATTGACATATCGACCCAATTTGATACCATTTGTAACATTATATATCGCTCCTGAGATCATTACCCTCACAGCCTTAAAACGCATTGTAAGGTTAGATATCCAAACTTTATAAATCTTCATTCATTCCCTTGTGTAATGTTTAGGCTTGAGAAGAGAACAAAAGATGTCTTATAGAAAGGGTATGCATACCTCCCCTCTTAACACGTTTTAAAACCAAAAAGGGTAATACGGTCTCAAAGAAGACAATATTAAAAGCAAGGCATTGAGATGTTACACTTATTAAGCGATATCTTTAAGAAAATCTTGAGGTAGAATGGCAACTAAAAAATCATTGTGATAGCTATGTGATGGAAACTGCAAAGAACAGATTGCATACAACAATTAGTTAAACTTCCCTAAGTTAAACTATTAATTTTACTTTTTACTTGCTCCTTTCGCTTCTTGGTTTTTTTCTCAATGGCAATTTACTTTCATGGTCGTGTTAGGGTGAGAAACTATTGAACAGTCTTGGGGGGATGTTCTCTAAGTCATGGAAGCCAAAGAGTAGAAACATTCAAGGCCCTGTCATTATAACACCAGGTTTTCTTTCTAACCTTTCATGCTTAACTACTTTTAGTTTATCTCTGTATATAGCTCAATTAATATGATTTCTTTTTTTCAAAGGATTTGACATTATATGTTCATGGAATCTTAATGTGTCCGAACAGATAATTTATCCAAAAAAAGCGAGGAGAATATGGAGAGGGAAAGGTTAGGCTTAGCTGCTATGCCTAAAGGAAAATTAGCTTCAAAGACACTTCCTGCTGATGCAACAATGGCATATCAGAAAGTTGAAGTATGTGCTTATGAGGATTTTTTTTTTTTTTGGGTTAATTCTTTGAAATGTTCATGAAGAATTATTTTGTTGGGGTTAGCATTTCATGGAGTTATTAAATTCAGGTTGAGAAGGTAAAACAAGATGAGGCACTTTCAGATCTGAGCAATATTTTGGTCGATTTGAAGAGTATGGCTGTTGACATGGGAACAGAAATAGACAGGTGAAGTTTGCTACTATTCTTGTTAAGGAAGCATTACATGAAAATGAGAAATAATTATTATATCACAAAATAAAAATCTGAATTCCATTATTATTGCATTCTTATTTTCTATTTGGTAATTTGCAGGCAAAATAAAGCTATGGATCATCTCAATTTGGATGTGGATGAAATGAGCTCACGAGTTAAAGGTGCTAACCAGCGTGCACGTAAATTAATAGGCTGAAAGTATCACTATTATTTTTTATGTACTTTGTTCCAAATTTTGAATTAAGTATATTTGATCATTTGTGTACTCAAATGTATTATGAAAATTAATGAATAAAATAAAGTAGCCCAGAATAACTTGGGAATACGTGAGTTGTGTAACTTTAAAGGTGTTTTTAAAACAGAGTTTAACACATTTTGTTTGTTCCCATTCATCTTATATTTACATCGAAACCTCAGTTTGACAAGAAGAAAAGGGACCAGAATTACATATTAATACAAATTCCAGAAGGCATTATGCGCATTAGATGGTGAGAATAATTGCCTATATACAAAGAAAAGTCCTCAAACATATCATATCCAGATAGGGGCCAAAATCAATCAAATAGACCTATCTCATGGTCCCTATGAACAAGTATGTCGTATATGGGGGCAAACACTGCACAAAATAGTGGGGCAATCTTCACCTTTCCTCCTCAGTCTTCACGGGAGTCCAATCATTTTTGGTCTCAGACTTCTTCCTTCCATGAGTAATGAAACTAATGGTGTAGCCTGTGATGGCACCAATCAGCAACACACTTGCTCCCTCCACATACCGAGACAAACTAGATTTTACAACCTGATTACCATCTTTTGCACCATTGACACCACTATCACTATTATCGACAACTTCCCCTTCCCCATGTGCCAAGATTTCCACCATATCATGCACCTTGCCATCGTGGTTTCCAACATAGGAAAGCACAAGCTTCTCCCTTGTCGCAACCAGTCGAGTGTATCCGAACTCACCTCCTCGGTACAGAGAATGTTTTGGCTGTGGAAAGATTGGCATGTCTGGGTGGTTTTCTCTAGGTTGCCATATTGGTTGCCAGTCTTGTCCTGCCATGCCAATTACAACATGCACTGTACCCTTTTCCCCTTTATGACCATTGCTGATACAGGTGAAATTATTCAGTGTACAAAACCTCTCATATCTATGAACATGTCCCCAGAGTGCCAAGGTGACATTGTTATTCACCAACAAATGTTCCAAGTGTTCAAGCATCTGTCTCCTCAATGGCATGTCTCTATTTTCATTGCTGCTCGTGTACATGGGACGGTGCCCTTGGACGACAACAAAAGGAGTTTTGCTCCTATTGACTGATTCCAAATCATGCTTTAGAAAGTCATGCTGGCTGCTCCCAGGAAGGAAATTAGTCTCTGTTGAGATGTACACAAAATGTACCACTCCCATATCAAATGAGTAGTAAAGATTTTGAGTTGCTAGTGCCTTGGTTCCTGTGGGTTCTGAAGAGTTTCCAGGCATGTTGAACCTTAAACTGTAGGGCACCCCACACTCACCACCCCCGTCTTTTCCATAACCTGCCCAGTCAGGTTTCCATGGCTGCAAAGGCCAATCATATTCATGATTACCAATGCAAACATGGTAGGCCACTTTGGATGCAACACGTTCAATTTGAGCAAAAAAGTTGTCCCAAAGCCAAGCATAACCTCTTGCATAGCTAATGTCTCCAATGTGTGAGACAAAGGAAGGCTTGTCACCGAGAGCTTCAACATCTCTTAGGATCCACTTCATGGTTGATATGCTTTCATCTTGTGTTCGCACAAAGGTCGAGTATGGCGTAGCAGTTCCCATGTCACCAAAGAGGAAAGCTATTGTCTCATCAGAATCATTATTCCTCGACATAAAGCTATGTGTTATGCTCCAACCTCCATCATCACTTCCAACCTGATACAGAAAAGGATATCAGATCAAGAGTAATCAGGTATAGGCTTCTAGCTACACGGGAACGCTACAATATGATTTAGTTATGTTACTTAAACTACTTCTCAGCAGATAATATATAGAATAATCTCTAAAAGACAGCTATAGAGTTTTTCGTTTTTTTTTCTTTTGTCCAAGATAGCAATAGAGTTGAGTATTAAAAATGAAACAGGTCGAATAACACATCAAGCCAACGGAATATTCATAAACCTGCAATCAGCATATGGTTAACTAGCAACTTTCAGGATCAGGAAAGCCTTAAAAAAGCAAACACCGAATCTTATCATGTCCAACGCGTATATATAGGACACCAGAATCAGATTCAAAACAGTCCAAATTGGGTTTGAACATTATATATAACAAATGCGCGTATAAACAGCGGTGCTTCTGAGTTTAAGACTTGTATAAAACAATTATCTTTAGATTAAAGACCGCCCAATTCAATATATGTACAATACCTGATAATAATATCTCACTCCTTTCTTCAAATTCGTCATTATCCCATCGTGAATATACCCAGGGTCCCTCCAACCGATCGTCTGGTTGGCCGGAGAGTCGCACATGTGTTCCCTCTCATACCTCCTCAAGCGAGCCAACGCCACGCGGTCCAGTTTATCGTCACTCTCACCGTACTTCACGTACG
>JBAGKO010000002.1:12992842-13014449 GCA_037177275.1 Acacia concinna | reverse complement strand
AAAGTTATTAGTTTTCATAGAATTCTCTAAAAAAAAAATTGGATATTCTATTTAGGACCACAAGTAGTATTTATTTATCAAGTCTATGTAATATTTTTTATCATCACCTTATAATTTTATAAAAATGAGAAAAAACTTTGTTGAAAAATTAAGTGAAACTATATAAATATATGGTTAAAAAATTATATAAATACTTTTTTTTCCCCATAAGTCCAAAGACTTTTATGAAAAACAAATGAAAATATTATAATTTGAAAAAATGACCTGGTTGAAAATCATGTAAAACAAAAGGAATTATAATTAATTAATATCTTAAAATCCAATTAAAACTAGGGTATATTTATAAATTATATAATTCTCATGTGTATATATATATATGTATGAATATATAATTTGAATGCACATCCTAATAAATTACTATAAAGTACAATCAATATCATTTTCAACTAAAGCAATCTTTCTTCTATACTCCACACAAGTTAAAAATATCTTCCTTATATATTCTGAGTATGTCAAAATAAACTACAAGCAAATTTAACAAAACTATTTTATTCAATGAAGATATTATGTCCAATATCTTCACACAACATAAATAACAGCTCGCATCATAAAGGAAAAAAATTATAGAGTTAAAGATAAATGACATACACAAATGAGAATAACATATTTATAACATAAAATATAAATAAAGTAATTGAAAAGAATAACATCATTATAACTGTTACAAAAATAAAATAAAACAATCCCATATTCAAGATACAATAATACAATTAAATTAAAAATTTTCACATCTTACACTTCATGGTAATAATATAACATAATATACGTACCATTAAAAATGAGGCTCCTATTTAATCTTTCAAGTTCCACACGAATACAAAACGCCTACAAATAAAATAAATAGCCACGTTATTATTACTAATATCATTAAAAATATTTCAACCTGTAAATCTCAAATAAATTATGTACAATATTACTTATTATAATTATATGGATCCTAAATGAAAGTGAAGAATGAATGACTAAGTGTTGCTGAATGAAGGTCCGAATGCAGATAAAGAAGTGAATGGCTTGAAGGAAGAGAGGTTTGAGGGAAAGGCTTGAAGGAACAAGGGAAAGGCTTAAAAGGAAGAGAGCAACGGAGGAATAAAAGAATTAAGGGGTGAGTAAAAGAAAGAAGGAGTGAGTGATTGAATGAGGATGAACGCAATTGAATTTATACGGAAAGAGTCAATTATTTGAAATGACGCAGGAGTTGAAAAATTAAAAGAAGAAGCTAGGTGTGCTATGCAAAACCTCACATCTGCCGCCGGGGGGGGGGATGCACCGAATTTTTTGTTGTGTTGGGGGAGCTTCTGCAGCTAGCCCTCCATTGTAGAACGATTTGCTTAATCCTGAGGCCCATAAGTGATTTTTTCAACGTAAATCATGCTTAGGTGGAACGATTTGTGCAAATCGTTCTACCTAAGAATGATTTGTAGTATCCTATTACGTTAAATACTTTTTTTCCGTCTTATTTTGTTAAATACTTTTTTATTTATCCTATATGATTAAAAAAGCCCATATCAGCATCATTTGGGTCAAATTTTTCAAACCTATTCGCCAGATCAACATCCATGTCAATACATCTGGTCAAACGTTTTACTAGCATGGTCAACGTTTAGTCATTTAGCAGAATTGATATTATTAGTCTACTCTTTCATAATTATGGGTATTTTTGCACCAAAAACCATTTATTGTGTTGGATTTATAGGTAACCTCGTATAGTCTCTTGCTGTGGTTTATTTTACTGTTGCTGTTTTCATTTCCTCTTGCATAAAAACAAAAAAAAAAAAAGAATTGCACCTTTGCATTTTTAAAAAACCTATAAAGTCATCAAAACAATCTTGTGATATATTTCTTTTAAAAATATGCGAATTTTCATGAAAAAAAGCTTACACAAATTAATGCACCTAAAAAGAAATTTATAAAAATGAAAATTACAACAAGTTAAAATGCTTAAACATTATGTTCCTAAATAATATGTCATGAGAATCTCAATATCTAAATAACAGCCAATTCAATTTAAAGACACGATGGAAGAAAACGTAGGAAGTTTAATTTAGGTTAATTTCGCAATTGAATATTTATATTTTATTTTTTATCCTTTAGAATAATTACAATTTTTAAGGTTTTTATTAATAAATATTTGTTTTCATTAGTTCTTCTTCCTAATTTTCTCATATAAATATGTAATCATCATCTTTTATCATTTTTAGATCGAAAGCTTAATAAATGAAGACCGCCGTGAGTGGTTTTTTTTAAAAAATATTTATAGTATTTGGTATTAAAAATATAACTGATATATAATAATATCTTTTTATCAAACTAAAATTTGTCTAAAAAATATTATCTGATAATAATTGTTATATAACTAATGCTTTTATGATAAAGAGTTTAGTTTTATCTTTAATAAAAATATTAGATATTCTAGTTAAAAATGTAAAGATATATGATATATTATATTTATTAAACTAATAACAATATGATTTTAGGATAAAATGCTAAACAAAACAAAGCTTGTATCTTATCTAGTTGATAGTTTTGCTTTGCCCCGATCTTATTTTGGGACGTTTAATAAAAAACAATCTTTTTTTAGAATATGATAGTCCCATCTCAAAATAATTAAGATTATAATATGATGGAGGGATGATATAGAAGTGAACACCTTGAAGATTAATGTGATGACCTTGAACTCTGTGTCTTTTTTAATATAGATAAAGAGATTTTCCCTTAAAGTTGTTTTGTTTTGTTTTTCACTCTTGGACATCAACTAACAAACATTTAAGTAATTTTGAAAACAGCTGATATCCAAATCAGCGTAGAGATTTTGATTAGATCATTTGGAAATCCTAATATTCACATATTTCAGAAGATTTTTTTTTTTCTTGTCATCGTCGCTTCCCAAAAACTTTCTGAAGTAAAAATATTTTGCAATATTCCACACAATCATTATAGAATAGAGTACTCTGGTATTGACTTGGTTTTTAGATATTAAACATGTTAAATAATATAGTTAAACATTTCATATGTTATGTGTTATCAGGTTATATATCAATTTATATTTATAAGTTAAATAAAATAATTTACAAAAAAAATATAAATATAACTATTTTAAAGATAATTTAATTAGTTTTTTTAATATCTTAAAAAAATTAATTAAGTGTACTAAAAAGATTTTCTATCCGAGAAAAAAAGATTCTATATTTTTATTCAATTTATCATTTATTTGTTTTTTTTCCAGAGAAAATCACATCCAGCTAATTTTAAGCAATTCGGAAAATTAGACAGTTCATTCCAGGAACCAAACTGGATTCTGGCTAATCCAGGAATGATCGAAGTCTCGATCGAAGTCTGGAAAAGCCAGAAAATGACAAAAGCAAAAGGGTTCGTTCATTTTCTTCCGTGATTTCAATCCGGGCCATATGAGCTAGGGAGCATTATTGCCATTGTCGCAGCATTAATTGTTCTTTCTTCTAAGCAATAATCCTGGAAAAGCATATTTAAGGGATACAAGGGAGTTTGTTTTGAACCCCCATAACTCAGTTGCAGGTATTCTCCTGGCTTTCATGATGATTAGGACTCCCTCTTTGATTTTTTAAATATCCGAATTTTTCGTTTTTATGTTTCGAATTCTAACTCCAATCATCATACAAATAGCACGAATCCAATTGCGAGAGCTGAGCCTCCGTTTTTTTTTTTTTTGGTTTGTGTCTGATTACCTTCAAAAAGTGAAATTGCAGTATAATTGAAGTATGCTATGCATAAAATTGCTGTTTTCTTCTGGTGATATATCATTACTAATTAGAATTGTATATTTAATTTTGCAGCTATTTTTGTTCCGGGGTCGCCAAAATAGGATCATTCAACCGCTGGGTTATCCATATCAGTGTGTCATAGTGACTGTGGCTGGGGAATTAGGAATCTCAACAAGGGAAGTGGTGTGATAGATAGGAGTTACAGAAATGTATAGGCCTGTGGCTACTTCAGCCATACCCCGGGGTGGATTACCTACTGACAGCGGGGACACTGTTGTGACTTTGGATCAAATTCCACGATGGAGTGATGCTGAGCACAAGTCTTCATTTGATTATGAAATAGGAGATCAATCTTTTCCTAGCTTATACTTTCCTGATCCTTTAACAACACAGTCTGAAAAGGGTTGCAGTGGCATTGGGCCAGTGTCAAAATTTCCCGTTGACCACGAAATCAATTCAAAGATATATTTATGGAGAGGGAATCCCTGGAATCTAGAAGTGGATGCTGTGGTAAATTCTGCAAATGAGGTCAGTGCTTCCCAAGTTTTGTGTACAATAAGAGCTTTCCTTTCTGAAAGTTATGTGTTATGTTTAAAATCCGATAATTGTGAACTCTGATTAGTTATGATCTCACTGTCTTCTATTTTAATTCAAGTGTTATCACTGGTAGATAACAAGACAACTGGATCACATAGTGGAAGTTACGCTTATTTGCTTATACATTGTGTTCTTTCTTTGATAATTTTTAATTGCTATATTAAATATGTAGATTGGAAATAATATAGTGCCTATCCTATACCATAATATACAAAATAGCCTGGAACATAAAATGCTAGTTCACCAAATGACTACTAGTGTTTAATTGTTGCCTGAATGCAATGAACTTTTGAGCTTCATGTAGATTATTGTACTCATTTTAAGTAAATAATTTTGAACCCTTGCAATAGAAATATTGTGTATATTTTTTCATATTTGCTATCGCAGCAACATCGTTTAACTCTAAGAAGATTTTACCAGACCAATCTTCTATTTCCTCTTAATTACAATTTACTTGGTTCCACTACCCTGCATCTGCTTGCTAATTTGTTTTAACTTTTAAAGACAATCTTAAAGTTCAAAACACCAACCCTGCACCTCTGAGTAGCATAAATATGCAACATAAGAACACTATAAATCATTTTAGATATGGATCTCTAATAAATATAATTGGGTAAGAAAAATAATATTTCTTACCTGTTTTTCATTTCTCTGGTCGACAGAACTTGGATGAAGCACACAGCAGTCCGGGGTTGTTTGATGCAGCTGGACCTTGTCTTGCAGAAGAATGTGCAACTCTGGTATAGTTAATTATATGATGTATTGATTTCTTCTACCAAGATATAATGTTTTTTATATTAAAACAAGCTTGGGGCACAATTATAATTATGATATTTTTTTAAACAATGCGATGTAATATAGTTTGGATTTCTTGTGTGAGCTGGAGGACTTTGTTAGGTAGTTTGGATGATGACATTCGCATTCCATAAGTTACAGTGGTTCATTATACCCTGAACTCCAAATAAATTATCTTAAACTAGTACCGTGACAGCTTGCGAATTAATATGTCTAAGTCAATTTTGTTTTCTTACCTTTGTTTTTGACAGGGTGGATGTCGAACAGGGATGGCCAAAATTACTGCTGCATACAACCTTCCTGCAAGGTTTTTCTTGCCCATTTGTTTGGACTTGATGTCATTTCATAACATGTTGTGCTACTTATTATGCCGGTGTATTCTAGCCCTTTGACTCTGACATTGTGCTGCTGTATTTTATCGCTTTGAAACATATCTGGCAGGAGAATCATTCATACTGTTGGCCCAAAGTATGCTGTGAAGTACCACACTGCTGCAGAAAATTCTTTAAGTCATTGCTATCGCTCTTGTCTGGAGCTTTTAATTGAAAGTGGGCTTCAGAGGTTTTTGTTTCAATTATGCCAAAAATTTTCTGGCTAGTGTTGTTTTAGTGAATTGCATCTTTTACCTAATAATATCCGTTAGTTAATTTTCTTTGGCATATATCTATGCAGCATTGCTATGGGTTGTATTTATACTGAGGCTAAGAATTATCCCCGTGAACCAGCTGCACATGTAGCTATAAGTGAGATTTTGTTCCCTCTATGACGTGTTTTCATTTCAGACTTGTTGACACATTCTGGGAATTGAACTGTCTTTTTATTTTTTTTGGGGACTCGTCTAACTTGTTTTTCAAGTTCCATCCGTGTATGAAATGTCATCCATTAATTCCAAAGATCAGAAAAAAGAACATGCTGACCTTTTTCTTTGGAGAGGAAGTTTTACTTCTGAGGGATGGGTTGAGGAAGATAGAATGGACAAGAATTTCTCTTTTTCAGTTGTCAATTATTTTTGTTTTCCGAAGTTATTTCTCTACCTATGAAGTTGGATAAATTAATAATAAATGAGATAAGATGACAAACTTTGTCTGATGTAGACTAGTGCAAGGGAAGGGGATGAGGAAGAAGAACTGGCATTATGAACTGATATTCTTTATATGATTTGGAAATTTACACTGATGTTCGGCTAATTAAGGCAAGCCCATAATAAAAAAATTAAAAGGAAGAAATCAGATAAATGAGCAAATAGTAAGAATATGAGTGATTTTAGTTTCCTACACCTTCAATAAATTTCACTTAATTTCCCATTAGTGGCATAAGTAGGAAAATAGAATGCTTGTTAGATGCATGCTTTTGCACACAACTCTACCATAATGTAGCATTTGCAAAACCTCAGTTAAATATATCATGACCATGTCTGACTACATCTAATATGTCTAATATACTCCTTCCAGTCTTTGATATGTCACTTTCAACCATCTCATCAAGTTAAAAAAATGATTACATCAATAAATTGTCTAACAAATTCCAAAATTTAAAGATGCCATCCTCTGTCTAATAAATATAAGTAGGGTTTTTTTTTTTAAAAAAAATGGGGCACAAACTCTTGTAAATTGACTTACATTTTTGGACCATTAAACTCTTCTAGGTACATAGAGGACCAGAGGGAATATAGTTTGTGCTTTCTTCGTTGCAATGGTGATTATCATAACTGTCTGATAATTTATAGAAGTTCCCTTTCTAAACCTTGTTTCTTTTCTTTTCCCTTTCCCTTTCTATTGTATTCAGGAACTGTGAGGCGGTTTCTTGAGAAGCAGAAATACAACATAATTGCTGTTGTCTTTTGCACTACCAGCACAACTGATACAGAAATATATAAAAGGTATTTTTCATCATTGGAGTTTCACTCTGTTGGTGATACCTGCACTGCCTTGAATAGCCTATACCTTTTCTTTTTTGGTGCAAAAAAATCCTGAACCTATTTTGAGTTGCAAAATTTTGGTTTTGTTTTCCCAACTTGTGTTCAGACTTTGTACTGCCTATCTTCACTTTTTTATTTCATTTCCATCTAGGTTGCTTCCACTCTACTTTCCCCGGGATAAGCATGAGGAGGAGGTGGCCTTGTCAAAGCTTCCTGCAGATGTAGGGGATGAGAATGGAGAGACTATCATAGATGAGCGTAAAATCAGAATAAAGCCTTTGCCTAAAAAGAAAGTGTCAGAACCTCTAGAAGCTCCAGCTGATCTTCCTGTCAGTGATGTTGGCTTAGCTCGCAGGTCTCAATTTTTAACACTTGAATGATTTACTGCATATGATATTTTTCTAATGTATTTTACTGGTCTGTATGGACCTTCTATTATAATCTTTCATTCCCATTACAACGTTACAAGTCTGTCATGCTTTTTTCTTCTTAAGGATTTTAAGTCCCTGAATAATGTTGGGTTAATTATTAATCTTCTTGGGTGTCATAGAGATTGCAGTGTGCTTTTCATTTTTTGTCTGTTGGAAGTTGTTCATTATTGCTGATGCCTATATAATAATACTTAGTACCATTTTGGATACTGCTTCAGTGTTCCTTGGTCTTGCATCTGTCCATGTCAAGGTAAATTGATGTAATGGAGGATAAAGGGGATAGGAAATTGGGACCGCTTGTCCCTAGGAAATACGATGGCTTATACACAAGAAGTATAGAAAGGCAAGAGTAAGAAGAGGAATTACATGACATGATAGGAGCTGTTGGAATGGAATATTTAAAGGAAGAAACTGATGAGAGAAAAGACAAGAATTCTGGAAGGGAAGTGGAATGATCTGCCCTCTTAAAAGCCAGCCTTATTTTTTTTGTGTCTGTTGGTTGTGATGTTTAGTGTTCCTTATGAATGTGTTTGTGAATGTTGTGTCCTGGTGGTTCATGCCCGTGTCTGGTCTTCATGCTTTTGAGTGACGAGAGTAATTTCTGCTTTAAAATGTTTGCCTGTATCTTGTAGTGTTTTCTTAGCAGTTTCTAGATCCTCTTATCCTTTCTCTTGTCACAAATATACATTCTGGGGTGCAAACTGCTAGCCAAACAAGCACTCAGAAGTTAAAAGTCACTAGTTGATTGGTATTTTGGTTCCCTGTCTTGATAGTTTCACTTGCTTGATGTGTTATTGGAATCTCGTGATTATGATTGGTATTTTGATTCCCTATCTTATAACATGGGATTGTTACATCATACTATCATAGCCTGTTTATGTTTTCCCCTTATTTCCAATTATCATGCTCTCTTTAGCATGTGCCATTTCCATACTTTCCTCATTAATTTCTGAGATTGGTTGACATATGCCTAAAGCCACTTTTTTTTTTGGTGTCATGTTCTTTTCTTTTCTTTTCTTTTTTTTTTTTCAAAATAAAATGAATCAACAGAAATTTAAGTTCCAAATTTTCTACGGGTTCATGTTTTGCCTGTTCCATAGAACACTGAACTACTTATCTTTCAAAATCTGGTGAATAAATTTTCCTTATCTGGATGTCTGTAATAGGACTTCAAGTTCATCATATTTAGATGCATTTCTGGATCCTGCCTTCATGTCCTTAATTAAAGATCCTGATCAGAGACGTCAAGAGCAGTGGGAGAAAACTGCTCGAGCACAAAGAGGGTGGAACTGTGCCAGAATGCTTGGATTTGGTGACCTGGGTGGGCCTCCAATGTCTGCTGCTGAAGAATATTCTCTTCACTCTAGATACCTTTCTAAAGCAAACTCTGCAAATCTCTCTGAAATTGCAGAGATGAAAATTGTGTAAGTATTGATCTAACTCAACTCCATGCAGGCTTTCTGGTTCAGTTTTGATTGGTAGCTCCAAATGTATGTTGGAATTGATAATTATTCTAATTTGATGTTTTTGTAAATAGTCCAGCCCAACTAAAATGATCTTAATCTCTGAATTCAGAGTATTGTGACAACCAAAAAAAATCCAACACAGTTAAAACACTCGTTGAAATTTGAGCATGTCAAAATCCTTCAGTCCCTTGTGGCCTTTTCATGAACTGACCCTCTGAAAAATGTTGTTTGCCTCAACCAAATCAATGTGATGGTTTTCACGCACAAGGGTAGACAATAAAGCATTTATGTTTTTGCATTTAATGCTCACATATTTGTTACAGCTACCGCGGTGGAGTAGATAGTGAAGGCCGTCCTGTAATGGTTGTCTTGGGGGCACACTTTCTGCTCAGATGTCTTGATCTGGAGCGATTTGTGATGTATGTGGTGAAGGTAAATTTTTTTCCAAGGCTTCAGTAGTGAAGGTCACTTAGTTATAGCTAGCTTGACAATTTTTACTGTCATTGGGCTAAAGTTTTTCTTTTATAAAATCTCATCTACTAGCCGTTGAGAATACATAAGATTCCTGCAAGAATTGATTTATATTTGTAAATATAAATCTTCATACTTTTTCCTTCCTGTTCCTCTTATTTGTTTTCAAATTTATTTGAATTCATATCTGTCTATCTGTTGTTAACTTTCAGGAGTTTGAACCTATAATTCAGAAGCCGTATACTATTGTCTACTTCCACTCTGCTGCATCTCTACAGACGTAAGTCTCATGTGATGGGTTTCTAGAATGTATGTTGGCCTATTCTTTTGTCCAAATAGGGGATTCCAACATGCCAAGGGCTGTTTTTTTAAAGCTAATTGTAGAGCTTCTTTTGTCAGCTAGTTGTTTTTCTGTGTGAATTGTTTAGATAAAATAAATTGGAACAGTTTAATAGCTAAAGTTCCGCTAAGATATGGGGTCATTGTTTTCTTCTGTCAGAGTATGCCAGTTGCCAAACATTTCATATTGATAGTATAAGAATACTCTGCACTTGCCGGAGACATCTATTCCCCACCTTGTCTTAGTCCAACTCTGGCATCTTGAATCGACTAAACTTTTCTTTCTTTCTTAGTTGAGCGTTTCGTAATCTTTCTCCTTGTTCATGTCACCAACTCTTAGAATGTAGATGCATATTGAAAATGGGAAATCGTCTGGTCCATTGCCACTTAACTCTTTCCTATCATTGAAGGGAATGGTTTTGCTGTTATATTTGAACGCATTAAAGTATTTTTTTGATGAGGGCATTAAGTGTTAGGGTTATAAGTAACATTAAGAATGGAATGGTGATAGTTTAGGATAAAATGTGTGCATAATAATTGAAGTCATGCTATGTGTGGGACGCACAACCAAAGAACGGGAGAATTTTTAAGTGATCTAAATCAATTTGCACAAGCAGCTTGCTTTGTGAAACTCTGTAGAACTAACTACTAGAACTGGTTGCTCCAGATTTACTCACGGTGCTTATTATTTTGGTTTGTTGACTAAATTCCCTTCTTTCTGCACTGCTGTATAAATAGGCAGCCAGATCTGGGTTGGATAAGGAGATTACAACAAATACTGGGTCGGAAGCACCAACGCAACCTGCATGTATGAACTCATGATAATGCACTTTCGTTGCATCTTTTTTGAGTACTTGTTTCTGATCACATAATTTGACATGTAGGCAATATATGTCCTCCACCCAACTTTTGGACTAAAAGCAGCAATTTTTGCGCTTCAGTTGTTTGTCGACAGTGTGGTATGTTAGAAATTACATTTAATTAGGGGAACTTAAACCATTTTGGGGACCATATATGTTTTTGTCGTTGACAAGTGAGTTTCAGGTTTGGAAGAGAGTGGTATATGTTGACCGGCTTCTGCAGCTCTTCAGATATGTACCTCGTGAGCAGTTGACCATCCCAGATTTTGTATTTCAGTTGAGTTTTTCTGTTTCATGTGCTGCCACCTTGCTTGTTCTTTTTCTTTTGTCCAATGTTTATCTTCTGATTTATGGTTTCTCAAAGTTTTGAGCAGTTCTAACATGTAAAGGTCCTATTTTGTTTGTCTTTTAAACAAGGGAAGTGTCAGATCATGGGGTATAGTTTATTTTTTGGTTAATATAATCTTTAGCCTCTCAAATTTATCTTCATTTTGGTTTTGGTCCCTCAAATTGAATTCCGTCTAAAATATTGATCCCTATAATTTAATAATAACTGGACTATTTTGCCTCTTGAGGGACTAAACTCATGGTTTGAAATTGGAGCGACCAAAGGGCAAACTTGAGGGAACTAGATTTTATTTACCCTTTGTTTGTTTTTCTAAAAAAATTGGATTTGTTTTGGGCTATAAATTTGTGTTTTTGATGCAGGCACGACTTAGAAGTGAATGGGGGGAAGGGTGTTATTGTGGATCCTAGAACAAGATATGTGTATCGAAGACGATGAGCAAGTCTTTCATATACAGTTATAGCATCAGCATCATTTGTTAAAAGAGGATCATCCTCTGTACTTTCTTCATTCCTCAACCTCTAGAAGAGGGGTTTGTTTGGGTTTGAAATGATGTGCAGGTTTGTTTTTTTAGTTTTGATATTTGATTTTTCTGAAAGCATTGATCAGTTGTTTAAAAAAGTTGAAATTTTATTTTATTTTGTAGTATTCTAGGTAACCCTGAATAATATCCAATGTATTTTTTTTCCTATTTATAAATGTTGAAGTGGGACGGTTGACTAGATTGATTACATGTAACCTCAAGGGTGTAGATTCAAATAAAGTCAAGTTTCAAATATCCTTTTCCTTTCATCTAATCAGGCATTTGTGTGTGTGGGGTGGGTGGGTGTGAGTGATTGAAGTTAATAAATGAAATATAATGAGAAAGTCTTTGGAACAATCTTTGGTCACACTATTGCACTAAAAGCATGTTTAAATTAGTGTTGCAAAAGCACATTAGTATAAAATGAGACAAAAAACTCTTCTCGTACACTTATATACTAAAAATTAAGTTGGAAAAACAACTTTTTTTCATATATCCAAACAAGCACTAAGCTACAGTGATTTTTTTGCTGACTTAAAAGGCTTCAATATAATATATAAAGTTTTATAAAACTGAAAAAAAAACATTTGTACATATTTTTAATTCTTCTATCATTTACTTTATTATTTTTTGTCATCTAAAAATTAATGTCAATACTCCCCCTAATTCTAAATATAAAAATTATTACAATTTGAGACTTATAGAATAACATTGAACTTAAAAAACTTCTAGGGTCATTAATTTTTAGTAAAAAATTTTGGGATAAATTTGTACCTTAATCCTTTAATATAGTGTTAAGGGGCAATTTTAGCCTGAAAATTTTTTAAAGGGCAATTTTGCCTCGAAAGTTTAAAAAATAAAGTGATTTTGCCACTGCCGTCAACTAAGTTAAGTTTTTCGGTTAGTTCTTAAATATTTTGAGTTAACAATCCACATATTTAGTCAACTAACAATCAAAATTAACTGAAATAACGGTAGGGGTAATCTTGCTTTCTTTTTTCAAACTTTCAGAGTAAAATTGCCTCATAATCTTTTAAAAAAAAAATATATATATCTATATATATCTTTCTATCACTTTGCTTCTTAAATGGATAAGTTTTCTGAAAGTATCCTATTGATAGCACATATGAAGGGTTTTCATCAATGATATTCTAATCCATATGATAAAAGGGGGTATTTTAGGGAAAAATACATGTTTTTAATAAATAACTAATTTAACTAGTTTTTCTAATATTCATAAATTAATTATCCAATTCTTATATTAATATCATGAGAGCGAGTGCGCGCGCGTATACATTTCATTAACAGCTGCAGCATTTGTAAGTTATCAACAATATGGTAGCTCCATGCAATATAAGAAACTAGTATATTAGCTTCTTTGAATATTTTCACACAAGTTGAGGCAAAACATTTTTCGCACACTTACTTCATATAATATAAATTCACTTTCAAAATTAAAGTTGATCCACACAGCCAAGAAATTCATTGTTTTCAAAGTAATCTCAGTCAAACAATATAAAATGTATACTACTTCTTACTCAAGTCACTTATAACTATTTTACCATAATTTAAGAGGTGGACGATTCACTAACGTTATATAAAAAAATAGAACCTTTTTTTTTCCATATAGAAACAATATACTATATTTTAAGTCCTCTATCAATAAATTATAATGGGGGCAATTTTGAAAATCGTTTATCAATGACCCGCAAAGTAAATTATATTATGCATCAATAATATATTTTTTTTCTAAGAGAAGGTTCATATTTAGGAAGTGCTCCCTCCAATCCTTAATTTAAAACTTAATTGTGGAATTGATTTTAGCCCTAAACATTAGATTTGTTTTTAAGTTTGTCAGTATTTTTCAATTTACCTATATTGATACTCCTTCAACCATAATCAATTAAAAAAGAAATGGAAGGAATTAAGAAAAATAATTAAGGTGTTTTAAAAAAAATTTATCATATTAATTTTTTTTTACAAACACATATTAACCATCTTAACCAACTTCCTTAATATAATCAAATTAAATAAATAAATCTTATATTAACAACAGAGTCACAAACAAGATTTTAATTAAGGAACGGAATTGAAACACGGGAGTACGCCAATATGACAATATGTAAATTGTGATTCTCACCAACCCAACATTTAGGTGCTGGCCAATGGTACTGTAGTTTTTATCATCAGACATGTTGAGTTCGACTTTACATATAAAGATTTTGTGAATTTTAAGTATTGTTATCCGATCAGTTCAAGTCCTATATGTAATCCTTATCACAACTTATATGTCTATCTTATCTAATAGTATGTATAACAATAATATTTCTTCTGGTCCTAATTATAAGGGCTTGTTGACTTTTTTGAAGAATCCTAAGAAAGCTAATTACATTACTTAATCATATTATATGTTGTGTTTTATTATATTATATATTAGTTCATAAGTCAGATAACATAATTTGAAGAAAATGAAAAATTTTAATTTCTTAAAGTAATGTAATTAGCTTTTTTATTATTTTTTTAAAATTTTTTTAAAAAATTAACAGACTCTTATGATTAAAAGTGGAAGGAATATAAACTACCATTATCATCTATATCAAGATGGGAGTTCTTGAAATTCTGCATAAACCCACTCCCAGCCGCCCACTACTAAAGAATATATGATTAAAAATTGCAGTTTACTTGGGCCATAGTGGTGGAATTTATCAAACAATAATGGAGCATAATGTATATTCTTTTTTTTTTTGTAATTACATGCTGCAGGATCTAACCCGAATTAGTTGCTTTATAAGGTACTAATCGTACTATACGATTTAAAGACCATTGGTGCATAACGGGAGATTCTTAACAAAAAGGAACAAACACTTCTCAGTGAAACTGATAAATTCCCACTCTCCTCATCCACCATGAGAATATCCCAAAAAGTAGGCCCAAAACACGAAAATTGGTGATTTAATTTTAGTGCCAATCGTTTTTAAACTTTGGTAAGCACTGAAATTTAGACCATCTAAAACAATTTTGGATAGTCCACATTTATTTATTTATTTTAAAAAAAATTAATGTATACAGAATCTAAAATAAAAATAATTTCTTAATTGTCATTTAAAAAAAGATTTTTTTTCCATTTAAATAAGTTACAAATTTTTAATACAAACTATTGAAGTTATATTTGGACATTGCAGATTTTGCCATAGTGATGAGTACAGAAGCTGATCCCCCAAAACTCAGTGTATCTTCCTTCACGAGCATCATTATTATCATGTTGCCCTTATAAAAAGACATACCTCCACACTTTAAAAACACCAACAGAGTTCAGAAACTCAAAAACACCTTCTTCATAAATGGCATTTATAAAGCCAGCATTGCTAATCTCATTCTTGATCATATTATCACTAGCAAATGGTTCTGATGCTGGTGGAATAGCAATCTACTGGGGCCAAAATGGGTTTGAAGGCTCATTAGCTCAAGCTTGTAACACAGGAAACTATCAGTTTGTGATCTTAGCTTTTCTTCCAACATTTGGGAGAGGACAGAAGCCTCAGATAAACCTTGCTGGCCACTGCGATCCCTCCATTAATGGCTGTACTGGTTTGAGCTCTGATATAAGTTCATGTCAAGCCAAAGGTATAAAGGTTTTGCTGTCTCTAGGTGGAGGTGCTGGAAGTTACTTTCTTGCTTCATCTGCAGAGGCAAAGCAAGTGGCCACTTATTTGTGGAATAACTTCTTGGGTGGCACTTCTTCTTCTCGGCCTCTTGGACCAGCTGTTCTTGATGGCATTGACTTTGACATTGAAGGAGGCACAACTCAGCACTGGGATGAGCTTGCCAGGTACTACTATACAGTAACTTAAGTCTTGTACTCACAAATCAAACTTCAAATGTGTTATCCCTATCTGATACTCACTCTGCCCAT
Organism: Acacia concinna; assembly: GCA_037177275.1. Lineage (NCBI taxonomy): Eukaryota > Viridiplantae > Streptophyta > Magnoliopsida > Fabales > Fabaceae > Acacia > Acacia concinna. The sequence continues at coordinate 12,998,993 of JBAGKO010000002.1, read as the reverse complement.
GATCTAGGAGTTAAATAATTAATATTCAGAGATTTAGGAAATTAGTTAAGTTAGTGCTTTGTAAAAACAAAAAGTTTATTGATCTTTTGTAAAATACCACTCTTCAATCATCATTTTTATTGGAACTACCCTTGATGGAAGCCCTTTTATTATGTATATTCAATAAGAATAATTTGGAGAAAAAGTTATATATTTAAAGACAAAGTATGTTGAATTCTTATATTTAGGGCCAAAGTAAACTTTAAATCAATTCCTATATTTAAAGTAGAGAAAGTAATATTTATATAAAATCATTTTTTTATGTCTTCCTAAGTATGTTTCTTCCATAACCAATCTTAAAAACGAGAAAGAAATAGTGTTAGACTTTTGACAATTAACATTTAGGTTTGTCAAATCTAAATAGAAAGGGGCGTGTAAACTTGATATGAGAAGAAAAAAGTTGGTTTGATACAAAAAAAATAGACCTATCAAACCAAACTAACTCTTTAGAATAGACTGAATAAGGGACTAAGCAATCAAACCAACTAATATCTAACCCCATGAAAATATAATATATAATATTGTGATATGCAGTAGTTTCCAGTGTCTCAATACTATAATGTGGTTTCTGTTGCTTATATTTTGACTAACTCCTTTGAGTGTTGTTAATTGGTAGATACCTAAAAGGCTATAGCAAGAAGGGCAAGACAGTGTACTTGACAGCAGCTCCACAGTGTCCATATCCTGATGCATGGATGGGAAATGCCCTAAAGACAGGTCTTTTTGACTATGTTTGGGTCCAATTCTACAACAACCCACCATGCCAATATGCCTCTGGCTCCATCACCAATCTTAAAAAAGCATGGGACCAATGGACCTCAACTGTTCCAGCCAACAAGATCTTCTTGGGACTACCAGCTTCAACTCAAGCTGCAGGCAGTGGCTTCATTTCTGTCTCTGATCTCACCTCCAAAGTCCTTCCTGCCATTAAAGGATCTCCAAAATATGGAGGTGTTATGCTTTGGTCTAGGTACTATGATCTTCAAACTGGTTATAGTTCCTCTATCAAGAAATATGTCTAGCAAGTCAATCAAAGGCTAAGCTTATCATATGTACTAGTAGTCTAGTACTACTATAGCGTCTCTCTCTGCTGGTGCTGCTGTTACCTGTTATGGAAATGTGTGAACAAGTATGTAATAGATCAACAAAACACATAAATAAAAGGTGACCTTTGTCTTTCTATGTAATACTATCTTTAAGATGTACTGATCTTTTACTAGTAATATTATGGGCTTAAGTTTTGTTAGTCAATTTAACGGATTCAGATTGGCCAAAAAAAAAAAAAAACCTTAACGGATTCAGATTATTATAAATTGTACACGAGCATCTTGATGATATCGTGTGGCGGGATATAGAGACTTTATTTCACGCTTTTAATTGGTTTTTTATTAAGCTCATTCATGCTTTCTCATTTTATAGATACTTTTGTCAATCTTCTTCCTATTTCTTACTCTACCTTGTAACTAACTTTTGTTTTTCTAGCTCAATAGCATTCAGTCTTCTTTCCCCCCAATAAAAATTAGCTGCTCGTTTGATCTTATTTATAGGTCACTCATAAATCCTAATATGTTTCACCATAACTAAGAAAATTCTTAAATATAATTTACTCTACCTTAAAATTTGATAAGTCACTCGTAAGTTTTAATATGTTTTACCATAACTAAAAAAAATCTTAAATGCAATTAACTTTACCCTGAGAATACAAAAAACGAATTAAAGATAAAATTATATGTTTATGTGAAAAATTTAATGATGTACGCCTATAAATAAATAAATAAATAAAACTTTCTCCATCTTCAATTTTAGAAAAAATTTATGCCAAACAAACAATCCACATCAATTGACCCTCCTTGAAATTTGCATTCAAGATGAATTGCCTCTCTGTATTTTGGAGTTTTACAAATGGGTCACCAATTGGCACAAGTGTCTGCATCAGTTTTGGTGGCCCAAGCTTTCTTTCCTTGCTCCTTCAACCCCAAAAAATTTTGTGGCTCCCAATTTTCTGTATTCAAATTTCTGTTTGTTTCACTGCGAATGTTTTCACCCCGTTCCATTTATCCGATGAACACCACTTGCTCATAATTATCGCATTCGAAAAGGAAGCAGTAAAAAGCACATGATACTCATCAGCTCATGACTACTCATTGAGGAGAAGGGACGACTAAATTCTTGTGTGTGATTGCGAATTCTGGTTTAGAAACTTCGCAATATATCATCTTTACTGGATACATCGGTATAAATTTGTGGGCATTTCCGCAAACAAAGGCTCAATTTTGGATCTATTTTCCCTTTCTTTGTGTTGAGGAAAGATCTTTTGTTAGAATGGTACAAGGTGTGTCATTGAGCACTTTCATAACTTGTGAACAACTCAGGGTTTATGGGTCATTCCCATCTTGGACGGTCCCCTTTAGACCATTTAAGAAATCCCAGATGAGCTTCATCAATGAAAGGTGTTGTGTTTGGAATCAGTGTGAGCAGAGATTGTTCTTGAGAAAGTACAACCATAGAATATCAAGTTTCAGAAGTTTTAAGGTTGAAGCAGCATGGTTCTTTAGAGGGAGAGAACAAGAATCTAAAGCAAGTGTAGAGCGCAGTGATATGGCTCATGATGATGTTGCAATCTTACTTTTTCAGCTAAGTATGGCCACTAGAGTGCAGGTTTGGTAGCCTTTACTCTCTTTTAAACTGCTTAATAATTTAGTTCATCTTTTGAATTGTTTTCCTAAAAATTCCTAATTCTTTGTTTGTTTGAATTTCTGAACTGCAGTATTTGTTGAACGTGGAGCAGTATGACATGGCACAGCAAGTGAGAAGCCAACTTACTGAGGTTAGATAACTTAGCCACCAATCCTGTCTTGATATCATATATCAAGGTGTGTGTACTAGAATGTTTTTTAATAGTCTGCTTAACCCAAAAATTTATGTTATTACCTTTGTTTGTTAGCTTCTATCCACAATATAAGAAGTCTTCTAGAAATAATTTTTCGTCCAAAACATAAGACGTTAACATGGTAATTAATTATTGTTTTTCACTTTTACTTCTTGGGGGGGAGAGAGAGAGGTGATAGATAATAAATGCATATTTGAAAATCATATTATTAAATAAGAGTATAAGGGGTAAATTTTTTCAATTTAAGACACATTGAATGACTTAACTAGCATTCCCGGCTTGTGTGAATTAATTAACAACGTTTTATATTTTTAATGGGAGGGAGTATGTGAACGAGTTTGTCACTTTGTCTTATCTAATATCTGTAAAAGTATGTATATTATCTCCATTTCATCTAAAATTTTCCAAAGTGGAGCATCAAATCACATGTAAGATATCTTAAGAAGTCATATGTTTGGAAGGTTGAAGCAGAGGTCATCAAACAGCAAGAGGAAATACGAGGATTGCCTTCAAAAAGTGAAGCTCAAGATAAAGCTCTAAGCATTATACGTCTCCGGTGAGTCCTTTTTTTTATCCCCCCTCATCCGTTAGATCCCACAAATGACTTGTTCTCTATTGTTTCTCAACCCTGTAAATGAACTTGAATAATGATAACTACAATATATATATATCTCTGTTTCATTTGCAGTTCAGACCTCCAGAATGCAATTGAGAGTGAAGATTATGAATTGGCTGCTACTTTACGTGATGAAACTTCTAAACTTGAAGCAGAGTCCCTGGCTGCATCAGCTAAAGTTTTGGCATATGAAAATGCACAATATGCTTTCCGTTTGGGCCAGAAAGTGAGACACAAATTATACAGTACGTAGTTGATTGGCATTCCTTCCTTTGTATTTCTGAAATTGCAGTATATTCAATTCATATGTACGTCACTTCCATTATGTTTCACCGGAACCAATAAAAACTTTAAACCTTATTAATTTCTATTTAACAGTTTTTTCAACTTTACCGCTATTTCATATACATTATTTCTCATGAGAACAAAGTGTACACAATAATAAATGAAGGGAAGAGTTGTATGTTCATATGAAAAATTTAACAATGTGGCTTATAAATAGAATAAATAAAGCATTCTCTGTCTCTACCTTATGAATTGGATCATATTCATAAGAGAATGTTAAAAGCAAGAGGTTCTTACACGCACTCCCTCTTCATTCATTTTGATTGTTGAATATATTTTGCAGATTACATAGGTGTGATATGTGGAATGGATCCAGTATGCTGTGAATCAAGTTCATGGATGGAAACTGTGCAGGTTCAGAAGTTGTCTCGTGGCTCTACTCAACCATTTTATCAGGTTTAGATTCACTTCATCTCATGGACTGCATAAATTGTTCTGTTGAGAATGGTTCTGGTTTTTAATTGGTTCTTCCTCCTCTTCATGACTGTCTAGGTTCTAGTTGACGTACATGTTGATCCAGAGCTACTGGTGGCATATGGTAAATCTCATTACTCACATGAGTTCACGAGTTTTAGATGCTTATCAAATATATTTCCTTTTCAAGTTGGCAAATAATTTCATGTTTAAGTGCATTTCTTGTTAGTTCTTGGTTTCTTGATGTTAAAGTGAAGACAATAACTTGCAGAATGTTCTTTTTCACTTTGTTTGCAGTTCCAGAAGAGAATCTATTAGCCCTTGATGAACCGGACATGGTGAGCCTATGTTATATATATCTTATCAAATGAGGGCAACAAAAAGAAAGACAAAAAAATTATTAAACTTCTCTTATATCTTTCGTTTTTTTTTGCCAGTACTTCTCTTACATATCTGATTTAAAGTTCACACTTTGAAAGATATAGTGAAATATATAATTATATATCAACGAAAGGGCATGGATCATTGCTATAAACATGGTTGATGGTTGAATTGGTGTAGTAAACTAATTGCAGAGGAGGTTGGATCATCCATATATAATGAGTCTATTCTACGGTATGGATTCAGTAGGAGCTTACATCCCAGTTAAGCAACTGAGGGAGAAGTACAACAGACCAAGGCATGAAATACCCATTGACCCACCAAATGATGAATGAAGATTAAGGCACATCTCAGGCTTCTTTTGCATGAAAACTCATTCATTATATTTTGCCCCTTCAATAACATTTTGTGTATTTATTTAACTTTTTTAATCTATTTAAAAAAATGTTAACTCTGTCTTATATTTAGGAATAGAAGGAATACTATTAAAGTTTTTTAAAGCTTTCATTCTCATATATATATATATATATATATAGATATGAGTATGTTTTTATGATGGCAAGGATCTGCCTGTATACTTGGTTTTTCATTGAGATTACATTTCTTTGGGCAATTTTCATGGTATATTTATCACTCTTAAATTTTCACGGGACTATGATATTTATTCTTACCATCTGGATATATTTTTTAAAGGTCAAGGTAATTTGCCTCAAAATATTTTGCTAAAAAGTAATGTTACCATTTAAGGTTTTTTAAAGTCAATGTCATCCGGAAGTTTTAAATGATAACAGTATTACCCTATTAAAACATTAAACATCAAATTTTTAACGGTAAACTCTAGTTTGTTAACGGTATAGAGTATTATTAAACCTGAAAAAACTTTTAGGATATTATTATTTTTCAGTGAAAATTTTTAAAATAAATTTACACGTTAACCCTTTTTCTAATTGTCAAGTCCATTTTTGAAGGAAAAGAAATTGTTGTTTCGTGTGTTAGACCAAATTGATGCATTCGAAAAGATAAATGGAATTTGTACCTTTTAGGGGCTGTTTTGTCTGATGCGAAGGGAGGGAAAATAAAAATTTTAGGAGTTGAATTTATGGTGTGTTTGGTTGGGGGTTGGTTTAGGTTAGATTGAGTGATGTGAGGTTTGAAAGTTAAAAAATCTTGTTTGGTTGGGAGTATGGGAGGTAAAAATATTTTGTCTTTTAGTGGGAACATAACTTAGGGTGCAACCTTAATAATTGGGGGTTTTATGAGGTGAGAGAAAACTTTTGTTTTATCTTGACTAAACTACCCATGTCAATTGTTTGTTATTCTATGGATACCCTCCGGCTAAAATTCTTGTCCTCCTCCTCTGATTTTCTACGCTCTATTCCTCCATTAGTTCAGCTACCAATTCTCAGGTCGCGACGTGGATGTGCTCTCTGTCTCTCCAAGTTGCGACATGACAATTTTTAAGTCAT